>KK120436.1:126180-194799 GCA_000611955.2 Stegodyphus mimosarum
TCGGCAGAGTCTCAGCATTACGCATGAAACTTTCTGCAAGCTCCTATTGTATCCGATTTCGGATTAGATGCAGATTGCAAGAAAAGGAATGAAGGTACAAATGACAGAGTTGTTTTTTTAATAAGAAAATACAATTTATTTACAACATTTTGAGAAACTTTGAAATTTCAGGGCTAAACCTGTAACACTCAAGACGGTTAAAAAAGTAGGCTGCGTTCTTGTTGCAAAGTGTTTTCTTGTTGGTGTTTCCGATCACTTTGTTTCATCCAGGATCAAGATAAAGCCATGGAGTAAGACAAAAGACGAAGTGCATTAAAATGGCACAAAAAATATGTGACATGACAGAAAAACGTTAAGTCATATACTGTGTTCTCTACATAAATATATTTAAAAAGGAATGTTAATAAAACACAAATACTTACACTTGTTGGTGTTAATACAGTATTCCTACGTGCTTTACGTGGCTGAAAAGAAATGAAATTTATTAGAATGAAAATTATACTAAAATGCAACTTACTACAAACCAAAATTAATGGTATCCAGTTTTGTAACTATTATCATGACTCAGCACTAAACATGAAACATCCACATTTTTTTTATACTAAAGTTAATAAATGAATTATACTTACAGTTAGGTACAAAGACAAATCAACAGGAGATTTGTTTGTGTTAGGAATTTTCTTAGCATCCTACCCATAAAAAATATACATATATATATATATTAAATCCAGATAATACAAATTTGTATGTAAAGATATGTGAATTCTTAAAAACTAAGCGTATAAATTACTCTACCATGACAGGTGATGACATTTTTTCCAGGGTTTGTAAAATTCTCTTTGCAGCAGAACTCATACCTTCTAGGCTGTCTTCCGATTGCTTAACTTGTACTCTGATGTGATTTCTCAAAGGTCTTTCAACCTATTAAAATTTTAATGTTTTTAACCATGAATTGCAAAGGTAAATAATCTGTACACAAAATCCTTAAACTTTGGTGTGCACAATTTTTTTAACAGAAAGGCAAGCCACTGATAGAAATGACATGGTTGCCAAAGATCAATAGCATATGGGGGGCAGGTAATACAATAAATTGCTTAATTTGCAATTCAGACATTATTAACCGTATTACATTAAGACATATACAATATTAAATTTTAACTTATTTGGAGACCATTACATATGTACGTAAGCAAGGAGACATGGATTTTCCCTTGCATGTACTACTGGGGCTAACACACACAGTTCAGCTTGAAAAAAAAAATATTCCAGTTTACTTTTACGCATGTTATTATATAAATATTTTAATAAAAATGTGTACAAGTTAGCCATAGTTAAATAAATTAGTGTGATCGTTCAGACTGAATTTTATCAACAATTTTTGATATATTTGGTTAAAAGATATTCTCAAGACAGATTGCAAGTGTTGATCTATCAGTTTATTTCTTAATTTTGACTTATTCATAAGAGAAAATGTTTGTTTACTTATATAAGTTTGTTCACTTGCATTATTTTTCAAGCGCAAAAATTCGGCAGGTAGAGTTTTATAAAAGTCAGGAATGTCTAAATCATGCAATCTGGATTTGGATAAGTCAGAAGTTTGTAAATCAGTAAGTTCCACTTGAACATCCTCTGGAGCTTTTTCAAATACAACAGAAAATTAATCCCTAAACAGTTTAACCTTACACAAACCAAAATCTATAAATTGCTTTTCAAATAAAGTAAGCAGCATCTTTATTTGATCTGAATAATCCAGTTGTTTATCAGGAAAATTTTCTTTGAATTTCTTCAGGTAATGAAAAGTGAAAGAATAACAGCCAAGCTAGTTTTAGTTTGAAAGAAGATACTGCACTGGTCAGCTGACTGATGAATTTTTTTTTTTCCCCCATCAATTTTTTTGTTTAGGTCATTCAGATGGGCTGTCGCATCAACTAAAATTGCTAAGTCACAATTGAAAGATGGCTCCTTTAACATCCTAATTCGCTTGCCTTATTCTTCAAGGAATGGTATTATTTCATCAATCAAATCAGCAAACCTTTTCAAAGCCCCTACACTGCTCAACCAATGTACTTCAGAGTAATATATGAGATCACTATGTGGTGCATCTGTGTTCTAGGGTTTACTTAAATTGCCTTAAATAACCATGTGAGAGAATAAAATTAATTGTATCACTCACTACCTTCATTTGGCTATCAAATCCTAGTTCTTTCACACACAGTTGTTCTTAGTGTGTGATACAGTGATACCTATGCAAATCTTTGCCTTGATCATCCAAGTGGTTTCTCAGTAGACTCACCATGCCATTCTGAATTCCAATCACGACTGAATCTCCATCAGCAGTATCAAAGTTACATGCAGAACAAATTTAAATGTACAATAAAATATCAGCTTCAGTTCTTCATTCATTGAACTCATTCCAACAAGTTCTTCAGATGCTTTGAAATTTTCAGAAATTCCTCTAACAAACAAAAGCAGCTGAGCTGTTAAGTAATGTCTGTTGACTCATCAGCTGCTACAGGAAAGTATTTAAATTTGGCAGCAGCAATATGTAATTGTTCATTATTATCTATCATCACAAATTTTCAGTTCAGCTCAGACTTGCATTTTAAAATTTCTTTGTAGCTTCAGGGCATACTTTCTTGGATGCCAACAATACACAGTCCTTTGCAAAATTGCCATCAGTAAATGGCTTTTAGCAATTAAGGCTGCAATTCCCAAACTAACTTAAACACAGTTATCTAACTGTGAAGATGCTTTTGTAAATATATTATTTTGTGCAACAATTTGATTTTACGATTTCGATCCTCTCCTTCAAGCTTTGAAAATGTCAAGTGTTTCGTGTTGTAGTGTCACTTAACATTATGCTTCTTGTAAACACTAACATAAAATGACATTATCAAGCAAGTACTTTAAAGTGCAAGCTTCTGAAATTTTTCCTATTATCTTCCCCTACCTTTTTGTCTTCGATCAATTCAGCATGGCAAGTAACTATCAAATCCGCATGGAACAAAAATGATGTGTAAATTCTATGTTGGTTCCTCTTTTAAAATAATATTTTTTTAAAAAAAGTGAAATATTCAAACCAAGAAACTTCTTAATGGTCTCGAAAAGAAAAATAAACACGCAAGTGATAAAACAATGCATAGTCACAAAGTGCAACAACGCAAAGCAAACGAACGAATGCAGCACTTAGAATCTGAGCAAGTATGTTTCTCTCCCCTTTTTACTAGTACATGCATGCAAGTACACTTGTGCTACGTCATACCACAGGAACTTGGCCCGGTGCCAAATCTCACTTCAAGAGGAGAGATTAGAATGAGTAAGGAAGGGAGAAGTAGTGAATTTTTTCTGCTTGCAACCCCTTCTACAGGTATATTGGTTCTAGAGACAACCAATATGTCAAATCACAACAAAATTTTGAAGAGGTCTCAGGGGGCCACAAATCGATCGTTCGTAGCCACAGGTTGTGCACCCCTAATTTAAATACAAAGTTTTTAATTTCAAATTTATTAAAACTTATTAACAGCTATATACAATAACTTAGTTAAAATCTACCATAATACTCCAATTTGAACTCCTTTTCATGAAGTTAGTTTAAAAACAGAAACAAACAAAATGGTCTGCACTCTACATTTAAATAATCTTTCCCATTGTAAGCAGTTTTCTTGCATGGGTTTCGATAAACATCTATTTGTTTCATTTAATAATATTTAACATTTTAAAGGCCACAGATAAACATATTGGAGGTTTTTTTTTATAAAGGAAAACTTTAAATGATAAATATGAAATTATTTATACAAGAAGTTTTTTTGGAACACCTTGCCAAATGCTACAACTACACTCAGACTAAAATAATATTTTCTGTATTATTTCTTATCTTCTTCCATAAGGTTATACAATGGTCAAACACTAAAACCTATTTTTTTATTTGACAATACTGCAAATTAAAAAAATTTTTATTAATATAAATATAAAAAAATATTGGTTTCACAAAACAGTTTTTATTCGTGTATTAAAAAAATGTAAGAAATATTACTACATGATTTTCTTTTTAATACATAACACCACCTTAAATTTTGTGCATTGTTACTATAATGTTGAAAGAATATTATACAAAACTATTTGTCTTCAAACAGAAGTTGGCTACATTGTTGACCTTCTCATGGCACAACGCAAGATCACTTTACGTGCAAGTTATATTCTAGACGCAGTTCGCACATTTTTTAGATGATTTTCATTGTATTTACAGAAATATTTTAAATAAAATTTTTGTGTTTTTAATGTCCTATTTGAAAACCCTTATTTTTTGTTATCTTACTGTTTCCTGACACTGATTCTTCCTTTTACAGAAAATTAACAATGAATTTTGATGTGTGGCTTCTTTCATCTCGATGCAGTTTTCTTGATTGAAGACACTGAGAGTAAGAGAAGATGGTTCATAATCTGAAGATTGGATATAAAAATATATTCCTGATAATATGTAGAGTTGATCTTATAAGGTATTTCTCACGCCTTCTTTGCATGCCTTCCTGGTGTAGTGGTCAGCAAAGCTTGGCGCGTATTCGAGAGGTCCGTGTTTCGAATCCTAGCGAGGGCATTGCTCATTTTTCATCTCTCCTGCTTTAAAATATACCTAATGTCTCTACAATCTTAACCTTTTTCTCCACTCTCTTTATTTTTAATTTCTCATGATATGAAAAAATAGCAACAATCATAAATTCCTTTGAAAAGGTATTACATTTTTTAACCATATTTTAAGGTTACTTTCTCCTCTTTAATCATAAGTAGATCGTTTTTTATTGCAGTGATTTAAATACACACATAGTTCATTTGTTGTGACAACAATTTTCTATTTTTGCGCAGATAAATGTTTCTCATAAAGAATTCTGCATTTGACAATACATTGCAGAGAAAGTCAATGTAAAATATATTTTTTTTTTGCCTTTTTAAAACTCAAATCAGCATTAATCACTTACAGCTGACACTGAGCATTTTAAGGATGTTGCAACTGTCCTTGGACTTTGTGTATTTTCTTTTAACAATAAAGATGTATATTTGCAACATTCAAAACATTCCATTTTTCCCTTCGATATATATATGGAACAATTTTTCTACTTGAAGCTAAACTTTGATGTATTTTTCTTCTTCTTTTTTTTTTTTTTGTTGACAACATTACCTACTGTAGCTTTAGATATAAAAAAAGCACGGCTTTCACATTTTTTTTTAATAATTAGACACAAATAATCTTCTTCAGAAAAATCCCAAACATAGCCTTTCAACCACTGCTTCTTTAAAAGTGCCATTTTACATGAAAATAAAACTATCAAGCAGTAGACAATAATTTATACTTTGAAAAATATAGCAGTCTAAAAAGAATTCCAAGCAGACACTTTTTTATTGAAAGACAAAATCATTTAAAAAATATGCGAACAGCATTTATATAAAGAACATTAAAGAAGGAGGGGTAGAAAGAAAGAAAAGATGGACTCTACGAATGTGAAGCTGAAACTGAACACTCATTATCATCAGCTAACTTTATCAAGGACGTACACAAAAAGTCGATGTCACCAAATGCTTAATGGGAAACAGCAAATACAAGTTTTGACATAACTGCTATTTCTCCCCAAAAAAGATCTTATGATTTAGCAACATATGCAATTGACCAAAAGTAAACCTCTTCTATACAAAGAAAATAATTAATGACTGTAAAGAGTCAGAATATAAAGTAATAAAACTGTAAACAGTTTGGAAAAGATTCTTTTTAACTCCAGATGAGTATTTTTAGCAAATAAAATTATTTCTATCCAATAATAAGTGTTTACTGACAAAAAATCTCCATAGTTAATAACAAAAAAATTACTGGAATCAATTTACAAGACAGACTATTTGCTCAAACTTATACAATTTTTTTATAATTAACACATTTACTGACAGTGAAAACATTTCAATCCTTTAAAGCTGGATTACAAAATGTTTTCATAGTTAAAAATGTTCCTCATATTTTATTAGTAAAACTAGAAAAACATTTTATTTTCATGTTTAAGTAATATTTTTTCTGACAGCATCAGCTTCAAATCAGGTTTAACTTTTCATTCATGTGTCAATGACACTCTAGGACTTATGATCATTATTCCAAGAAATTACTGACATACTGCATGAAGCCATAGTTTAAAAGAAATAAAACATACTATTGGAAAATATTTCAAGTCACATTTATGGAAAATATAGAAAATCTTTTTAAATAACAGAGACAAAATATAGACATTAATGCAGCAAATTATACATAATACATAATCGATATAGTAACAAAGAATGAATAAGAAATATTACTGCATTACTACATTACTTCTTGTATTATATTTCCCAATAGTTTAAATAACATACTAATTTATCTGAGCAGTTATGCACTCATATGTGCTGTCCATGCGTAACCTTTGGTAACTGTTGAGGTGCATTGTTGTCTTCTGCCTCAGAACCCGATATTTCAGTGATGTCCACCATATCATTGTTTCTTTTTGAATCGCTCGGAGAATCACAACCACAGTCTTCATCGCTTGTACTCTCATAATCGTAAAGGCTGCTCTTTCCTAATAATTCTAATATTTTGGTATCAATCAATTTTTTATTTACTTTCTCTTCTTTGGATTGACATACTTGCACTGTTTGCCATTTTTAGAAACACACACACACACAAAAAAAAAAAAAAAAAAAAAAAAAAAAAAAAAATCACTAACATGCCTAATAACCCCTTCATTCAATTTTCAATCATGTCCCAGAGCACTGCCAGCATACGTAACGGTGCCATTCTTACACACTAGCACATTGTTCACAGTGAACATGTTTAAAAAAAAAGGAGGAAAACGAAGCGTATGTTTTATTGTTTCTTTACAATACAGAAATTACTCTGATGATATGTCTTTCATACTTTTGGATTACGAAGAACCCTGTAAAAAATCGCAACCACCTTAGCAGAAATCGCCAAAGCTTCAGAATACACCAAACTCTGGTAAAGCACATAACAATTATTCATTCAACTACATGCATGACGAATATTCAGTTTCCAATGTCGCCACTTTCGTATGCATCATTTTTGTTGTATTCCAAGTTCTAAAGGCTTTTATAGAGAAATTCTGATTATTTTTTTGTCTACTCTATATTAAAATTTGCGCTTATAGGATTTGATATATTGGAAGAAGGAAAGGTGAAGTTTCTGCAGGAAAGTTTTTTTTTTTTTTCCCCACAAAATAGCTAAAGGAACGATGATTTGAATTCTTTCTTATGTCTATAGTCACAAAATTTTTACCACAACAAAAACAAACACCCATATGTAATTAGGTTTTACTAATTGCCTTTTGAAATAAATATACAGTTGGAACATAGAATATGAACAGAATATATATTTTTTACAATGAAATTGTAATTTTTCTTCCATAATATTCGTCAAAGTGCCCCAAGGTGCTTGCGATAACATGCAAGTACCAAATTCAGTACATTAACATCAGCAAAATGTGTTAAGGCAACACATGCAGCAGATAAGCAACATTTTTTACCTTTCAATTTAATGGTTGTTATTATTTTTGTTGCACTGAGAGCACTTTTCTTTTTGTAAAGAATCATAACAAGTCTTCAGAAATGTAGCATTTTCCCTTACATCATAATACAAATAATAAGTAAAAGAATGCAAAAATTGCATTCCATGACATGGTGCCAACAACTGAATTTTATAAATCAAAATTCGTGCAATTCTTTATTTTTTATGTGAAAACAGATCGCTGTCTACATGGGAAGAATATAAGCATGTAAAATGACAAATTTATGGAATTTTATGATTTTTTTAAGCAAAAATAGATTGTTGCATAGATGGGGGAAATGATAGAACACACAGCATCAAGTTGTTCCTGATGCCGAATTTCTGCAAGTCTCTGTTGCTTTTTGGAGCTAAAAGAAATTGGTGCATTTTAATAAAAGTGTTTCCTAAATTATTAATCTTACCAATTGGTTACTGTTTTACATAATTGTTAGTGTTCTGCCATTTTTGAAAATGGCTGTTGTTTTTGGTCTTAGCTGAGAAAAAAATTAATTGCCAAAGGTTACAATAACTCTTTTCAAGGTTTTTGAGAAAGTAACATGACTTTTTTAAATACAAAAATACTTAAATGTGCTTTCACACGTTTTTCACTTCCAAAAATTTGTTTCTCATTAATACCTTTTTCTCTCTTTGAATTTATATTATTTTGTACTGAATTTGTTCTGTATGCATTTCTTAAGAGTTAGTTAATTATGTATAAAAAATCCAAATTTTAAGGTTAAAAAAAAGGGGAGGAAACCGTACTGAAAACTCACGAGCAGAAGACCTAGAACCAACAACACAAAAAATAAAATACATAATTAAATGAAGTCATTTTTGTCTGTGAAACTTAAATACACAATGTTTTTTCAAAAATGAAAATTAATTTATATGGCATTATTAAGGGGAAAAAATAGAACATTACATGATGTTCATAACAAAAATTAAATTAAAAGTTAATGGATATATTGTGCAGATATAAAATACTAACCTGGTAAGGTGCAATACCTAATGATGTTCTACAATTGGAAGATGCACCACCAAAACTAGTTTTCCCTTCGTAAAATGGTGAAGCTACTTTTCTTTCAACCAGGGGATTCAACTGCATATGAGTAGATTTATAAAATTAGCAAAGGTTTCTTAAAATATAACTTCAGCATAAAAAGTTTACTTTGTATTTTTAAATATAAATAACTTAAACAATCTCATACTGATCTTACAGCAAAAAATTATACTATCCCCTTACTGAAAAATAGAAAAAACATATTTAACTTAAAATATGAGGCTATTTATTTATTACTACTGAAATAATTACGTTTATATTATTACCACTACATAAAAATAAAATTCTCATATTTTCCTCATTAAGATATTTAACTTGCTTTAAGCAAACTGCTTAGCAATTTCTTCCAAAAGAGCAATTATTAAAAAAAATTAGAATATGAAAAAACATTTTGTACTTATTAGATGTATGCTTTATTATATTAGTCCAAAAGGGCTATTAATCTTGAAACATGATTTCGTATTGTTTCAATTTAATGTGTTTTATTTTTCATTCGTCTGCTACCACTCAGAAAAACACAAGACATTATTCTTTCATATTTAATCTTAATTATTAATTAACAAACTAAGCTATTTAAAAGTAACAGATGCAGTTCTTAAAAATACTTTAACTTTTTAATCTTACTGATTTACATAAAAATGCATTTAATTCATGATATATCTAATAAAATACATAAACAATTTTTACAGAATTACATTATATACATTTTCACTTTTTAAACATATAGAAGATATACTATAAACCCACGTTAGTCTAAATGCATATTCCTCAAATATCCCAAAAATGTTTCATTATTCCACCTCGGGCAAGTCTATCAATAATCTCTACTGATATCAGCCTTCAGAAGAGCTTTTTGGGCGACTAAACTCTTTCACATTTGTTATTATAATCATTATTTTTAATTTTGGAATTATACACACGTTTTCAGAAGCAAAATCACCGATTCTAATTACATAAAAATTTAATTTCGATTAATGTGCTGGCTGTGCTTCAGGCTAATAGTCGCATAAAACTGCTCAACTCTGTTATCAACAATATTCAATGTCAATTTTTTTATGTAGTATATTATTGACTCAACTAAAACCTGCTTCTATTAAGTAAGAGGGAAATGTCAATTACGTTGGTTCAGCAAGTTTTGTTCTTTCATAAAAAACTTATATACTTAAAATGCATTATTGCTTTAAAAATATATTAAATAATTTTTAGTTCAAAGAGGCAAATTTGCACAGAAGGTTGCTCATTTTAAAATTATTTTATGATATTGCTCTTGAATTGAATTTTATAGTTTAAGTGCAAAGAACATGATACTTCATAAATAAAGGTAATACACAAAACATTAAAAAAAATTACCCTTTGGGCATAATGTAAAATCTGAATACTTTCAAATTTTATTTTTAGTCCAAAGGGGCAGACCAGACGGATTTTTAATTTCGTTTTGGCATTTTGCATTGATTCACTAAAACCGTTGTTTCACTTTTCAAATTGTAGCTGCCAAATATAGTTAAAGTAATTTAAAAATGAAGAATCTGCATAAACGTATGCATGTTTCTCGCACTGTGATAAAAAAAAAAAAAAAAAAAAGAATGGTACCTAGAGCCATCCAATTTTGAATATTGAACATTTCCACCTGAATATCGGCATCTGGAAGCACAAATTTGAAATTTGTTTTATTATTTGATTTCTTATTTTGTAAAACTTGTAACGATTTTTTGATTAACAAACTCAAGGACTTCAAAGCGAGCAATGACAACGTTGTACAGAAAAAATATTTTTATCTCCAGCACATGAGACTGTGAATCAGAAATCCTAAAGATATGCTCACTTTAAAATTATTTTGCGATATTGCTCTTTAACTGAATTTTATGGTTTATGTGCGAAGAACACGGTATTTAATAAAGGTAACACACAAAATGTTAAATAAACGTCCCTTTGGACGTAATTTAAAATCTGAAACATTTCAGACTTTTCTATTTTCCTATTTGGAGGAATTTTCCTCTTATTAATTACACCATTTTTTCTTTTCTCTTTCAAAACACCATGTGGATAACCAGACCTGCTATTATGCTTATATCAGTTTCACAGAATCACATACTGCGCCACATATTATAAGAACGTTTTACAAAATATTTTCAAGTATAAAAATAATAATTCACAGAAACATTTGCATGCTATTTACAGGATAACGGTTTAGACAACATAAAGAAAATACATGCATATTAGATCAATAAACAATTATCAATTTCAAAATAACTAAGCTGTCAATGCAATTTTGGCTATGCCAATCAACTGTCAATGCATTGGCAATCCATCTCTTGATCTTAATTTAGCTCCTTTAAAATTTCATTGACCCTGTCAAGGGGGTCAATACTCATCCAAATGGGAACCTCTGCTTTAGAAATATTCATTCTTCGTGATTAAGATACCAATTTTTAAAAAACTGATGGGAAGACTTACTTAATTAAGGCAAATCACTCTTCAATTTTCATAAATGAAGCAACGTTTTCTTCAGTAATAAGTTTACAAAACTGAATTTCCTCATACTACTAATAATACACTTTACTATGCAATTCTTTAAATAAAAGGGCAGAGCAAATGTGATTTTTGAACATATATGCTGACTGAAAAGTTTTATGATTTATTCTGTTATTCAGAATCTGACACTGACATTTCAATGACAATTCATTTTGAGATAAAAAAAAACTTTTGCATGGGGGGGGATGCTAGCAAAACAGGTATTCAACTTTTAAATTGTAAAGTGCTTCAACCAAATTACACTTTATATACTCCATGAATGATTCAAAAAGATGACAAATTATTTTGTGACACTTCTTTTATTTTAGCACACAGTAAGGCATTTTTCACTTCCTCATCTAACACAAGAACTTTTTGTGTTTTGAATGCTGAGAAGTCACATGGCAGTAAGTCCGAGCTATACAGAAAATATACTTATGTCCCAACAATCTGAGACAGTACTGCCGATGCCTTAGCTGCATCATGTGGCTGTATTGGCACACAAAAAAACACAGTTCCTTCAAGAAATTTGATCTTTCTTCCTTCATACAAACAAACAGGTTTTTACGTTGATAGAAACGATTGAACGCCTTCATTGCCTGCTCATGGGTTAATTTTTACATCAATCACAGATGATGGCCTGTTTTACTGTCCTTTAGGTACCTTTAACTGTTTAACACTGAAGTACAACTGTTTCATAACCATATTACATGTCATGATTTACCATATGTTTCACTATTACTCTTCCTATATCTCTACATATAATAAAACAAAGAGTCTGTGTGTGTGTGTCTTTCGTTCGTGTTGCGAGTAAGCTAATAGACCCAGGGCCACGAAATTTGATACATAGGTGTACCTACATAAGAGCCAGTGCACCTCGAAGCGATTTTTTCGAAATTCGAATTTTTTTTATTTTATGTTTTGTGACCAAATCGCGTCATTTTGAGACATAATGGGCTACAGGAAAGCGAGATTTCACTCTATACATTTCATTTTTACATCATCGTGAAGCGTAGACACTTAGCTATTTTACGAACTTAAAATAAATTTCGTATTTCAATAAATCGATTAAATACGAATTTATTTAGGAAGGTGAGCTTAACATCTTTTCAGCGGAATTTTTTTTAAAAAAACTTATTTTAAAAAATGTGCTGCTTATTTTCCTTTGATTTTTGGACACATTGAACTTTCGACTCCTTTTAAAAAGGGAATTTTGGAAAAATAATAATATTTTGTATTTTTTCAAAAATTTTTAAATGAAGCTTCCAAATACACTTCTCACATCTCAGATATTTTAAAATGTAGTTTTGGCAACAATTTTCCTTTCTTATTGTTGTTGATGAAATTGCATCATTTTGAATAGTTTTATTCTTTTAAAAATTTCGGTTTGGCAACAATTTTTTATCGTATTTCTTATGTTACTGTTTTTAAGAGACTGAAAGGTTTAAGAAATTAAGTTGTTTCTTTTTGCAACGGTAAATTGTTTAATTACTTTATTAGGATAATTAACATTTGTATCAAGGTATATTGCTTATTTCATTGTAATATTATATTTTAATTATGTATAATTTTAATTATAAAAAAGTTTTGCATGATATTTTTTAATCTGTTTAAGTTCTTAATCTGTTTATACCATTTGAGTTCTTAAGATTTTGCAAAGTTGGTTAATTTATTTATTATGATAATTAATATTTGTATTAAGGGATATTGCTTATTTCGTTGTACGCTTTTTATATGTAATGCATTTTTAACTTTATTTTTTTCACCGTTGTTGTTTGTTTCTTTTTCGATAAAATTGTTCTGCAGAGTAAAATTCTGTGCAGTTTTCAAATTTAATGTTTGGTGTTCTCTTTAGGCATTTTTCTAGTACACTTAAAAGCCAGACGAAGGCTGGCCGCGCAGCGGCTAGTTTATCATAAAATTCTACTGTACCTCTCTTATATTCTCAAAAAGATTTTGTCCATCATAACAAAACAACTAGATTAGTATTTCTCAAAATATGGTCTGCAGAACACAAGTGGTCCTCGAAGCCTACTTTTCTGGTCCTCTTATTTCCAAAAAGACAAAAAATGAAACTGTGTACAACATACTAGCAGGAATTTCTGCAGTATGGCACATGATTAATATTTTGTATGTTGCACAACCTGGAAATTGCACATGGTTAATTATCTATCAATTTCTCTCTCAAAGCCGACATTTTACGAAATTATCTACAAGTTACCCTTATCTACGGTCCTTAAAAGAGTGATTTAAAGCACAATAACTGTGGCACTTCTTGCCAGCATACATCCTAACACAGAACATCATTGGAAGAATTGGCAGGCTCCTCCATCTCATTAATGTACAAACAATTATTTTAATTTTTAGTTATATCAATAACGATCATCCAAACAGGTTTGAATTACTAAAAATGGATATAAATATTCTTCTGTCACTTTAATTATTTGATAAAATTATTAAATTAAATAAATTTTAATTAACTGTATTTTGAAAATATAAATACACTGGTATTACAAAAATTGTTTATGAAGGGGACAAGAGTAAGGTGGTGCACAGAACGTTCTAATTTATTAAAGTAGTCCCCACCTGAAAAAAAGCTTGAGAAACATTGGATTAGATGCTCCTACTAGCTGTAATCAAATAATGAAAGACAAGGAAGGTTTAAAAATCCAGCAAAGCTGCCCAATTGGGATAGCGGTTACCAATGCCGACTGCCGTACTGAAAGGCTCGGATTCGAAACCCAGAAAAGACGAAACCAGAAAACTAAAAATATTTTTTAAATGTATCTGTGCAGTATGGGGGCACTATAAACATGTTTTGAGCCGAAAGACGCATCAAAAAGTTGGTGTTAGGGGAAGATGGGCGAGAGACCCTCAAAGCAAAATGTTTACATATCTAACAATGCAAAAGGAGAAACAGAAGCAGGATTAAAACTTTTAAAATCAGAAATTTTATCAGCATGGCTAAAATTTAAAAGTAAACTACAGATTTAGCATTAAAAAACCTCACAAACATTTTTTCTCTAGAAAAAAAATATCCACAGCTAACTGTTTCCTTTAAAAGCTGATTTTTCACATTGCTACATCTTTATTTTCAGCTTTCTTCATAAACAAAACTAAAAATATGTATTGCCTTATATTTTCTTTAACTAGGACTGTTTTTCCAATCTGAAAGTTATAAAAACAAACAGTAAAACACTACAAATGCATTGCAAATGAAATTAAAAACTGATGCAAACAGGATTACAAATATAACTTACTTAGCTGTATCAGAAAAACAATATGGTGTCACTTACTTTTGAAGGACCAATAAACTTGCTCAAGTTGAAACTTGGCTGATTACTCTGTATAACCGAAGGTGATCTCGGATATTTAACTGATGGTCTTGATGTACTTGACCATAGAGGTGACCTACTTGAATTCACATCCGCTACAAAAATATCAAATAAATTTTAAATATTTATATCTACATATCCATACACATATAACTGTAAAAGTCATAACTTTACATACATGCTAAACTATTTTTCTGTGGAGTTACATTTTTTCTGTTATCATTAATTTCACCTCGTAAATTTTCGAAGGCATTTTCACGTAGTCTGAGGCAGGGACTAGGTAGGAAATTAGGCCTATCTTTGTGAGAAGATACCAAGGAGGAACAACCACTTGTAGATGCAGATCCATCACTGTTTTCTGAATGATCATCACCTCCTACAAATAAATTTTTTTAATACAATCTGAGACTTTTAATAAATAGGCAGACTATATTTCAAGCTACCAGTGTTTTTTAGCAATCTTATGAATTAAATGAGTACTTTCTAAATCCATGAAAAATTTTCTTGGAGAAGCTCTGATATCAGTGTTAGCAAGGGCAGCGTTTCACCAATACCGCTTCACTTCAGAATTTCGTGGGAGGATTTCCAGGTGTTTAAGGCCCATATCACACATGCATTTGTTTCATACGAAAAACTGTTTTGGACAATTTTTCTGCCTGGTTTACTATTGAAAAAAAGACGCGGGATTTGTACCTTCCTTCCTTTCAAAAAAAGTTGCAAGTTGTTCGTTTTCAACCAATCAGGTATCAGCATGTTTGTAATGGAGAACCTGTTTCCCCTTTACATGTCAACCCCGAAGTGATTTATGGTGATTGGCTGTTGTGATAAAGCAGAATAATTGTTCCAAGCAGTTGTTCTTCTGAAACAAACAGATGTGTGATAGCAGCCCTAGGCTGCTATCACACAGCCTACTGTAAATTGTGTTACAAAGCATTTAAGAGAATGGTACAACATTCTGCTGTATTTCATGTTTTTTTTTTAAGGATATTTCATATTATGTAAGTATATTTCCTTATTACCATATTATTTTTTTTTTAAAATGTGTTTCAAGTAATTAATATTAATTTCTGATGAAAGTAACAGAGATGAAGTAGATAAGAATTTTAAGACATTTGTCTCCAAAAATTATTTAAATAGTATAACGATATTTTTTTTTAAAACCCTAACAATTTTTAGAAAATTAATGTTCTTTTGTGTAATAAAATATTCAAAACATGCATGCAGTGGAAATTACACTTAATGCTTATTATTCACTTTTCAGTTTTTTGATGGCCTGTATAATACTCTCATCCTCCCCATCAGTTTCTTCTAAAAGCAGACAATACAGTAACTTGTTTTAGCTTTATCTTGTATACAGCTTTATCTCCGGCACGTGGAATTGCGTATCGGAAATTCTAAAGATATGTTCATTTTAAAATTATTTTGCGATATTGCTGCTGAACTTAATTTTATGGTTTAAGTGCGAAAAACATGATATTTAATAAATAAAGGTAACGCACAAAACGTTAAAAAAAGTCCCTTTCAACATAATTTAAAATCTGAAACCTCTCAGTTTTTTTTCCCCCTGGCAGAAGGAATCAATTGTGGATTTCTTTTTCATTTTATTATACTATCCCTAGACCAAATTTAAATAGTACCCTTTGAGAAATACTATGCTGTAGTTCAAATGTGGCAAATGCAGCCTGGCTTGGCATTCTGCTAAAACACTCAGAATTGATGTGAATAGGACATTAATTATGTGTGGCTAGGTGAAGGTCACATGAGAGTTTGCTTTTTGTCAGAAAGAGGGAATTTTATATTAAAAAAGAGAAGTCCCTGTGTCATTGGGGATCTCGTCAATTCTCTTTTGCGTTTTTGTTTCATATCCGCAGGAATAAAGCCAAAGATTTGCAATCCTAGACACCATAAATGTTGAATTTTACTCGAATAGTGCATATTTCAATGTTCACTTTTACAAATAAAATCTCTAAAAATCATGGAAATATATTTTTAGCGAAAATATTGTTTCTGTAGTTAAGAAAAAAAAGTCAACAAGTTTCCACACCATCTAAGCAAGATTTTCCCTGATAGTAGTTTAATTAATGTCAATTAGCCAATATTGTGATCTTATATACAAAAATTTTTTCCATTCTTTTTTTCTACGACAGTTTGTTTTCTTTCTGTAATACAAATGTTTATAATAATGCATACAGAAGGCAAAAAATCAAAAAGAATTATAATTTTTTATTATAACCAATCATTGAGAAATTTTTTTTTCAGTATGCATTAATGTATCTACATAAAAGAAATATAATAATAATTAATTAAAAAAACTAAAATAAATATTATTGTAGTTATAATCAATTATGACTAGTTAGAATAACAATTATTAAGCAATTATAGTTATTTATTACACTTCATTATTAAATTTTGTATATATAAGAAAATTAAGTTTTGAAAACACTAATTTTTACCAATATAATAATAACTATATAAATAAATAACTAAATAAATGCCCAAATTAAACACAATGTAATGAAAAAATTACAATTGAATGATCAACATACTGTAGTTTGCTCTCTCCTTAATACTGTGCTCTTTGAACAGTGAATATAAACAGAGGGGGAAAAATGCAGAAAACCCCAACTACATGATTCATATCCATTCACCTTGATGATGGTCTAAATGATTCATATTCATAAACAATCTTTAGCCATTCATTTATCTTCTTCAAAATGTATGCAACGTAATAATTCAACAATGTTCATTATACCAGTACTTTTCATCCAATTGAAAAGCGAAATACTCAGCATGTTTTACTTTTTTGAATAAGTGTCTCTTTTATGGAATTTGCCATTTCATGGATTCGTCGACTTACTGTATCCTTTGATAATGGAATATTGTTAAGTTCATTAGCCACATTTTCATTGAATACTATTAAAATAATATCTTCAGCGTTGTTGATAATATAAGGTTTTCTTCGTTAGGCTGTCCAAGCTTGATAATTTTTAGGCTCAGTAGGTAAGGTTTTCTTCGTTAGTGTAAGGCTGCCCAGGCTTGACAATTTTCAGGCTCAGCAGGTAACTAGCTTCCAAAACTTTTTCTCTTGAAGTAACAAAAATCTTTCATTACTTGTTTACTATTCTTGAACTCTGATAATTTCCTCTTAAAATATTCTTCAGATTTATCCTTTAAATTGGCATGTTTAGATTCAAGATGTCTTTCAAGAAACAATGGTTTCATACTTTGATTGGATAATAGTTTATTACAAACAACACACTGAGATCGAGGGCTCATTTCACTTCCATTCCAAGTAAACACACATGATAAATAACTTTCATTAACTTTTCTTTCAATATTCTTAGCGCTAGTATATCATCCTGGATTCATCACAATTCTGCTCTGTCAATCCTAGCCGTTTTTCAATTTTGAAAATCTAGCTTTGTTTTATTACTTTATCATAAATATTTACATGCAGAATATATTACTAGTTCTTCAAAAACAAACGACGATATTCTCAAATCGTGTAGAAAAGTAAAGAATACAAAGTAACATGAAGACAAAATACCTGCTGTTAGAGACAGTAGATCAATGTAAAAAAAAAAAATTCTTATTGAAAATAGATCAACATGAGCCTGGAAATGGTGACAAC
The DNA here is from genome assembly GCA_000611955.2 of Stegodyphus mimosarum. NCBI lineage: Eukaryota > Metazoa > Arthropoda > Arachnida > Araneae > Eresidae > Stegodyphus > Stegodyphus mimosarum. The sequence continues at coordinate 144,285 of KK120436.1, forward strand.
ATAAAGTGTAGACCATGCTAATAAATTGATCAACTGTATTTCTATTACTCCTTTTAAAAATATCATTTATGACAAATTTTGTTACATCTATAGCTAAAAGAATATTTGCAAAAATAAAAACTGATTATTTTGCTAAAGTCTATGGAGTGGCTAATGAGCTTGAACAAAGCTTAGATTGCATAAATTTACAACTGTTAGCTAAAAAACTTGAACATGATGTTGAGGTATTTAATTTTTGAATAAAATCGTTAAAAATACTTTGTTTCTTTGCATACCACCGGTTTAGAATCGCTGACCTAAATTAAATGCATTTCTGCCTTTTTATCAAAAATAATAATCACAAATTTTAATTCTATTCACATTAAAATTTTTGTTACGTACAAATGAATGCAGACATGCAACATTACTTCCATGACAACTTTCTAAAGAAATTAATTAAAATCTTTATTAATTTTGGCCCCAAATCTCCAATTTTCAAAAAAAGATTTAACTTAAGACTGCTGCATAACTTACACACACAACTTTGCCTCAATTAATACATTCAGACATTATCGCGAGTGTAAAAACAATAATGAGGAAACCTACAATTCGTACAAGAGGAAACCTATAATTGGTTGATGAAAAGCACTCAATCATGAACAAGATATTCTGTTTCACTTGAACACAATTAACTGTCAACGACTGAGTATTTTTTTTTTCAAACACGGCTCATTTTCAAAACAGTTTTTCCATGCTTTTATCAATAACAATGAATGACCCAAAATGGCTTTGGAAAAGTCTCTCCTCCCAAACGCTTATGCAGACAAAAAAATTTTGTTTCAGTCACAGTCCCTATGTGAGGACTTAAATACAATTACTTTTTTAAACACTATAAGAAATAGTTTTAGTCATGCTCTATCAAACAAAAGCAATTATCAGAACAAAAATTTGAGTATATTTTACATTTAATAACAAAATATGAAATACTTTTAATAGTAATAATATATGCATAAAATAAAAAAGATATACCATTTAGGTTGATTGTGGGTTCTTTTCTTCCAATTAAAGAACTGTGACTCGTAGCAGATGGCGCATGAATATTTGTGGGACTGAACAGGCTAGATGATGAAGGTGAGTCTAACCAAGTTTGAGTTCCTGCATTTAGAATAGCTGGATTGTGATCATGTGATAATTTTGGCCTTTTGCTTGGTCTAGAAGTAATATGGGGCTGGAAATCATCTTCAGGAGACAATTCATCTTCTACATCATCTGTTGAACAGCCTGGTTGTTCTTCAGAACTACTCATCCACTGTGAAACATTGAACAACCATGAAGGATTAAAGAGACCTTTTACCTTGGAAGCGACTTTACCTAAGATACTCTGAAGTGAAAAGAAATAAAGATAAATTGAAAAACACAACAAATATAAAATAAACATCCTGTTAATAACGAATTAAACAGAAAATAGTACTAAAATAAACAATTATAAACTCTAGAATTTTTTTGTAGATGACTTGAAAATTTTCTCAACTGGAATCCAAATGATATGCCACCAATGACAATAACAATAAAAATCATGGGTCTACAACTTTTTAAATAATCTGAGGCCCGCCCTTACACAAAACCTCTAAAAAATAACAGTGGCCATTAAATGGGCCCTTAAATTATTGAAACATTCAGGCACTATCCATAATTCCCATGCATTAAGATGGCAGTGTCAATTCTCTCACTGGTGTTGGCTACTTCACCAAGCTTGAGTTTCAGTGGTTTCCCTTTAGAGATGGATCACCTGAGGATAATTATAAATATATGACACATTTGACACACATTGACAAGGGTAAAAATATATTTACAGGTGCCCCTTTGCATGGCAGTACATGGACACCGAGTTTGTGCAATTCTTTGACTTGTTACTTTAGCTTTTTGTAGCGGCGATTCTAGGCGCAAAAATCACTGCTACACAAATCCAAAATAACAAGTCAAAGAATTGCACACTATCTATATACACATCGACCTATTTTCACTTAAAAAAATTAGAGAATTGCACAAAATAGGCATTGCACACTCCCTTGACTTTTATGTCCATATACACATTAATCTATATTCACTTGAAAATCAAAGGAGCAGCCAACAAAAAAAATACATAATCACAATAAATTACTTTTAAATCAAATAATGAAATAACATAAAAAAGGAAATTCTTCTTAGAACTACACAAAGGAAATATCCACTTACCTTATTTAAAAATTTACATGTCTTCAGTCAAACAAAATTATCTGAACTAGAATCTGTATACTGGCGTCGTCACATAAATTCACAAATATAAGAGAAAGAAATATCCTCCGTAATGCTGGTATCGTCCGATGTTCAACCATACGCATTTCCTTCCAACAAACAGGACACTTAATAATGGCTATTAAGTAAACTTTCATTTACACATCAGTCAATTAATGCTTTTTTCCCTTTTGTTTTAAATCGTACAGAAACTTCAAATTAATCTTATCACATTCAGCCATTTTACCATGTAAACCACAAAATAAGAACGTGCTTCTTATCCAAAATCCAAAACACACTTTCCAAATTTTTTTCCATCATTCAAATTGACCGCAATCACGCAAATCATTACGTCATAATAGGGTTTCCATAACATTCAACTACTCAGGTTACCATAAATGAAACAACTTCGCGATAATCCAAGAGGCACCCTTAAATCTACTCTAACCATTTAAAGTTCTATATTGCAACACGTTTACACCCTTTACTGTAAAATTCACATTCTATGAGGCTAGAAAATTTAATGGAATGCGAATTTTTGCATTCTCAACGGTTGTCGAAATTGCAATATTTCTGAAGAAATGCAACACTTTTGCTTTTCATCAGATGTTAAACTCCACAGTCCCATTACAATTTATTACAAGAAAAAAAAATATACTCAATGCACATACCTGCATTGAAACAACTATTTTGGTAACACTGTGTTACCTCATGAATACTTTTCAGGGACATACGTATCTTGAATCTCACTTGCCCTTGTTGTTCACGGCTACTTCAGTGGCCTTGAATCATTCAGTGCTGCTGGAATTACCAAGTCACTGCTATCATCACCCTTGTCATTGTTTTCAGTCGGCCTTTCCTCATGCAATGATTTTCAGAACCATCGAGAGCAAGAGCATTTAGACACCCATTTTCTTGATACTCTTCACTATTAATACTCCATCAATCAGAGCACAGGGACTAAAAATCTGCAATTGAAGCTATTATTAAGATGAAAGTATTAGAATTGCAACTTTTCAATATAACCAACTTTACAGATGATAATGCATTGCATATAGGAGGTTGCTGACAACAACGACGAATGTAACATCATAGGTGAAGTCTCTATAACTTCATATTTTATGCTTTCTTTCAATTCTGACAAATCTTGGGGATTTGATGTACACACCTTAGATTTCAGATAAACCCAGAAGTAGAAATCCATATGAGTGCAATTGAGGATCACAGTTGCCACAAAATAGCAAAGTTACAGGGAATGACTCTGACACCAAAGTACAATCGCAGCAGTTGCCGAAAACACATGTGACATGTTGAAAAGCACTATCCTGCATCCATACAATGTCATAAATGGCATTTCACTGCTGTAATTCTGTAACATTTTGCATACTGAGCAATTGTCATGCAGCATGTTTTTATGCCTGTGGAAGTAACTTCCTTGAAGAAGTAGGCACCGAGAATAAATGTGCTTGTGGCCATATTGTGAGGATTTTCATCAGTTCTTGCAGTTTACACGGCCAGCTACAGAGAAGTGCACCTCATTTATCCATAATATCTGCAGCGGCCACTCTTATTTTCATTGCATCTGATAAGGAAGATTTTGTAAAATAGACATGCAGCTGCTCGTCTCCAGGTTGCAACATCTGGCTGCACTGGAATCAATATGGAAACATCCACAGAATACAGCACAAAAGCTTGACAGTAATTTTCAATACATCCACACTGTGAGTAGAGGCTCATTTCCACTACTGCATATGCATTTCTCCAATCAGCGAGCAAATTCATTTTAATTGACATCTGCTGTCCATCGACAGATGATGGAATGGATGAAGTTCAACAATGTTCAACTTCTATCCATAGGTCTGCAGAAGCGTTGGGGCCACGTGGTAAAAAAGGAGCAATCAGGTGTTGTCACCAAAAAATAATGGTGGCAGAAGTAGCGATGAATGCTGGCTCAGGGAAAGAATGCTTTGCTAAAAAATACTTATTTCTAAATTAAAATTATAGAGAAAAAACTAGTATTGAAAAAGACAGCAATCAGCTGAACTTAGTTAAAAAAAGATAAGAAAAATAAGATAATTAACTGTAACTACAGTACTAGTTTGCAGAGAGCAGTGATCACTGTCAAGGAAATCAGGCACAAAAAGTATAATACCAAGTCCATGAAATAGGAAAATTTGTTCTGAAAATTATCTCCTACTTCTGCATACACATTTACCTTTAATGCTAATGAATGTCTGATTATATCAGACTGCTGTAGCAAATCAGATATGGCATGAAAAGATTTGTAATTTTTTTTCTTTTGAAACAGGAAAAACTAAAAATGTTAATTATAAATAAAATTTAATATCCTTTTAAATATTCCACTGCATTAATTTGTATTGCTTAGTATGTTAAATTTGAATTTCTCTATTTACAAATAAATATACCTTTTGGCTAACATATATGCGTAAGCACATGGAATATATTTTTAGCAGTCCGTTTAACTTTAATCGGAACGCCGCTCAAAAAAATAATGTTTTTGTAAGATACGTAGCGTATTCGGAAACTAAGTATCGTTTCATTCTAGTGCCGTCGCAGCGCTGTGGTAGGCGTCCCGCGCATGCACACTAGTCTTTCTTGTTCAGTGACTTTCAATTGTCGCCATTTTGGTTGCTCTATGTTGTTTTTTCAGTTTGCTGTGCACATTCAAAATGTTTGAGACAATTAGTTCTCCCGCTGACTGTGAGATTCATGCCTTGATTAAATTTTTGAACGTGAGGAATGTTAAACCGGCCGAAATTTATCGTCAAGTGACAGAAGTTTACGGTGAAAACGCGATAAGTGATGGAATGGTGAGAAAGTGGGTAAGAATGTTTAACGCAGGTCAAACAAATGTCCACGCCGAGGCTCGGAGTGATTGGCCTTCTGTTGTCACCGATGATTTGGTACGGAAAGTTGATGAAGCAATTCATGAGAACAGATGCTTCACAATGACAACTCTTTCAGAGGAATTTCCACAAATTTCACGTACTGTTTTGTTCGAAATTGTGTCTGACCGCTTGAATTATCGCAAACTGTGCTCCCGATGGGTTCCAAAAATGCTCGCTGATGTTCTCAAAACAAAGCGACTTGGTAGTGCACTGACATTTCTCACGCGGTACAGTGATGAGGGAGAAAACTTTTTAAACCAAATTGTGACAGGTGATGAAACTTGGATGTGTCATTTCAAACAAGAATCGATGGAGTGGAGACACCCTCATTCTCCGAAAAAACAAAAGTTCAAAGTGACAATGTCATCACAAAAGTCATGTGCACTGTCTTCTGGGATAGGAAAGGCATTTTGCTTACTGAATTTCTTCCCAGAGGTGAAACCATTAATGCAGCACGATATTGTAAGACTTTAACAAAACTAAGGTGTGCCATTCAAAACAAACGAAGAGGAATTGTGTTGCTCCATGACAATGATTGGCCCCATACTGCTGGTGTCACTCAATCGTTAATTCGACAGTTTCATTGGGAGCAGTTCGATCACCCGCCGTACAGCCCGGACTTGGCGCCGTCCGACTACCACTTGTTCCTGCACATGAAGGGTGAGCTTGGTTGCAAGCGCTTTGGATCTGACGATGACACGAAAAATGCTGTGGAGTCGTGGTTATCGAAACTGACGGGAAGTTTCTTTGACGATGGTATACAAAAACTAGTCACCCGCTATGACAAGTGTTTGATCATTGGCGGAAACTATGGTGAAAAATAGTTTAAGACATGTATTTTCATGTAAAAATAAAATTGGATTCGAAAAAATTGTTTTACTATTTTTTTTTTTTTAAAACGGTACTTAGTTTCCGAATACGCCTCGTATGTTCTAGAAGCTGAAGAACAAACTCTGGTGAATTTTTTATATGACAGCACACTGAAATAGGACCCAAAAAATTTAGTTTTATAAATTCGTTTACTTGATAATGTATATAAGCCAAAATTGCTAATCATATTAGTGTGGTGATAGCTTAGTGGTAAAGCTGAGCGTAGCAACCTATAGCATTTTGGGTCGTGGGTTCGAATCTGATACTCTTTTTCCACCTTGTTTGCAACTTTCTTAGCTCTGTGTTCCAATTTGATCTATATCTCTGTTTTAAAACTTATTTCTAACATTGTGTGCATTAAATATAATGTTTTATTTATGCTCTTATTTATTTAAATTTTCTTTTCAAAAATTTATTTTGAAAGTTATAATATCATACAAATTTAAAATATACTCCTTGTATATATATATATTTTCGTTTCACTTTTATGTGAATGTACATACATGTGATGAGACTTTGGGATGCTTCTAACTCTAAACTTTCAATACCAATAAACATGAGACAGTATTCATGCCCTGAATATTTTTTAACAAAACAATTTTTAAAAAACTTATTATAATAATTGCTTTAAAAATCAGTTGTCTCCAGCTGAAGCACAGGAATTAATTAATTAAATATTTCTATTTTATTTACCTTAAGTATATATACATATATAAAGAGAAAAAAGCTTATTTTATAACTTCTATAAAAAGCTATGAATTTAAAATTTATAAATTAAAAATAATATTTTATGGATTATGCATAAAATATAACTCAGCATAGTGCATTTTAAAACAAATGAGATTTCTAATAAATTATCCAGCTATAACACTGAAGAAATTGATGCTAAAATTTTATATACTATCTGTTTTCTCCCCAAATTTGCACATAATTTTAAAAATATACAATCTCGCACAGCAGTCAGCGGCATAGCAAATTTTGGGTAAATGGTTGGAATGCGCTTTAGCCCACTGCTTGGCGGCGATTGTTTTTGAATGAGCAATAAACGCGCCAACATGGGTAACTCCGTATATCCACCAACCTTATTTTGTTGATTTGTGTACGTTGCCTACATTGTGCAATTCGCTGAATTTTTTTTTAAGTTTAAAAGGAACGCTGTGCACATGGCATTTTCTTGTAATTTATTTTCGTTATTTTAGCTTATTTTGTTCATTTGTGTACGTTGCCTACATTGTGCAATTCGCAGATGTTTTTTTTAAGTTAAAACAGAACGGTGTGTACATGGCATCGTTTGCAATTTTAATGCCCTTTTAAAAAAAATTCCTTCTTTCTTCGATGCTTTTGGTTACGTTTTCGCGGAGCGTGTCGGGAAGATTATGTAACGGCATAAATGTGTAAGTATTACAACATAAAATGTAAATAATTAATTTAAACCTAACTGACAAATATTTTAATGATCATAATGTTCGTTTTGCATATTATTTTATTATCTTTTTGTGGCAACAGTTTCCATACTAATTTATGCTTTTAGAATTCTGTTTTGTTTACAATAGGTTTTCGCGGAGCGTGTCGGGAAGGTTGCAATTGCAAAGACGTTTCGCAGAAACGTGCCGAATTGGCGATTTTCAAAACATCGCCAAGCAGTGGGCTAAAGCGCATTTTCACCGTGTAAATATTGTGAACCTTTCTTTACAGTTGCTCTGTATTTTTAAGGTACCAGCTATTTTTAAACGTGTTTAACTTTTTATTTGTTTTGCAGTAACAGTACATTTTAGTTTTAATTATATATTATTTCGTTAATAATTAAGTCTTCTAGAAACGCAAAGAAACTTTTTAAAATTACTCCAGCTTCTATGCAATTAGAGATGTTCATAATATGCATTATAACCTTACTTACTTAAAAATTGCTAACTTGCTTTACTTTCACAGTTCATGAGCAGAACTATAAATTTCTAATAACATAGAATTTAAGTATTTTAAGAGTCCGAATCCCGTAAGTTAAATCAGAGACATCTGGTGACAATGAATGCAGTCAACCACCGAGCTTCCGTAAGCATAAAAACAAAGCAATATTGTAATCGGTTGTCCATTTTTGTAATGCGTTTCTCCCAATATGCTACGTATCGGTAATGCACTAATGGAAACGGGGCTTAACACTTTTTGCAGAAGTTAATAGACCTGCAGTAATCATATAATGTTCTTCCACAACAACTTAAAACAAGAACACATGGTCATTCTGTAGAGACATTAGGATTTTTTTGGAAGCAGAAGAATGAAAAATGAGTAAAGCCTTCGCCGGGAATCGAACCACGGACCTATTGGTTACGCATCGAGCATGCAGACCACTTTACCATGAAGGCATGCGAAGAAGGGGAAAGAAATACCTTATAATCCATATTGTGGTCTATCACATGTGTATCCAGTATCTTCAGATTTGCTTCACCAAATCACATACAGTTTTTATGGAATTTGACCTCATACTGGCTTATTTCACTGACAAGCTCTCACCAATATGGCAGCATTTTCCGCACTCGGATCAAACAGCTTTGTTAGTATACTAAAAAATATCTAAAAACAGAATGCTATAAAGTGAACAATGGACGAAAAAAGTATACCAAAAACTCAAAAGAAATCATTTTTCTCATTTATTTTATTTACATGCTTTTATAAAAAGGCTTGGGAAAAAATAAAAAAAAAAATAAATTGCTAGATTAAGTTTATGATTATTATATGACACATGATAAATTATCCCTAGGAGCATTATCCATTTTCTGAACTTATTTAACACGTGTACATTATATTTGTTAAGCTAATATCTATGAACACATTTTCTATCAGTATAAATACAAGTTATTTTATGAATGTTATAACAGTTACATTAAATTGTCTTTAAACAGCCTTAAATACATAGAAATATATTAAAAAAATATATGCAAAATTTTCAAAATGTGAATTTGAATGCATTTTTACCGTTCAATGTTTACACATACTGTGGCATATTTGTGAAGGACCCGTTATATTTGAATATATTTATTATTTTGGAATATTAATAATTTGGAGACTTCTTAAAACTGCATCTAGTACAACACCATAAATCTGCATACGGATATAATACTGTACGCCTGCACCTCATGTTAGCCAAAAGAACAATGAAATAACATCCATATAAAACAAAGTTGCACTTACTAACAATACTAGCACCTTTTCAATTACGCTCTACAAAACCGAAAAAGACTATAAAAGATGTATGCCTATGGAACTGCTTAAACTTAGACATTAAATTAGTTCATATTTGCCTTACACATGGATAGAATTTTAATTCCTATTACTACCTGCTAATCTAACAAGGAAATGATCCTACTGGGAAGAAATTTTAAATGATTATACTAATTACTCGTTTTTAACTAATATGCAACTATATATTTGAATTAATGGATTTTATTAAACCTTTAAAATAAGTTTATCTTATGTTTTATGTTCCACTCTTTTACTCTCTTCAACCCATGTGCTATCTATACAACTTACCTTAATAAATGATATAACTACAATGACGCCTGGAGTCAAACGCCAAAAAAATACGGAAAAAGGCTAAAAACTGCATTTTAAAACAATTTAACATTAACAAGCAATTAATTTTCCGAAACCTTCAGACATTCCAATAATTCTCCTAAACGCATACATGTGTATAAGCGATATAAAATTCTGGAAGCAGAACTACAGAATCTGGAACACACAACCTTAAAAAAAAAAAACAGAGTCCACAAAATGCAATAATCCTGCAATTAATACAAAGTTCCCTTTAAATGATTAATTAAGCAGAGAATTCTTCCAAAACACATAAGCAAAAAAGTATAACAGGACAGTATCTGACCTAATAATAACATAAATCATGAAATTAATATACAGAATTTTCTTTTCTTCTGTATTTAACAGCTTATAATAACACAATTCTAAAAACATAGACTGATCGTTGAATTTTCATTGCTAAGCACATCGCAGAAACAGGAGATTAAAAGACAATGTGATATACCTGATTTGAACGATCGTATTGTCTCGCATTGCGAGGTTTAACTTTCTTGTTGCGCAGAAGTCTTTTATCCATCTTTACGTAGAAGTTCACGGACGATTGATGAATTTAAAACTAATATACACATGAAAACAATTAGAAACTATATTTACATGTTGTTAGAGATGGTTAACATCATTTTTACGACAGAATAACGCTCCACGATTACCAACAATCATGGCGGCATGTTAGGTTGAATGTGATTGGATGTTGAAATAGGAGACTCAGCTTACGGCGACATCTATGTGCGCTACGAACTAAGCCTCACAATCATCGACGAGACTTTATTATTAAATGATCAACTGAAAATATGTCCCATTTTGAACAACGCAGTAGAGTGTTTTAGACATTTCCTGGACGTCTCGTGGTTTTGAGAAAAATGTAACTTTTACTCCATTTTAAATGAAATATAAATATTACATTTGTTACTTAGTCAGTCACGAGTTATTGTTCATGAACAGATACTGCAAATCGGTATTGAAGTATAGACCTGACGTTTGTCAAAGACAGTACCGAAAATCTGTTTGGAATTCAAATTCATTTCGACAAAAAAAGCCAAAAATACAAACCAGTGTGTGAAAGTTCAATAGTTTTAACTTTGCAGATTTCATTGCCCATAAATGACTCGCAAATTTTTTCCAGAAGCGACGCTTCATTCTTAGAAAAAACTCAGAAAAAAAAAAAAGTCTAACTCTAGCAAATTCAGCTTTGACGATCACTACAGTAGTTGGCATCTCATATAAATTAAGTATATTAAAAATAAAAATAAATAAATAAATAAAATAAAATCTGAAGTGTTTCAGATTTTAAATTACGTCCAAAGGAGCGTTTGCCGCGAACGACGTATGCTCCGCCCTTGGGTAACGGATCGAGCCTCCAGACCGACGAGTACAGAAAAGAAAGTTTCTGAAGTTTGCCTTTGAGAACTGGCAAAGTTAAGTGTACGCTTATAGAACAATGACGTTAAGTAGGTTAGAAGCGTATTTTTGTTGTGGTAATGATTAATATATTGTTGCGTTATACGGGTTCGTGGATTTGGGAGTATCCGATGAAAACACGATGCAGAACAATAAAAAGCACAATTTATTTACAAGAATCACTATTTACAGCACAGTTCCAAAATTACCATTAAAAGCGTCGAAAATCTACAATAAATACGCTGAAACAATCAGCCACACAGCTTCAGGCTGTAACTGTAAAGGTAGCTTCACGGCAACACTAAACTTATGGCAACACTAACCGTGGAACAATCACCAATACACTGTCAAGCTATACTGTAAAGGTAACTTCACGGCAAAGCACTATCTCGATCGCTTTCCGTTCACAAAACTCTTGCGTAGCTTAGCAATCACAGTCAGCAGCTATTCTCGCAATTCTCACAATTAATCACACTACTCGCAACTCTGGCTCTCAGAAACGCAAGGGTTTATATAGCTTTTCTTTAGGTTCCACACGTTTCGAGAAATATCTCGACAGGAAGTTATTCTAGAAGCTTCCCGATTGGACCATGGGATATCGCCGATTTGGTCGCAAATGGGCGATAAAGTCGCCAATCTGGGAACCCTCCCATACACTATTTTATGGCAACCCTAGTGCTATTTTCGTCCTAGTGCAACCGCCGAATTTTTCGCAACACTATTGTTACTGTTTTGTGTGAAATGTAAAATAAAGTGATTCGCGCAAAATAGTGTCAATTTTAGATGAGTCTGAAATATAGTCTTCCTAAGCGGCGGACAAGAATCAAAGAACGAGGATCATAAAGGTAAACAACTTCTCTTCATTTGCTTATCCAGAATGTGAATGATATTTTTTTCTGAAATAAGAGCGTTTTTTTAGCATTTTGTATGTTACCTTTATTTATCAAGTACCATGTTCTTCGCACTTAAACCATAAAATTCAGTTCAAGAGCGATATCGCAAAAGAATTTTAAAATGAGCATATCTTTGGAATTTTTGATACACATTCTCGCGAGCTGGAGCTAAAAATGTTTTTTTGTACAACGTTGCCATTGCTCGCTTTGAAATCCTTGAGTTTGTTATCAAAAATTCGTTAATGCTTTACAAAATATGAAACCGGTAATAAAACAAATTCCAAATTTCAAATTTGGGCTTCTAGATGCCCATATTCGGGTGAAAACGTTGAATATTCAAAATTCGATGGTTCTAGGTACCGTTGTTATATCACAATGCGAGAAACATACATGCATTTGTACAGATTCTTCATTATTTAATTTCAGTAAATATAACGCAGCGCGATAATATTTGGTGGCAACAATTTGAAAAGTGAAACGACGCTTTTAGTGAATCAACGCAAAATGCTGAAACGACATTAATTGTACTTCTGGGCGCTTTGGACTAAAAATAAAATCTGAAAGCTTTCAGATTTTACATTACGCCCAATTCCCGCCCCCGCCCCATAGTGTTGCCATTGCTTGCTTTGAAATCGTTGAGAACGTTAATCGAAATTCGGTCCTTAGGCGAAAGTTATACAAATTATGAAAGCGATTATAAAACAAATTTCAAATTTAGGCTTCCAGATGCCCATATTCGTAATAGGATTACGTCATTCAAAATTCTATGGCTCTATGTACCGTTGTTTTATCACAATGCGAGAAGCATATATACATTTATGCAGATTCTTCATTATTTAATTTCTTTAAATATAATACAGGGTGATAATATTTGGTGGCAACAATTTAAAAAGGGATTCCCCGTTTATGCCGGAACGAAGCAAAATGCCAAAACGAAGTTAATATCTCTTCCGAGCTAACGCTCTTTTGGCTAAAAATCGCATTGCCAAGCGCGTATACCCTTTTGACAAAAGAAATAAGCATTTTTCAGCGAATGTTTGTGTGAATGTATTAGTTTGGCTTTAACTAAAAAGATTAGTAATGAGTGATTCAAAATGGTAGCTGTTTTTTTCTTCGAGAGACGAATAAACTAAAGAAACTGGGGGAAAGGCGACATCTATGTATTCTATAAGCTAAGTCTTATGCGTTAAATTACTTGAGAAGTGACATTTTAGAGATACAGATCTAGAACTAAGAACACTGTTTTGGGAAATCTACCACGGAGGCTGTTACGCCATAAAGACAATAGATGATGGGAGTTATTCATCTTTTATTTACTTTTTCTACATCGCTCCTGATTTTCCGCAAGCTTCAATCATTATGTCTGGGTCTTGGTATTTTGATCGTTATGTCTTGGTGAATTGTACTAATGAATATCTTTTTTGTTTTTATTAGTACCCTCAAAAAGAGTGCGCATTACCCAGTTAGAGGAAAGTATTTGCTATTTCCTAAATATTGAGAGGGCCTGTGCAACAGCAGTCTCAGTCCAGCGAAGGCCAACTAGATTTACAAGCCTGCTTCACCGCTTTGCGACTGAAGAAACGTTGGTTAATCATTTCTATGATAGGCACAGGTGACTCATTTCTATAATACGTAGTTTTTTACTTCAAATAATAAAAATCAACGACAATTAATTCTTACAACTAGTATTTTGAAGTTTATGATTATTTGGAGTTTATTGTTACGAAAAATTCGGCGGTTGCGCCTGTATGTAAGCTTTCCGGCATAGCACTAGGGTTGCCATAAAATAGTGTATGGTAGGGTTGCCAGATTGGCGACTTTATCGCCCATTTGGCGACCAAATTGGCGATATCCCATGGTCCAATCGGGAAGCTTCTAGAATAACTTCCTGTCGAGATATTTCTCGAAACGTGTGGAACTTTAAGAAAAGCTATTTAAACCCTTGCGTTTCTGAGAGGAGTTAGTTGTTGCGGGTTGCGAGTTAGTTGCGAGATTGTGAAGTGTTGCGAGCAGTGTGATTAGTTGTGAGAATAGCTGCTACGCGAGAGTTCTGTGAACGGAAAGCAATCGAGATAGTGCTTTGCCGTGAAGCTATCTTTACAGTATAGCTTGACAGTGTATTGGTGATTGTTCCACGGTGTTTTATTATAAGATTAGTGTTGCCGTGAAGCTGCCTTTACAGTTACAGCCTGAAGCTGTGTTGCTGATTGTTTCAGCGTATTTATTGTAGATTTTCGACGCTTGTAAAGGTAATTTTGGAACTGTGCTGTAAATAGTGATTCTTGTAAATAAATTGTGCTTTTTACTGTTCTGCATTGTGTTTTCATCGGATACTCTCAAATCCACGAACCCGTATAACGCAACATTATGATTATTGTTATAAGGCTTAATTCTGGAATACGCTGTATAAATGTGTACTCGTCTTATATTTGGATACGCCTTTTTATGACGTATATTAGCCACGCCTCGTTCTAGAAACTAGTTATAGTTATGCTATAACTTCATATTTGAAGAAAATGTAAATTAAATTTTAACTGAATTCAAATCATAGCTTTACAATATTACTGCGCTAGAATTTTTTATTAAAAATATATTGCTGCGTGCGCACGGGTTCGTAATGGACTGAACGCACAAGTCATTTAAAAGTTAATAAAATTTATTCTTTTCACAAGAAATAAAACAAAATACTGAAATATTTCCTCAGAGATATCCGCACGATATCACAATATCTCAAATGTTAAACAGAATTCAATTAAAAACAGAGAAAGTTTATCCAATCTCACAGCGAATTCGCTACAATCAATAACAGCATTAGTAAACAACAGTTCGCTTAAAAACAACAGAAACTGAGCTGAGGTGTTTTAATTCGGCTTTTATAAGCTTTTTAATTATTCACTAGAACATTCTGGTAAAACCTATTTTCTCGATTTTTGTGGATGGCAACAGCAATTACGAGATATTTACCTATATGTTAAATGCACTCGCTCTTTTATTTTTACTTTTCGGAAGTAACTTTCTCTTAAAAAATCGTCTGCGTTGCACGGAAAATTAAAACAATTTTAATTCCACTTCTAAATAAATAGCTAAATAAAAACGAAATCCGTAACAATATATTACTGTGTGTTATTGTTAACAGTTAACACAATGAGTTAGCTCTCAAAAATTCATTGTTAAGATTTACCAAACGATTGAAAATATTCAATAAATGATTTAAAGTTCATAACCTTAACTGCTCAAAACAAAAGAAAGAATTCTTTGGTCCAAAGAACTTTTTAATAAATTTGTCTGCTGTCATGTGCTTCCACAGTATAGATAAAAACTTGAATTTTGATTTTTTGTTACCAATTGAAGCGAAAGAGTAAAGAAAGCGGATTGAGTGGAGAAACTGTTGATTGCAAGGTTATTTAAATGTTCAATTTGTGAAAATGATAGAGCAAAAAAACTATGCAGAAGGTTTTGGGAAGACGTATAGCTGAAATTAAGAAAACAGTTTGGACTTCGAAGATCCGGACATAGATATATTCGGCCGAACCCGAGGACTGAAGGTAAGTTTTTACATTTAGTTTCTAAAGTGACGCATCGGATTCACGCCAAATTTGGTGATTTCATTGTTAGGTAATAACTTTATTATAGTAGCTTTATTTTCGTGGTTGAATCATTTTCCTGGAATCATTACTTTTTTTAGAACTCGAATCTATTTCTGGGATATTTCTCTCTCTGTCATTTGTCCAGTGTTTCTGATTGCAATCGGTTATTTTTAAGACGGCCTGTTCTTAAAGGTTAAAGTAAGAATCCTCTTTTATTTTCACTAGATTAGAGTGCATATTGGAGTTGCTACTGTTCTGGGCGTATCGTAATCATGGGTGGTGATTAGTAACGAAGCGGTGAGCAATGCGAGCTTGTGTAATTCTCTCATTTTTCAAGCGAAACGGGATTGCTGTCTACATGAGGAGAATGTAAGTATATGATATTTTATGTGCAATGCCTCATTTTTATATTTTTAATTTCTGATATGGTATTAACTGTCAATTGTCTTTTTAATTATTATTTTTGAGTTTTAAGTTGGATTTTTCGTTGTTTTCTTTTTAAAATGTTGATTATGCTTTTCGACATACAGTAGATTTCGAAAGTTTGACGATCTTTAGGTCAGAAGTCGAGTAACGAAAATCGCAAACTTGCACTCTCTAAGCAACTTTTACATTATTGAAATAATAATGCAAAAGTTGCTTATCGACTGCAATTCCAATAGCAAACATTATGTATTAAAATAATTGCATAGTGTTTGCTATTGCAATGAGATACATTTCTATGACCTGTGAAATCATGTGACTTATGTATAGCTAATGTAAACAAGCAATATAGATACCTGAGGGCTTATGTATAGTTAATGTAAACAAAGTAATTTTTCCTCTTTTTTTCTTGCGGAATGTATCTCATTGCACTTGTTTGCATATTTTCCACTTGAAACATTGTGTATTACTATAAATTTGTGGTTTTTACATTTTTATCATATTTACCTTATTGTGAGAAATTAGATATTTGCAAGTTATAGATGTATGGATGTATAAGTTTTAGATGTTAATATGCGCAAAGACAGAATAATGCTATTTAAGAATCTAAGAACCAGTGAAATTAAAGCTATGTAAGATTTTCCTTTGCTGTAAAAAATATTTTTCTTTTTGCATTAATGCATTCATTTCTTCGATATTTTTTATAATATAATGAATATTGTCTACTTAGTAATGTATAAGGAATTTTGTGTAGGAATAAAATCATTCCTGAAAACGGTAGAATTAATGGGTTCTACGATGTATATTTAAATTTTAAAAAATATTCTTTCTTATTTGTACAGCTAAAATATCTTTGAAAATATCCAAACTGTCTGAAATACAAGTATGTGGGAATTGACGTTTACCGTTTTAATAAAGAGTAAGACTGAATTATTCTATCATTTTGATTTAAAATAAACAGTTTGTTTATTATACATATTGCTGCGTACGGGTTCGTAATATTGAATGCACAAGTCCGATAAAAGGTTAATAAAATGTATTCTTATCAAAAGAAATATAACAGAACGCTGGTATTTCCCCAGAGATATTGGTACAAATCCTTACATTATCATGCAGTATAATCAGTAGTTATACTTCAGACTACTAAAAACGTTAAAATATAACGCAATGCAGAGAGAAAATTAATCCGATCTCACGCTGAACTCGCAATAACTACAGCAGCTTTCTAAAGAACTCCCAATAACGGTAACTAAGCAACCGAGCTGAGATGTCTCTCTCCGGCTTTTTATGGCTTTCAATAGGTCACCAGAAATTTCTGGTAATTTCTTTGTTTCTCGAGATTTCTGGAAACCAACAAGAGGATGGAATTACGGTTACAGCTAGCACAGTAGTCAATTACATTTATTCGATTTCAATGCAAGTGCTCCTGTATTTTCACTTTTCCGGCATAGCTTTCTCTTAAAATTTGTCACGCGCTGCATTCCACTGGGGAATAAAACATGACTCGGACCACGGACCTCTCGAATACGCGCCGAGCGTGCTGACCACTACACCACGAAGGCATGCCAAGAAGGCGGAAGAAATACCTTATAACTTGCTTCGTAAACATTAATAGCTGATGTGACGATAAGTTCTTAACAGGAAGCATTCTTACAATATCATTTTTCCGATGACATGGAACTTATCATGAAAGTCTGCAGAGTTGTTGCCTCCATCTGAGAGTTATATGAAAAACCTAAACCTCGACTACTTTTATATGGGACTTGTGGTTTTATATATGTAAAATATAAAAAATACGATCGCTTTTGTCTACGCGAACAGACAACCTGTTAAATAATTTTCCGCAATTTCAAGATTCTAGGGGCAATTCTAGGGGCAACTAGACCAGTACTTTCGAGAATGCTCTGGCATGTTATATAACAGCTGATATAATGGCACACGCCATTTTTTAGTCAGACTGCTATCTGCCATCGCTGCTAAACAATCTGCTACTGCGTTTCGTATCCTTCTGTCCTTTGTTACAAAAGATTATGAGGCAGAATTCTTAAATTTGATATTATTAAAGTTAATTTACTATTGGATATGTAATTTTAGAGATCTTCGTTTAAAAAAAATGACCTGCCGTTTAATTGAATAAAGATATGGAGCTTTAAAGTCAAATTCTTCTGTCTCATCTTTCCTCTGCCGTCCACTCTGCAACGACAACACCCGAATACCGATGTGACCTCACTGTCCAGCTTAGTCATTCTTATGCCCGTCTATTAAAATATCATATATATAAACTGACAAGCTTTTCAGAATAATTTTAAAATTTCATATTTTTTCTTTAAGTACATCCAATGACTTGTTTGTAACCCAGAATTTGCTCGGCTAGTTTCCAAAGATAACTTTCTTAAGTATGAAGGATGAGACAATATAAAATATTTACTCTTGTGTATAATATTCGTCATCAGCAGTTTGGATTTTGATAAAATGCATAACATGATGCCTAGACAAGGTATTCTGCACTATGGGAAGGTTGTTTCATTAACAGAATTCCTTCATACAAAAATTTTAATTTCTCATAATTTGGATTATTTTCTGCTACTGTACATTTCAGCAGAATTTATGATATTTTATCTAATTTTAACTGTAGTTATCATGATCATCAGAAATAGAAGAACCATCTTAAATGATAATTCTAATCATAGTTTCAAGTTTAGACCAACTATCACCTAATTCTGCTTCAAATGTCCACTCAAACGTTTCAAAAAGAATTTCATTTTTGTTAAAAAGAACTTCTATATTTAAATCTTACAACATTTTTAAAGACGCAAGAGACAAAGTTTGGACAGTTTACTAATTCTAATTTCGATAACCAAAAGATCTTACCTTTTGCTATAAATATATACGAAGAGGCAAGATCCCTTTTTTTTTTAAATTTTTATTTTAAAAAAATCTTTTATTAGGCGTTCAAAGTCGAAAATAACATCCTTCCTCTTCTACAGTTCAAACTGTTTATCCCAACGAGCATTAATTTTAGCTTCCCTTTCTTCCGGTGTTTTTCTTTTTATGGGAAATTTCTTTGATAGATAGGTTTGGCTGACCTGCATGTGATTACGGCAAAGCCTCGAGGGCTATCTGCCTAAGGGGAGGGATACCTTCGTGGAGGACTTTCTAAGGAAGATTGGCTTGTATACACGTTACACATGGGGAATACCACGCATGTCCATGCAGCCAATCCGTTCGCGGGATTCAAACCTCGGTCCAAAGTACCAATGTTCAGCGACTCTACTACTCGGCTTTGATGAGCCTTTGATAGATAGGATGATTGGTTTTGAAAAATCGTGGATAAGCTTCTTTTTTTAAAGTTGGGTACGTTCTAGGTATAGTGCTTCGTCATCAAGAACGGCTTTTTTATCTTCTTCAATTATAAATTCTTCCTCTAATTGCTTAAAGCACGCATTACTGTATTTCCCAGGTACAAAATCTTCTCGATTAATATTTTTTACCCATTTCTGAGAAAGTTCAAGATCCGAAGGAAATTTAAAAGTGGATACACGTTCATTAGTGCCATCGTAAATTAATCGGCATTTGAGTATACTATACTTTCTCGGCATACGTTGTAGAGACACTGGATTATTTCGAAGCAGGAAAGTGAAGAAATGAGCAATGCCCTCGTCGGGACTCTAACCACGGACCTCTCGAATATGCGTCGAGAGTGCTGAGCTCGACAGCACGAAGTTATGCCAAGAAGGAGGGAGAAATATCTTATATACTCCCTCTTTAAAGGGCGACTGGGGACTAGGGGCCCCAATCGCCAAATTCTGGTGGGAGCATCATCATGGTGGGGGAGCCACCTTGGCAGTTCGGGCGCCGTTGTAGAGATATTAGATTATTTCGAAGCATGAAAGTGAAGAAATGAGCAATGCCGTCTCCGGGACTCAAACCACGGATCTCTCGAATACGTGTCGAGCGTGCTGATCACTACACCACGAAGGCATGCCAAGAAGGTGGGAGAAATACCTTATAACGTTTCTAATAAATTCGAATTCACAATAGAATATTTTACCTTTCGATACAGTACAAAATTTCTCAGAACAAAAAACACAAGCAAACAAATATCTCGTTAGCTCACCAACTCTAATATCGCATTAGTCCTACAGTAAAGCAAGCTCTACCAAGACTTAGAAAACTCTTTTCTCTTTAACCTTGTAGCGCTACTAACAAGGATAATGTTATCATCTAATTGAAGCAGTCGTGTAGATATCTAGTTGGCCTTGGTCTAGGTCTGTTTCCAGGGGAGATATTTCTTACAACTGGCTTCCGCAAAATGACTCAGTGAGGTTATAACGCCTTGTATGCTTGGCTAACATAAAATGAACTCGACGTTGCAGGCTGTCTGGTGAATTATCGCCCTTTATCAGCTGAAATAAAGTTAGCAGTCGGTACCAACTCGCGCTTACAAAAGCCAATACGTTTGGCTTAACTCAAAAGGTAATAAACAATTTAAAAATTAATGAAGTTAAGTATAGACTAACGGCTTCTGGCTGGCTTCTGAGCAAGCTGGCTCTGGCTCGGAAGTCTACGTAAACAAGTTTAATGGCAAGAATAGTTCAACGCCACAGAAATCTAATCGCTAGAGAATCAAAAAGTAACAAAGTGATCTTCAGGCAGGCAGAACACGCTCTGGTTTCACCTTTTAAAACCTTCCTTGAAATGCTAACTTCTTTATATCTCATTTTAATACACGCGCGCTAGTTAACTGTAAAATTCGAAGGAAGGTTGTATACTTCTTTAAAAAAGACTGTTACTATTTCGCAAACGGAATTTGTGAGAATGACTTTTCATAGGAAATATTTAAGGATAAATTCACAAAGCTGCAAAAAGTATAAAAAGATATTGAGGATCTTAATGAGGCAATTTTTAAATTAAATTATTTCGGGTATTGCGATGCAGGAGAAAATTCCAGAAGAAACAGAAAATTGGGATGTTTATTCAGATGAATTTATTACCATTTTTCGCTTAGTAAAAAAGAAGTTGGGTGCCTCAGATAGGGCCGGTGACAAAGCCAGTGCAACCGAGACCGTCGAAATGGGCGGCGGAATTTAGAGAAGGAAAAAAAATAGAGAAGCACCGAGCAGGAAAATTTAATTGTGGCAAAATTTTTAGAATTTATGGACACTGAAGAATTTAGGGATGGCAAAATTTTTAGAATTTAAGAAGGCACCGAGTAACAGGTTTCAGCAGCTCAGGCAACGGGCACGAAGACAAAATTATCGGTGCACACAAATCTTCTGGTCTCAGTGGGCAAAAAGACACTGCAGTTGATGCGCCAACTTACTTAATTCTGTATACTAATGAGAGTTTCAAATGTAAGTAAAACAAAACAGTTAATAAATGATAATAATAATAGCTCTTACCTGGTTCTTCTGATCCTTGAGCTTCTGTGAGAGTAATTGAAAATAATTAGATTTTAATCCTTTATTTGACACATTTTAACATGGGACAATTTACACTTGACGAGTCACGTACTACATCTAGCTACCTAATCAACACACACACACTTCTGAAGTACTAAAAATAACAGAATGTCAATATAAGTTCAAAGCAGCGCCATCTATCGAGCCACCAGTTGTCAGGAGACGAAAGTTCTCATTAAGTGTTGACTGAGAGTTCCAGAGGACATAACAGTTGTACAGGTCTCCTAATGAAAGTTCCATTCGAAAGCCTCACGGTACATGCACGGACAACGACCATCACGTCCAGAATGTAATTCTGTCACAATACCCATTCGCCATAAAGGCTAGGCACTTTGTCATCTTTTATCAAAACCACAGTGTTTCCTCGTAGTTCTGTGGGCCGATTTACTGATCGTGACTGGTGAGCTGATCTAAGCTCCAGAAAATATGATGCCTTCCACCCTTTCCGAATTCGATTAAGTAAATCTTCTTGGTATCGTCTCATCTTAAAAAGTTGGGATTCGGAGGAAGGAATTCCTTTGATTCCTTTAGTCGCTTGAGGAATGTTCTTCCTCAGATTCTCCTCAGAGTCATCTCAACTGACCTCACTAAGCGTTCCCAAAAACCACCCCATCAGGCGGCTCTTTCGACGATAAATTTCCATTTGATAAATAACTTCCCAAATAAATTTTGCACTTCTTCCCCTTTTATGATTTTCCACAGCAGATTTAGTTCTCGTTTTGTCTTGTGGAATGTCTTTGCATTATCACTATAAAGTACAGTGCAAATGCCTCTTCTTCCGACAAATTTTCGAAAAGCTTGCAGAAATGTCTCAGTGGTTAAGTCAAGTGTCAACTCCAAATGTATCGTTCTGGTTACGGCGCAAGTGAAGAGCAGTACATAAGTTTTCCTCGTGGTATCTCTATCTTTAATGTATAATGGTCCTAAGTAATCCAATCCAGTCGTTTGAAAAGGATATGCTTTAGATATTCTCTCAGCTGGCAGTGGTGCAGTAATTTGGGTCATTGGCTTCGTTTGAAATTTCTGGCATAAAGCGCATTTATGTATAATACTGATAATTCTTTGCCTAGCCCTTAAAATCCACGTTTTCTCCCTAAGATCAGTTAGTGTTTCTACTATACCTCCATGTTTTACTCTTTCATGGCAGTCCTTAATGATAAGATCAGACAAGTTATAAGGTATTTCTCCCGCCTTCTTCGCATGCCTTCGTGGTGTAGTGGTCTGCATGCTCGACGCGTAACCGAGAGGTCCGTGGTTTGATTCCCGGCGAAGTCGTTGCTCATTTTTCATGTCTGATGCTTCGAAATAACCTAATGTCTCTACAACTGGTGCCCGAACTAAAAAAGGTGGTGGATGATGATTCTCCACCACCGCGATTTGGCGATTGGGCCCCCAAAACCCCAATCGCCCTTTAAAAGGGGGAGTATATAAGGTATTTCTCCCGCCTTCTTCGCATGCCTTCGTGGTGTAGTGGTCTGCATGCTCGACGCGTAACCCAGAGGTCCGTGGTTCGATTCCCGGCGAAGGCGTTGCTCATTTTTCATGTCTGATGCTTCGAAATAGCCTAATGTCTCTACAAAGTGACAAGCACTTGGCAACAAAACTGGATGTGCTTTTTGGTGAGAAATGTTAGCGTACTGAAGGCGTCCTCCGATTAAAATTATTCTTCTTTCATCTAGAATCGGGTTAAATTGCCTAATGATTGAATTTGTTGGCAACGGTCTTCCTTTAGTTAAAGCTAAATATTCTTGCGGAAAGGACTCCATCTGAGTCCTTTTGATCCAATACTGTTCAGCCAGTTGAAGTTCTTCTGCTGTTAAAGAACCATTTTTCTTATTGTGTGAATTCTTCACTTTGTAAATAAATCTCTGAATCCAAGCTGTGATTCGTAATACGTTGCTAAGTCTGCTGAAGTTCTGTATGTCAAAAAGAGTTTCTGATTCAGTTCCTACAAAAAGGGTTAGAGAATTTTCTATTTCAGGTTCAGCATCAAGCGAATCAAAAAGTTCAGTACTCGATTGCGGCCAGTGGTCTTCATCTTTCCTTATCCAAAGTGGTCCATTCCACCAAAGTTCCTTGTCCTTCAGAGCAACTAAATTGTCTCCTCTAGATAGTAAATCCGAGGAATTTTCTTTTCCGGAACAATGATTCCACCAATCTGAATTAGAAAGAGTTCTTATTTCTTCAACTCTGTTTTTTACAAACACTTTCAATTTTCAAGAATTGCCCTTGATCCAATGAAGAATAATCATTGAGTCGGACCAGAAATAAAATTTAGAATCTTTCGGAAGTTCCAAGTTGTTTCGAATATACTGAAATAATCTAGCTCCTACAAGCGCTGCAAGAAGTTCCAGCCTAGGTAACGTAATTTCATGCACTGGTGCAACTCTTGATTTTGAGGCTACTAAAACCGAACGAGATTTTCCAACTAAGTCGCTGTAACGTAAATAAATTACTGTTCCATAGGCTCTTTTGCTCGCATCTACAAAACAATGAAGTTGCCAATTAGTTAATTCGTCATTCTCTTTCAGTTCAAATAAATGCCGTGGTAACATCACTTCGTTCAAGTACTGCAATTCTTCACACGAATCTTGATATGCTTTCGCCAAATCTGGAGGTAAGGGGTAATTCCATTTCAGTCTACTTTTCCATATTTCTTGAAGTATTATCTTCGCTCTAATTGTGAACGGAGAAATAAGTCCAATTGGATCAAACAGCCTTCCAACAGTTCTTATTACACCTCTTTTCGATGATTTGAATTCACATACATTCTTCGGATTCATCAGTTTTTCGTTGTCAGTGCTTATACAGTCTTTCTCAGAATTCCAGCAATAACCAAGTATCTTGCAGGGCGAAACTTAAACAGTTTTCTCATTGAATCGATCTTGAAGTGGCTGTATATTTGTTCGCCATTTCCTCATGTTAAATCCAGCTTCTCCTAAAACGAACTTCACCTGCTGATGTACTTCAAAGTCAGTTACTTCATTTTGCAAACTATGAATAAGATCATCAACATATATTTTGTTACTTAGGATTTGGAACGCAACTAGATAGTCCTTTTCGTACTTCCTTACGTGGTGTTTCAATGTTGCATTTAGCAAGAATGGACTTGACCTTAGTCCAAAAGTAACCCGCGTCATTCTGAGTACTTCTGGTTCCATTTTCGTATCATCTTTAACCCACAGAAATCTGACAGCGTCTCTATCTTCTGGTGCGAATGCTATCTTCAAGAATTCACCTTCAATATCAGCTCTCAAGGCGACTCTATTCAATCTAAACTGCAGAAGTAAGGCCAACAAATCTGGTGTTAAATTCGGACCCGGTTTCAGACAGTCGTTAAGAGAAACACAGTTTATTGCACTAGAAGATGCATCAAACACAATTCCCATTTTTGTAGTTACTTTATCTTCACGAATAACTGCTTGATGGGGCATATAATAAACCTTAGTTTTATTTTCAGACATACTGGAATCAACCCTTTCAGCTATTCCTTCTGCAACATCCTTCGAAATGATTTCCTTATACTGGTTAAGAAAGGAAGTATTTCTCTTAAATTTATTAACTAATTTTTGAAAAAGTTCTTCGGCAATAGCATAATTATCAGATAAGCGTTCAATATTTTCATTCCACGGAAGATTGACTTCATACCGACCATTAACCATTTT
Source organism: Stegodyphus mimosarum (assembly GCA_000611955.2). Taxonomy (NCBI): domain Eukaryota; kingdom Metazoa; phylum Arthropoda; class Arachnida; order Araneae; family Eresidae; genus Stegodyphus; species Stegodyphus mimosarum. The sequence continues at coordinate 169,330 of KK120436.1, forward strand.
TATAGAGTTTTCGAATTCCCTTAAAACCTCATCGTCTTTAAAAGTATCATTGCATAAAATTCCCAAACTTTCTAAATCAAATATTTTCTTCAAAATCTCCGTTTCTTCTATGTTTTCATTTCGAACAATAGTTTTCATTACTTTAATTTCCCTACAGCTCGATCTGATTGAGGCGTCAGATCCGTTGAACACATACCCAAGTTTTGTTTCCATTCCCACTAAAGATCCTGGCATTCGTTTTATTTTCCCAGTAACCATAGTCCAAAAATAATCTGAACCAATTAACAACGATATTCTTAAGTTTTCAGAATCTGATTCATCTGCCATTTGTATTTTCATCCGTTTACAATAATCACTAATGTCTCTACCAGGAGCTTTTACTATAGCTTCGGAAATACACGGAGTTTCGATAGCTTCTAAAGTTATTACTTCCTTCGAATTATAAACACTTCTCAAGTTAACCTTCACACGATTACTCATTACTGTTTTTTCTGCTTTCGAACCAAAAACAAAAATACTTAAACGTTCCTGACCTAGCACTTCTAACTTTAATTTACGAGATATCTGTTTATCCACAAAAGTTCTTTCACTCCCTGTGTCGAATAAACATTTAATTTTTACTTCCTGTTTCCCCTGAGTCAGCATACCTACAGAGGTCTGTAAATATATGTTACAACCCTTTCGACTTGAAACGGATTAATTTGATGTATAATTTATGTCACTGTCATCTATCTCTATTTTGTTTATTTCATTTCCCGATAAGACTTTCGTCGCCGATCCCTCCTCGCATATATGATGGCTATGTTTTTTACTGCACTTTTTGCATCGTATTCGATCGCGGCAAAATCTAGAAACATGAGACTTTTTTAAGCAATTAAAACAATATCCAAGTCGTAATAAACTAGCCTTTCGTTCACTTACAGATAAAGGACATTTATCCATCGTATGTTCATCAGTAGAACAAAATATTAATTTAATTGTATTAGCATTTAACGCCGCTGCCGTCGATAGACGTTTACAATTCTCATATTTCTTAAACTGCGAATTTCTCATTTTATCGGCTTCGTCTGTCTTGCGAAATAAAATGTTTTCTCGTGTGTTTCTATTTTCCTTTTAAGAAACTGGAGTAATTTTGAACAATTCCTTGAGTCTTCTTCGTTAACAGAACGATTATATTCTAATACGATATCTTCTGGAATTAATTTTTACTAAAACGGCAAAAAGTATTCCACCGTAATTATATTTAATTCTACTCCAGCTGTTTCGAGACTTCGAACTTGAATAGTAATTGTGTCATGTAATTGTCTCAGTTCCTTTAAGTTCGAACATGATTTCACAGGAGTTAAGCCTAAAAGTTTGTTTACATGTGAACGTACGATAATTTCGGTTTTACCAAATCATTCTTTTAATAGTTCAACAGCTAAATCGTAATTGTTTTGCGTTAATGTCAATCCTTGTATACATTTTAATGGAGAAACCTTTAAGAACGATTTTAAATAGTTGAATTTATCAATTTTTGATAACTGTTTATTCTCATGAATTGCACCTTCGAATTGTCTCCAAAATCCCTGCCAGTTTTCATATTTGCCGCCGAAAGGTTCTATTTTTAATTTCGGCAATTTGACATTAGGATCATTAATAATTACCCCTTCTTCAGAAATTCTAGAGGGTTCACTATGTGCGTCAGTTTTACTTTCGTTTTCAAGTTTACGCTTAAAGTACCTATCTAGTTTCGATTTGGAACTCGTAATCTTTTCTCAATATTCTTGGCTGATCAGAACATCAGCTTCAAGCATTTCTAAAAATCAATTATAATGCTTTCTATGGTAGAATCTAGCTGATAGATCTGATTAGCTTTTTCTTCTAACTGATATTTTAACTCATCCAAATCGCCATAACCAATATTGCCCTCTTTTAATGTGTCATTTATTTTATTCACAATTTTAGTTAAAGAAGCTCGAATAGTTTTTCTTTTACTCTTTAACTTTTCTAATTCGGTTGGTTATGCCATTTTCAATCACTATAGCTCCCGAGGTTCGGCACCATAAAACAAAACAGTTAAATGATAATAATAATAGCTCTTACCTGGTTCTTCTGATCCTTGAGCTTCTGTGAGAGTAATTGAAAATAATTAGATTTTAATCCTTTATTTGACACATTTTAACATGGGACAATTTACACTTGACGAGTCACGTACTACATCTAGCTACCTAATCAACACACACACACTTCTGAAGTACTAAAAATAACAGAATATCAATATAAGTTCAAAGCAGCGCCATCTATCGGCTGAGTTCGTAACAGTAAGCGAACGCAAAATAAAGAATATGTACTGTTAAGAAGGAAAACTTCGTAGAAACGGCTCCCTTCCAACGAAAAGGGAAACAACTGCGAATGCGTGAAATATCTGTCGCCAAAAGCGCTAAAGCTCGAAACTGAATGTCGAAGTTGCTTTGGACAGGTTCGACCGTTACGTTTAGCAAGAGTTTAAACAAAGAATAGGTTCTTTGATTTCAAGTAGCGATATGGACAATGGAAGTTCAACAGCCAGTGAAAGTGAAACTTCACCTAATATTTCATCATTTCCGAGTTTAAATTATCGCGACAAGTTAAAGAACGATTCATCTTAACCCGTGTTCCTCAATTTCCTATACACGTCGCGGAGGGGGAAAATGTCGGCTAGGTACCAAAGAACACATCACAGAAGGGAAATTCTCGCCAACAGATTCCGTCGCCAAATTCCTCGGCGAATGTTCCCTTTTCTTTGTAGCGGCGTTGCAGACAAAGTGGTTTACATTACGTCTATGGAGCCTTTCCTTCTTTACATAGAGGTTCTTTGCGAAAAATGCCAGAACGAAGTTAGTAGCTCTTCTGGACTAAGTCCCATTTGAGCTAAAAAAATGTCTTAGTTAATTAAATATTTCTGGAATTAAGGTGAATTTTTTGTATAATTTTAAGTAATAAGAATTTGCAAACTATATCCATGTTGGCATGCAAAATAATACAGATGGTATATTTTTTAGTATCAGAATCATAGAAAATTGCTATATCAAGTTTATTTTTGAGGACTTCAACGCAGAAGCTGCAATAATAAATCAGTTTTGCCATTAATAGTTCAAAAATTCATATGAGAAATTTATTGCTGATGTGAACTAATAATGCTTAACTTGGCAATTAATATCTTATAATATTGTAATGACTCGCAGGATTTTTTAATTGCTTAAGAATGAATGTATGTCATTGCTCTTCGCTGTCATTAAATAAGTGTACAGTGTATTTTTAATCATATGTCAGTGGAAAACCAGATGTTCCGGGAAAAGATGAAATTCTTTTTCACAAGATTTTTTTATGCATGGTATGACGCTCATTGAGATTGACTGCATAGTTATGATCTTGCTTTGCTTTTAGAGAATTTTATAATATATTTTTGCAGATGCTACAAGTTTGATATAAAAAATATTCTTGCTTTAAAACATTTTCAAACTTAATTTACATCTCGAGTGGTGGTTTTAGCTGTAGCATAGATAATGTCTTGACCTTTTATGTTCAAATTTTAGTCTACATTAAAAAGTTATTTAAATCTTCTTCGGTATATGTGAATCTTCTCCGTTGGTCCTTCTTTGACGTGGGAGAGGGGCGGCCACGCATGAGTTGTCTGCTCTGCTTATGCTGTAAATCAAGCCCGATTCCCTAGCTGGTCACTCCTCCTTCCATGCGTTAGGTGTGTATCGTATGGGGGAGCTAGCTGCCTTCAGAGGACTAGAACCACCGTTCTGTTCGGTGGGCATTCAGGTGCAACAGGGTCTCGTAATGGTACTATCAAGTTTGACTCTGGCTGTGCGATCGTTAGATGACTTTTAGATACTCTCTGGTATCAAAGTATTCGATGCTGTATGGCTTACTGGAGAGTAGGGAGCTGTGGTTCTGGTGTACTTTCTAGTGTATTTGTGAGTTTTAATCGTAGCGATAACTCGCTAACTTGTCCCGCAGGACTTAACTTTAGTTTGCAGCTGAATAGCAACCCTGCAAGTTTTTGATAATAAGGATAAGAAACATCATTCTGAGAATTTTTTTTAATCGTATAAAATAGAGTATTGGTACAATTTTGAAACATTTAGAATCTTAAGCTTGGCTTGTAGGGTTCCACCATGTTATTTCTCAGTTAAATGTAAGAACCCTTTTACACCGATAAGCGAATAATCGCTTGAATGTGTGAACAGAGACGTAAGACTCAAGAAGGCTTAATTACCATTTATTTCCCAAAATAAGGATAAACACAGTCGACTCCTAACTCAGAGCGTACAGCCAAGCCTTCACTTGGGCTTGAACACAAATTCATAAGAATTAAAGCTTAACTAAACTAAAAGATATAGCCGAAGCTATCAGGATTTTAAGTAGTTGGCCCCTAAATCTCAATTAAGTAGGTGAAGCTATCAAGGGCCTGAAGTACGGCCGAGCGTAATAATAACTTAGAGAGACACGTAGCCCAAAGGCCAACGCACGCTAGTCAGAAACTCTGGCTCTCTAACGAAGTCAATGAAACATCAACTTAAATGATACTCTTACTCATTTGCATTAAACGCGTTTCTGAAAATACATTCTGGTGAGAAATTGTAAGCTGAAATTAGAAGAGACAGGAAAGTGTAATAAACTTCAAGTAACTGTTATAAACTTAGGATAAACCTTACAAGCTTAACCTTCCACTATGTTGTTCAGCGCACAGTATCAATACAACACCTCCCGATAACTTTCAAAATCTCTTATAGCAAACATTTCTGCCCACAAGGTCAGAGTCAAAATTCTCCATTTTTCTAGTATGCATCAGCTCCGTGAAATTCCTGTTTAAAAGCTTTCCCGAAGAAAAAAGGAACTACCACAGCCGATTACGGAAAGCGAAATCCCGTGAAATTGGCGCAGTCGATTTCTGATTTAAAAGTGATATATTACAAAGAACTGTCCACTCTGTGCACTGAATACAATATCCAGTCCGGTACTACAGTCGTTTATTCAGAAAGGAAGGATTTTCGTATCGGAACAGGCATTTGTTGGGAAAGAGCTCACATGTCCAAGGATGAGATATCACGATCGCACAGCAAGCCATAGCGATATGAAGAAGGAATACAAGGTCTGTCTCGAAAGTAATGCGACCATTTTTTTAAGAAATTTATTGAACCGATTCGTATAATTACTCAATATCCTTCGAAATACATCCCTCATGCTTTAACACACTTGTTCCAACGCGATTTCCATGCTTTACATTCGTCTTGGAAGTCCGTCTTAGTGCTGTCCTTTAGTAACCTCGTCTTAGCCGTCTTGATGTTCTCCAGGGTCCCCAAATGCTGTCCTTTGAGAGATTTTTTAATCCGGAAGAAAAAGAAGTCAGATGAGGACAAATCAGGACTGAAGCAACGCAAAAGTCTGTGACGGCGTTGTCTCAAGTTTGAAAAAAAACTGCGTATCGCTGCTCGAGAGTATTTTCCATCTTGATTTCGACCGAGAACTCACGCAAGGGCTTACTGAAACAAGCATTGTGACTCTCCAGGAGCTCGGAGCCGACTGGCGTTGATCGCACTGTGTTCCCCAAACCCCACCCACCTTCGCAAGCGGCAACGCTATGCGAAGGATAGTCACGGCAGAAGAAAATGGGGTGCATTACTTTCAGGACAGTGTATTTTTTGATGGAAATGAAATTCGAATGCTCATTAAAAGCATAGGATCCTATTTGGACTCTGGAGGAGCATTCGCATATTTAGTTTGTTAACTTATAAGTCCTCCAACAAGGTATCCAAGTGCTTCATCAAAGATGATGGATATCATTCGGAAAATTTGATTCCCGGCTAATCAAATTTTCCTAATGATATCCATCATCTTTGATGAAGCACTTGGATACCTTGTTGGAGAACTTATAAGTTAACAACAGTTTTAAGATTGAATTTGATTTCCATTCGGAAAATTAGTTTAAGAAATTAGTTAGAAATTAGTTTAAGAAAATTAGTTTCAGTTTTAAGATTGAATTTGATTTCCATTCGGAAAATTTGATTAGTTAACTTATAAGTCCTCCAACAAGGTATCCAAGTGCTTCATCAAAGATGATGGATATCATTCGGAAAATTTGATTAGCCTTGTTCAATTTCTTATTGATCAGCGTATTGCAATTATATCCTTAACGATAAAAATAAAATTGAATCAAATTATTGAATGCGTATAAAGTTGTAAATAAAATTGTCTCGTTTTCTGTTAATTTCAGGAACGCAATATTAAATTTCGCGATACCGATTAAAGTTACAAATGTTATTCTGATTATCGTTTACTCACGCTTTCATTTAGCAGATAACCACTAAAAAATATATTGCATATTTATTTGCGTTTATTGACTCATACATAATTCATGGCACGAAGAGTGTTCTATTTCTCACATTCTCCATTTTTCTTGAATGTCTTTTGGCACGGCTTACTTCCTATGCCCTGCAATAAAAAATAAATTAAAAGACAAAATTGGAGTTATTAAATCCGTCTTCTTTATAAATAAGAAATGAAAAGGAGAAAAAAATGCTTAACTATTTGATCCAAGACATTCTTCCGGCAATTTAATGATAGTGATGTCCTTGCATTTTTGAAATACAGAACCGTATGGACCCGAATGTAAAAATGTCTCGCTTCAGAAGTACACTTTATAATTTGCCATTCCTATCTCAACTTTAGAGCGAAAAGGGGGGGACTTAACTAGAGACTTGGTGGTCATGAGAAACAAATGGTTAGCTATCTCCTTCTTTACCAACTGGTTCTTATGTTCAGCTGGGGCACGCTGCCAGTTATGTTACAATGTTTCGTAATAACTTTCCGCACCACCAGATTACACCGCATTGTCTTTACCATCGGTTTTGTAAAGTTCGAGTACCGTGTAGTAACTTCTGTGTTTTTATGAATAAGTTGTGTAAATAAAGATGATTGTTTTAACAACATGGAGTGATGTCTTGTAGGAGGTGACACCGAGTCACATAAACAACACTTACAGTGCGTACGTATTATCGCAATCACCTTGGCGCAGTTTGGCGAATTTTACGGAATAAAAAAATATGTATCAATATATATCAAGTGCCTCAAAGCTCTACGTTCATCTTAAAACTGGGCAGAGCTAAGAAGAAATAAAGTATCTTGTTTATTTTCCCTGACAGAAAGTGGAAAACGGTAAGGACCTTAAAAATTTTGTTAATTTTACAGCTAATTTTAATTTAACTATGCAGATATCACCAAATCAACACAGTTAAGTTGTTTATTAATTAATTCAATAACCAAGGATATGCGCAAAATGCAGAAATAAACATTTGGTATGTTTCCAAATAGGGCAAAATCATTTCTTTTTATGTGTCAATCTGTGATATTTATATGTCTTGACCACCTTAATTAATTTCGGAGTTGTTTAAATTTCGGAATTGTTATTCTCGATCGTTTTAATCATTATTTAATAATATGTAATTTTAAATAAAAAAACTGGTATTTTTTTTATTCTGCATTTCTCATAATTTCATAGGCCAAACGCCTAATTTCTAAAGAAAAGCAGAAAAAACTAAAACTCGACGTTTGACATTTTATTCTCGCTTTCAGCTTTATATTTTTAAAACATGGTATTGAAAAAATGCACAAAAGTTTACATATTTTAAATACTAAAAGGGGATTTAGAGGCTCCGGTGAAAGTGAAGGTCAAGAGCATGTACCTAGTCTGCCCGTGTGAAGATTAGGCTCGTGATATTCAAAAATAAATAAATAAATAAATAAAATTTTTGTTTCAACGATGAAGAACAAAATCTCTTGATAATTTTTGAAAATGCCAGTATTTAGCTACTAGTCCAAAACTTATCTACTCCGAAACTTATATAAAGTGTGAAAGGAAATGACGAATGCTTGTAGGACATTTAAATAGACAGTCAGGTACATTTGAATAGACCATGAAATCGAAATTTGCTTTTATGATTTTATATCAAAATTTGATATTTACGAAAAGCATATGTAAAATAAGGCACTTGTAAAAACAATTGGCTCTAGGACTAAAGTTATGGTTGCAAAAAACAGTTTTAAGCATTTGCGATTTAAAGAGCCAGATGGTTTGTTTGAATTTTCATTTCAGCAGATGCCTCATATTAAATCCCCCAAACTATGTATATAAAATGGTTACAATTTTTTATACATTTATATAATTACACATGATAAGAAGAATTGACTCATTAGCATATTTACCTATATGTTTTTTAATTGTAAGAAAGTAATATGCTTACAGAATTTCAAGGTAATTTAATTTTTCAATTAAGATTTCACAAAAATAGGACTTGCTTGCTTGCGTGCATTATTTTTCTGAACTGGTTGATCAGAATTTCAAGAAATTTTGATCAATTGTGTTTTCATTTAAGGGGGGGGGAGAGCTAAAAATATTGATTTGTTTACATAATACTGCGCGCAGCACATATTACAATATTATATGAATGACAAAAAAGGCATTTTATTTAAGCATTTTAATGCTTGGAATATAGAATAAAAGTAGCAAATATATTATTAAGGTATCGAAATAAGTATATAAAATTTCACCTTTATAAACCAGGTATAAAGATATTTAGCTTTAAAATATGTTGTGTTTTGGAATATTTTGACATTTTAAAGGCACTTGTCATCTAGCATTCTTTACACATTTAAACTCACATAGTACAAATTTTGCCTAAACTTATATTTTTGCAGTCCAGTAACTTAATATTTCGAAAAGTAAATTAATAATCCAAATGGCTGTAGCATATTATTGAAAGATAACCCAGAAGATGTGGTTTCATGCACAAGTGCCACAAAACCACATGAGCTATTATCACTCATCCAACAATGAATATTTCTTGTGCACAAGTGTCCGTACAGTGAGTAAAAAAAGTATTGGCAATTGCCTTTATTCATATTGACAAACAAATAAAATGTTATGCAATTTTAGCTGTCGTAATTAAATACAAGACACCTTAGATCTATAAAAATAGTAAAAATTTTATTTTAATTTGCATTTTCTACGATTTTTTCTGTCGAAAACGAAAATTTGCGTGTCAAAAAAGTATTGGCAAAGTTTTAACTGCTATGCAAATTTTGTTAAATTGAAGTCACGTGTTTCGATTGATGAGAAACTCTACCGGTATAAAGTCTGCAAAACTACTCCAAAAGTGTCTATGCATTATTTTGCGATTACTGCAGTAAAATAACTTTAAAATCGAAGGAGTTGGATGTTAGTGTTAAAAACACGATTATTAGGCTCCGAAATGAAGGTTTAACTTATTGTGCTATAGGAGTGCAGTTGAATAGAAGTTTATTTACTGTCAGAAGTGTTGTAGAAAAGTTCAAGGAAACAGGATCAACAGAAAATAAGACTAGAAGTGGACGACCTCGAATATTTTCTACAAGAACGTGTCAATATTAACAAGGTTAAGAAAAACTCGAAAATAAGTGTACCCCAGATAGCTAGAGATGTTGCTTTCACTTCGCAAAAGACTTTTAGAGTACAAACTGTACGGAATGTTTTACACGAGAGAAGTTAATCGAAGGGCAGCCAGAAAGAAACCATTCATCTCGGAAATAAATAGGAGAAAGAGGTTAGATTTCGCAAAATCCCGCGTTGATTTATCTGAAGAGTTTTGGAACGCAGTTATTTTTTCCGACGAATCAAAGTTTAACATTTTCGGCAGTGATGGACGACGATATGTGTGGAGGAGGCCAAATACTGAATTGGAAAAGCAACATTTAACTGCTACTGTGAAACATGGTGGAGGCAGCGTCTTAGTTTGGGGCTGTATGGCAGCTAATGGAGTTGGCAACCTGTATTTTATTGATGGTATTATGACAGCACGTACATACATTGACATTTTGCGCCATAACTTATAAATCAGTGCCCAAAATCTTGGCTTGGGAACATCATTCGTTTTTCAACAAGACAATGACCCCAAGCATACAGCAGATATCACCCGTGAATGGCTACTCTACAATGCTCCTCGCCAGTTAAAAACCCCACCTCAATCGCCTGACATCAATCCAATTGAAAATTTATGGCACCTGCTGGATCTAGAAATCAGGAAACATAAAATTTCAAGTAAAGACGACCTGAAACGTTTACTCTTGCAAGAGTGGCACAAAATTTCCAACAGCACAACAAAGACCTTAGTTTCCTCTATGAGAAATAGATTACAAGCTGTTATAGATGTAAAAGGTATGCATACAAAGTACTAAACATATACGGATTTTGTTTTTGCTCATAATTTTGCCAATACTTTTTTTATCATGTAAATTTTGGATTTTCTCGTAGATTTTGATTAAAAAAATATTTAAATGAAAATTTTGTTATATTTTTTTGTCTTTTCTCCTTCTGTAATCGCTATGTTAAAATAAAATTTGTAAACATACTTTGTTAACAAATATGATCATTTATAGGCAATTGCCAATACTTTTTTTATCCACTGTATTTCTCAAGGCCAACCAAAGGCCGGCCAGTAAAATCGCTAAACGCTGGTAGTTCCGACCTGGGTTCGAGTCCAGGGGAACGGACTGGCTGCATGGGCATTTTCGTAGTTTTCCCCATGTGTAACGTATATACGAGTCAGTTTCCTTTAGAAAGTCTTCCAAGAAAGCATCCCTCCCTTAGGCAAAGTACACTAGGGCTGATATCCTGGTGAACTTTGCCATAATAAACCAAACTAAACCAAACGAAACCGTACTTTTCGATTTGTGCGCAAGTTTCACTAAGCCATATCCCTTCTCTTAGTCCTAGTGTCCTTTGCTGGAATAAAATAAACTAAACCACTAAACTAAACCTTTTACAAATGAATGACATTTAATTATTACATATTGTTTTAACCATGCATAACTAATTTAAATCATATTGATTATACATTATTTATATCAATCGCACAGGTCAGCTAGTCAATAATATAATTATGATACAACAATAATATAAATGCAGTATAGTAATAATATATACAATGTAGCAATAAAGCAATATGTGACAGTAAATATGCTAGATCACAATATACTATAACACGATGCAATAAATATAGATAGTGCTGCTAGATTCCAAAATATAATGTAATGCAATCAAATAGGTAGCATTATACCTTAAAATGAAGTAGTATAATCTATAAAAAATAAAATAATTAGCTAATGAAGTACAACACGCATGGTGTCACTAATAAATGTTCACCAAAATATGTATAGTGAATATGTAAGAGAATAATTTGAAAGTAGTAATTATCAGTTACAAAGACGAGTTCAATCTATATACATGATTATGTTCAAAAAAAGATAAGATCAAATAAGGATTTAATGATGGTTCTAATAGCAAGCGAGAACGTGCAATGAGTTAAAAAATCTTATTGCCAAGAAGGCTGCAGAAATTACTTAAATTCTTTCATTTAACAGAGGAATTTTTATGCAAACTTAGACCCTAGTTTTATAGCATAGAACTGTCAAAATTTATTATTCAATAGGAAAACTTATTGAAAATTATAATGTTCTTATATATGCATAAATTTTTCAGTGTCCACACATGTTTATAGGTTCAAATGCCATATTTCAAAATCAAAGTTATTTATAAAATAAAACCTTATAAAATCTGATAATTCATTTGTGTGTGCAAATTTTTCAATCTAAATCTCTATTAAATTATTTTTGCCTTTTAAATTACAGCCCATTATTTATTTAAATATAATTTATTAATGTGTTTGTATAATATATCAAAGTTCTTTGAAATATTAGTACGAACAAAGTTCAAAATTCTTTGAAATATTTTTTGTATATTGAAAATAACGAGTATTTCCATAGAAAAATTAAACAAGCATACAAAATTGTTAATAACCAGTATTATATCATTAATTGTTCATTTAATAGTTGATTTTATCGCTTTTAACTTATTTCACGTCTAAATTTTCTACGCGGGAATATTCGGTCTAATTTTTATTATAAAAGACGAAAAATTTCAACTTTCTTAGACGAAAAATATCAGAGAGGAATAAGTTAAAATCTTGATTGTGCAAAACACATCTTTGAATCTAAATGTATTATAAGAAGTACAAAAAATGTAAACAAGATCTTAGCCCCCCAAACCAGTCATTTAAACTATTCCAACCGTTCAGGAAAACGATAAACGTTGTGAATCTAAAAATCTGCCCTTTTTTATATATACATAAATAAAGGAAATGTGGGCAGTTCGCGCACTTAGGATTCGTTCTTTTCGATTCAGTTCAAATGACGGATCTGGAACTGACAGCCCAATGCGCATGCGTGGTTAATATTGGTGCGAATCGGCATTTATCTGTGTGGGGTTTTCATCTATGTGCGCTTCCATCCGTCGAATATTTGTCGCGTGAACAATAATCACAAATGGGGTTGTTTTCGTGGGCTTTTTACCTTCAGCGCTTTTGTCCAATGGCCTTTTATCCGGTCACCCAGAGCCCAACCTGATAATGGCGCTGTACTACCATTTTCTACCATGTATCCCCAGTTCAAGCCAAAGGATTAATATTTAGGTATTTACTGATTTAAGTTATAATTTGGCCAGCATATTTAAGACCAACCAAGACCTCTAGCTACTTAGAGAACACAAGGGTTTCCTCCTTAAAATATCGTTACCTTTTTCTTAATAACTGAGATGGTGTTCTTCGCCACTTCTTGAAGTCTTCTTGGTAAGTACTTCTGAAGAAAATTTTCTAGCATTCGAGACATCATAAGTACCTTAAAGATTTTTTTTCCATAATATCTAAAGAATCAAAATTAAAAATGATGATCAAACTGGAAAATAAAAAAAATAAGGAATTCATTTTTAGGTACTTTTCCGTTAGCCGGGCGCAAAACAGTCAACGGAATAAAAGTCGAAAACGTTCAACTATAAACAAATTTTTATTAATAGTCATAGGAATTAGAACTGAATTAATTGAATGAGAAATACTGAATCATCTGTGAAAAACTGTTTCTTTTTTTGTTTGTTTGTTTGTTTAATTTCGTTTATACATCGTTTTAGATTTATTATAGTATTTGAATAGAACATGTGGCCCCGATTAGATAGTTCTTAAGTCGTTTGGAGCCGTGTGCTCTATTCTCTGAATTTATTCAAAACAAAGCAGGTTTTCTTTTTTTTTCCCAATCTTAATTTTTGTTTTAAAAAATGAGGAAAATTTGAGATTTAGCCAGGACTGAAGAAGATGAAGCCTCTTTTTTTTTCAGAGATCAAATCAGAGAAAGATATATTGGCAAAGAATGCAACCTGCGATCAGAATCATGAAATGAAACTGTCTTTTTGTGACGGAGTACGTTGGCGGTGCAATCTTTCAACATGCCGCACGAAGAAGAGCATTCATAATGGTACGTAGTTCGAATCGTCCAGATTGAGTTTTCTAACATCTTTGAGATTTACTTACTGCTGGAGCGAAGAGATGACATCAGTCAAATGATGCGAAAAACAACTGGATATGAATCATAATACAGTTGTAGATTAGAACAACTACTTAAGGGAAGTTTGTGTAGAAGTATTAGTGGAACGTAAGGGGGAAAAAAAAAGGTAGTACTGAAAAAATAGTTGAGATAGACGAGAGCTTATTTACAAAACGAAAGAACAATGCCGGTCGAATTCTTCCAAAACAGTGGATATTTGGTGGCGTTAGCCGCGAAACGGACGAATGCTTTATACTTAAAAGTTCCAAGCCGTTCTTGACCAGCACTGTTAGATGCGAAAACAAGAAGAAGGGTCAATCACTATTTCGATCCATGGAAGGGCTACAACACAACTAAAATGGAAGAAGCTGGTCTAGAGCATTTCAAAGTCAATCACAGGTACAATTTTGTTGATCCCGACACTGGTGTAAATGCACAGAAAACCGAACGACTTTGGGGCAGTGCCAAATGGAGAAATAAAAAACATCGGGGAACTTCTCGCCACCATTTGGAGTCGTACCTAGCTGAATTTATGTGGAGACGAAGAGTAAAAGATCTATTTGAGCATATTCTCAAGGACGTCACCGTATTCTGGAAAGACCAATTATTATAAGCATTCTTTTTGTGTAAAACTGTTTTGTTTACAATTCATTAATATTTGTTTATAGTTAAACTTGTTTTGCTTACTATTAATAAATATTTGTTTGTAGTTAAACTTGTTTTTCTTACTATTAATAAATATTTGTTTATAGTTGAACGTTTTCGGCTTTTATTCCGTTGACTGTTTTGCGCCCGGCTAAGGAAAAAGTACCCATTTTTCTTTTACATAGTGTCGATTTTATAAAACAATATGCTATAAAACTATAAAGAATTTCGATTTCTCTTTGATATGTAAATGTATTTTGATTGGATCGGTCAACATCAAAGGCCACCTGTCTTTTAATGCTAGTAAGCTTATACAGAAATATTATAGAATTCCCAATTTTGAAGAATGTTTTGCAAGTTTCTAGAATTTTCTCGCAATGAAAGAGGAAAAAATATCCATTTGCACGAATTTTACGCTGGTTTTACCAAAGTCCCCAAAGTGTGTGCAGTGGCAAACTTTTAACGCGAATGAATTCAAAACTTAATTACCTGTTACACTAATTCAAGGAAATTTTAGTCTTTCTGAGAAGATTTGCAGCCCTAATTCCAAACGTTCCTGCCTCTGAGCCTCACATTATTTTCCTTTATGATCACTATTTAATTATTGTACGAAAAGTAGCAAAAATATGCCATATCACATGATAAAATGATATTTTTCTAGCCCTGAGAGCCCCAGTCATCTGCCTAAATGCTTCATATATTTCATTCATTTGCGAAAGAAAGCATATTTTACATGAAAACTTAAAATTTTAACCATCGAAAACCATTTTTGTTTCAGAATTTTCTAGTCCAGCGCGTAAATGAAGTGGCAGTGAAGCAAGGTAGAATTGAAAACTTAACATCACTAAAATGCAGAGCAGTCTACAAGAAGTTATTCAGTCATGTTCTCGTGACCATATCGAAGTCCAGTGCCAAAGAATGCGTCTGTAAAACCTTTCGTGAGACTGAAACATCCTAACAAAAAGAAGACATTAAACCCAGATTAAGACTAACATGTCTTGAAGCACTTTAAAAACTTCGGACCAAGGCGATGGCTTACGGAGTACCTTAGCTAATAAAAGCAATTACCTCCACATCATCGTTAAGAAAATTTGAAATTATTCAGAGTAAGCAGCAGCTACAGGTAAGAAAGAGAACCGAGTAGGTTTAAATGCCCAGAGATGAATAAGAAGGCCACTTAAATGGACAGGAAAATCCTTTCATAGAAAGCTTTACCTGAGCGAGGAATCCCGCAGCGGGAATTACTTGTTGAAAGAGGAATTAAAAAAAACTTCGGTGTCTTCACATACATTTACGACTATTTCCGTTCCCCCATTACATCTTTCTCAGTCTTAGTTTAGTAGCATCATTCCGTAGTCGGTAATGGAAACTTTTTTGAGGTGCCCGTTTTCCTTGAGTTTCGAATTATTTTTTTTTATGGTGCCCCTTTTCCTTGACGCCCTAAAAACGTGCCTATTTTGCTTAATAGTTAGTTTAGTTCTGAAGGCAATGGTAGATGGAATTCTACTTGATGCATTTTCTGCGATAGCAACAGAGAGAGGAAATATTCGTAAACCTTTGGGAAAGGACAGTTACTATCTGTAAAATTAGTACTCTCACAACACGATATACGCTGAATTTGTTATTGGTTAACGTAACGTAACATACATATCAAGAAATACGACTGAATGAATATGCCATTTGAATGAATCGCTGTGATAATTCTGCCAAAACACTTAGAGATACGATAGGTATGTTGTATAAAAATTTAATTAGTATGCTAACTGAATGCACGGTGATCGTTTTTGGAATTTACCTATGGTAGGTCACCTGAAGGGAGAACATCGCAATATCAAAGTCAGTGATTGTTCAGTTGCGGAAAAGAGAAAGAAGATTTTATTTTGCAGAATTTAAACGAGATGTCAATTTTAAGTTAGAATATTTTCAAAGCAAAGAGAATTATTTACATATTGTTGCACTCTACTGGTTCGTGGATTTGGAGTAACTAGTGATAACACTTGAGGAAGAACCAAAACACAATTTATTCGCCGGTAAGCAGTATTTCGCAAGACAGTTCCAAAGACACGTTTATACTCATCGAAAAACTACGTTAAACGTGCTGAAACAATCAGCAACACAGCCTTCAAGCTACAACGGTGAAGAGAGCTTCACGGCAAAGCAATAAAGTACAGCTCCCGACTTAGTCGATGGCTCTCAAACTAATCTTTGAACTTAAGACACTACTCTCTCCCAGGAAAGGCAGGGTATATATAGCTTTAATCTACTTTCGAGAATATTTTCGAAGTAACCTAGAATGTTCTTGCGTTGTCTGTGACATGCCGTCAATTTTGTCGCCACATATCTCCAAATTGGGGATTTCACGCCGAATCTGCCAAGTTTTGCCGCCAAATTTTGAAATCGTTAAAAGTGTGTCGTGACATAAAAAGGTTGAGAATCACTGCTTTAAATGTTTGTCAATACATACCGTGTAACAACAGATGGTGCCGTTAACATATTGGCCGAGGCTACGAGGACACCATGAGCAATTTCTTTTTGATTTAAAGTATTCTGAGGTCCTAATTCGATCACCACATTCTTTAGTAATTTTCCTGCAAGCTCTTTAGATTTCCTGAATTTTAATCTGTAATATTAATTTAAAAATCAGAGCACTTAAAGAGTTAAAATCAGAGCAAACTGACCAGTTTGAACAATGTACAAAACTCTGGATATTGAAAAATCTTTTTTTTTTAAATTTTAACAGGAATGAACAAATTTAATAATTTTATGAATTAGACTTGATCTGAACAATGGTATGGAACATTCACAGATCATCAGAAGGGTTATTATCAACATCTTCTCATGTTTTTTCATAAAGCATATTTTAGTACAGGTGAGAATAATTTATGCGTTAGTTTGTCTCCTTAATTATGTCTCGAAAAATTTTACACTGATTACTAAAAAAGAATTAGTCCCAAAATATTTAACACCTGTACTACAAAAATTGATAGAGATATTTGATATTAAATTCGGAATTCGCACTCAGAGACCGCGCACAAATTCAAAACTGTGAAACGTCTGCTTTTGTGAGAAACTTAAAGTAAAATATCAGTTTTAGAAAT
This sequence comes from Stegodyphus mimosarum, assembly GCA_000611955.2. NCBI lineage: Eukaryota > Metazoa > Arthropoda > Arachnida > Araneae > Eresidae > Stegodyphus > Stegodyphus mimosarum. The sequence continues at coordinate 186,507 of KK120436.1, forward strand.
AGTCTCTGATCATGAGTTTGGTCTGGTTTATGTGATTACGGCAAAGCCTCGAGGGCTATATCTGCCTAAGGGTAAAGGGTAAACACTCTGAGAAGGCCTCCGTCCTAAGGACAAACCAAGCGGAGTAATGCCAACTCAGAGAAAAATTCGAGAGAACCTCGCCGACCAGATGTTTGTAGCTCAGCCTTCGCGGAGAACATTCCAAGGGAAAATGGCTCGTGTACACTTTACACATGGGAAAACCACGAAGACGCCCATGCAGGCAGTCTGTTCGCGGAATTCGAACCTAGGACCGAACCACTAGTGCTGAGGAGATTTTATTCACAGAATTTTATAGAATTTATGTTCTGGAAAACACGGGCCAGCGTTAATTATGGCACGTAATTAACTTGCAATATTATTTGCATTAATTAGGAATGAAAATGAACTTTTGTACGATTACAAGATTATGACTCTAAACTAATAAAACTTTTATGAGAATATTAATGAGACACTGTAGAGTTATTAGGATTTTTTAAGCAGGAGATGTGAAAAATGAACAATTTCCTAGCCGGGACTCGAGCCTAGACCTCTCGAATACGCATCGAGGGTGCTAACCATTACATCACGAAGGCATGCTGGAAGGAAGGAGAAATACCTTGTAAGTTCTTTAACATCCTACCTCTGATTTCAGCTCCTATGGAATTCTTGCTTCTCATGACAGTGTGGTTTCACACGTACCGGCCAGACTGAAAGCACATTAAAATTGCTTGTTTGGGAACAGAAAAGATATGTCAGAAAAGGAGAAATAAACAAAATTTTGATAGCTAATCACAACTAGAGTACTATTAATGATTTTGATTTTGCAAAACTTGGTTAAGTAGATTTCTTTAAACCCTTTCACATTAACAAATTCTTCTTTAATTAATGACATTAATTTTTCAACACTTTCAAATTTCATACAGCCTTATTTTTTGTTTTCCTCGACAGATTGCGTTATATTTTATTTCCACTTTACACTTCTCATTTCTTTTCAAGTAAAATTATTTTGCTTCTTCTACTGCTGAAATTTCTTTTTCCCTTTCTGAAACAATGTCTGATTACTTTCGAAATGGATTTCAAAATCTTCGCCATATTAAGGTTGCTTTTCTATGTATTGTTTCATTAGCATTAAATAAAGTCCAAAATGTGGTAATTGTTCATAAACTTTCTCGTCGTGTAACCTGGAAACAACCGTTTGTCAGATAAATATGGACAAATTTTTTTAAAACATTGTCGGGTGTATTTTTTGTTATCATTGTCAGCTAAAGGTGCTGTCGGCTAAATATCCTGTCAGCTAAATGTCTTGTCGACTAAATGTTCTGTCGGCTAAATATCATATTGGCTATATATACTGTTAGGTAAATGTCGCTGTCGCCTAAATGTCCTGTCGGTTGAAAGACCCTGTCTGCTAAAGATCCGTATCCTGTGGGCTAAATGTCCATGTCAGCTAAATGTCCTATTGGCTAATTGTTTGTCTCGGCTAAACGCCTCGTCGACGAAGCCCGTGGCTAAATTGTCTATGACTTATTTCTTTTAGATCGCTGAGTTTATTGATCAAAGTTGAAAGAAAAATATATTACATTTTGCAGAGTGGCAGCACAATTCTTTTACGTCGCTGAATTTTCTGATTAAGGTTAAAACATAAATATAGTATGCTTTGCAAAGTGGCATAGCAAAGCGTTTAAATCGCTGAACATGCAGGCAAAATTAAGCAATTAATTAAATTAATCAACATTAAATTCGAACAAAATACAAGATAAATAAGAAAACAAATTGGAAATACCTGTACAAAATTCGGGCTTTGAGATGCACATGTGCAGGTGAACTATCATGCGTGTTCAAAATTTGACAGCTCTAGGCTCAACAGGGCCGAGTAATTAAGACTGCTAAATACTGGTAGTTCAATCTGCCTTGGTTCCAAACCCAGGCGAATATGCTGGCTGCTTGGCTGTTTTTCCCCATCTGTAACATGAATATGAGCTAGTTTTCCTTTGATATCGCCCCCCCCCTCCGAAGGCATCCATCCTCTTTTACCAAATTCAAATAACTTAACCTAAGTGCTATCGTTTAATCATAATGCGAGGAACCTGCGTACATACAGCTTTATGATCTAACTAGCGGAAGTACCCGATGCCAGTTAAGTTAGACTGAGAGTAATGTATCTACCAACAGAGAGAATGATACCGCTGTAATCCTTCTCTAATAACGATGCAACAAATAAAATTCATAATCACGCATTTTTCAGTCTGATGCGATATGGGACCCACATAAAAAATTTCGAGATAAAAATGAACTAATACTCTCTCATTATATCAGCAGCAATGGCACGCAGTTTTAATGATATTCGTCTTTCTAATTGAACGGTCGTAAAAGCTCAGGTTCCATCCAATATTTCACCTATATTCAATTTCAGTCGATTAAATGTGACAAAAGATTTATCATAATTTATCAGAAATCAATAACGTGAACAAGCAGACATTCTTCTTTATATGTATAGGTTTTGTAAAACTTATAAATTTTTGATTAACAAACTCTACGATTTGAAAGCGAGCAGTAGCAACACTTTTCCAAATAAAGCATTTTTATTTCCAACGCGCGAGACTGTTGCCACTTGGAAAAATGAGGGCGAAAATGAGCGCTTTCAGAGTTTTTAATTAATATTTCGGGTGATTAAATTCGTACGAAGATGGGAACAGTCGAAATGGCTTCCCACGAATTTTTGGAGTCGGGAATAATGTATTTAATTGTTTGGCAATGCTATTTTTATTTCATCGCAAAACTTAGAATTTTTTATTAACAAACTCTAGGATTTGAATGCGAGCAGTGGCAACAACTTTCGAAATAAAGCAGATTTTCATCTCCAGCTTGCGAGACGGTCGTCACTGGGAAAAATGAGGGCGAAGGTTATCATTTTTCCGAGTTTTTAATTAATACCTCTGATTTTCGCTACTTTTTTTTAGAAAAACGTGGACGTCAACCTTTTTCAGGACTAGAAAGGATTATAGAAAGTTTGGCCACGATAGCTATAGTAGTGATTGAGTTATTAGAGGACAAACAAACAGACTTTCTTCTTTATATATACTATATAGATAGCAGGGATAAACGTTTCTATCCGTTTATCGTTAAAGTATATTCGGTTTTGGAAATATGTTAAATAACTGTACTTTCATCTGAAGATTTCAGATACGTCGAAAGAAATTTTAAATGCAGAAATAATAAAGTTTTTATTACTTACTTCTTATTTGCAGATGTTAGTAACAGCGCTGAACGCTGGAACGTTATTTTATCCAAAATTAGTTCTAATACATCCTTAATGCTATTCATCACATTCTGAGAAGAAGTTCTGCCATAAATATCTAATAGACAACCAAGGATTTCGTGTATTTCCTATATAAATAAAAATAAATTTTAGAATGAAAATTTAGAAAACTGATGTTAAGCATGGATTATTCTTCACTAAAATGCATAATTTATGGTGTTAGAAACCCTTTATTAATTACGGCGGGGCAGCATTTTAAACAGTCAATAATCAAATGATTTTTACAAACCGATTTACAATTGCTACATTTGCTGATAAATATTGTATAAATTGTTATCTGGAAAGACTAAGCTAAAGGCTTTTTTAAGGTCATGTCGACAAGTTTGTTAGCAAGAATGAAAAGGATTATTTTCTTTTCGGGTACGAATATATGAGATTTAGAAACAACTTTTTTTTTGTTTTAATTTTAGTAAAGCTGCAATAATAATACACATGTTTATAAAAATAATTGGAATATGTCTACAAACTATACGTTATAAATTACATAATTTTAGAAAAATTATTGAAAATGCTTGTTTTGCATTCAGATATCTGTTTAGTTAAGAGATATCTAGTTTTAATTTGAAAGAAAATTTAAGATTTTACGTACTGGCGAATGGCAACAACTTCTGAGGATTGGCAATCTGCAGAGAAGTATAGATGATATGTGAAATATCATATGTCCCGTAGAACCTGTCGGTCAAAAACAACGCAGCGCAAACAATGCTCGCGAAAACATTCTGGAGAAAACATCGTTTTACAAAAAACGGGGAGAAAGCAAAGCGAAAAACATCTCAGTTCTAAAATATCATGGTACAGATCATCATAATTGAAAATAAAGCGATTCAAAGACTTCGCGGATTTAAAAAAGTCACAGTAAAAAATAAAGCAGCTGCAAATTATCACATGATCGTAACATTGTAGAGATATATTTTCAGGTTGTAAAAGTTTCGAATGCATGTTCGCAGGGCCAATTCAACTTTATAAAAGACATAACTAAATCCAACTTTACAAACGAAATTAATTAAATAGTTACTTTTAATATTTATTTGCGCAAATTTTAAATTCTATTTAGTGTTAGACTTAGCATTCAGTCGCCCAGATGGTATAGTGGTTAAGGGAGCCTACTACGGTACCGAAGAGCCCGGGTTCGAATCCCGGAGAAGACATGGATGTTTGTAAATGTATAGTGTCGGTGCGGCATGGCGGCACTTTAAATATGGGGCGAGCCGAAAGTCCTCTCGTGTGGATTGGTGGGAGAGGAGAGGGTGGGAGACCCCTGGATTCCCCCCCGGGGTGCTCTCCCTCAAAATTGGGGGTGGAAAATAGAAGTCCAACCTCTCTTCGGAGTTGGCTCTGGCAATCATTCTTCCATGTGGTCATGGACACGAAAACAACAACTTAGCATTCAAGGTACTTACGTGAAAACCCGTCCACCATTTTTGCCTATTAAAGAATAAATGCCAAACTACGGGATTTTTCGCCAAAAATGGAAAAAGTCTTCTTCAAACACGCTGGGTTTGGTGTAACCTTGATTACACGTGTTAGTTATTATTTTTGAGTAAAAGACTTCTTTTTTTTTCTTCTATCACGCATTTTCGGAAAAAAAATGATTAAAATTTGGGACTTGTCTACTCCAGAAGAACATGCTGTTGAATATTTCCAAAGTTATGGAATCTTACCGGCCTCAAAAAAATGTGTTAATGGCCACGATATGGCGATATTATGGAAAAAAAATAATGGAAATTTTTAATGAAGAATTAAATATAAATAAACGATAATATAATAAATTTGAAGGAAAAATAAGAATACAAGGTTTTTTTTTCTTGTATTTAGTGAATTTTTTTTTTTTTTCGCCGTCTCTTGTGATCGATGGGATTTTCCGTGAGTACCAGCATTCAATTTCCTACTCATTTTCATTTTTTCGAATCAGTTCTGTTTTCGCTTTTTCAGTAAAAAATGTTAGTCCATTCAGAAGTATGAAATATAGACGTAAAAATATTTTTCATGCCTTCTCGACCTCAGAAATCACTATGTAAAATTTTTAAACTCTGAAAACACATACGGTGATTTGTAGGTGCTTCTTTTTTTTTTTTTTTACAAAGAACTTTTTATTGGCGATGTTTTGACACTGCGAATTTTTTGCACCACTTTATTTTCTAGAACGATATTCTACATTACAATGTTTTAAAACTGCAATGTTTATTTCTATCTTTCTTTTCTTCCACGACTTTTTCCGTGATATTTTGGTCCGCGATGTCGCCACTATTCGTCTGTAAACCTCGCAGAATGACAACACTTGCAAATCATAATACAGGTGGACGATAAATGCCTTGGTAAGTGTAATGCAATATAAAAATCTGACGTGTACACCACATGACTTCCTTGTACGGAATATTAAATTATACGCATTTTGCATTTCATTTAAACTTTTGAACCCGAAGAGGATGGCAGCATGAGTAAAGTCACTCGTTTTTAGCGACACTCTACTTTCTGCTAGCTTTTTAAGAAATATAACCATTTAGAGAAAACTGTTCTTAACTGATAATATAATAAATTCATTATGAATTAATACACAAATATTCATTATAAATTAGTACACAACAATTGATAGTGTTGTAATAAATAGTGGGAATTTGGATATCAAATTTCACTCAGCATTATTGAAAAAGTAAAATTAAAGACTTTGAAATAAATGAAAGATCTTAGGCTTCTTTACTGGCAGTAACTTTTGATCTTTGTTTACAGTGGAAAAAAACGCTAATTGAAATGAATTGTAGAGACATTAGGTATTTTTTTAAAGCAGGAGAGATGAAAAATGAACAATGCCCTCGCCAAGACTCGAACCACGGACCTCTCGAATACGTGCCGCGTGTGCTAACCACTACGCCAAGAATCTATGCTAAGAAGGCGGGAGAAATACCTTATAGAATAATATTCTTTTGATGTGTTAGTAAAGTAGGGGCACGAAAAACTGGAGAGTCTTGCTAATCTGGAGACATCTCTAAAGTAGCTTCCAAATTGAAAAAAATATGGTATTTATCAGTGTAATGGCACTATTTTTCTCAATGACAATAAATACTGCAATTAAATATCTGCTTTCTGAACGGGCGTTTTATTGTTCTTTATAAATTCAGTATTACTGTAATTCCTCAAATACATTCGCGTAAAAATAAAGAAAAGAAAATGAAATCGTACCTATAATGGTAAAGGGACATTCAGAGGGGTGAAAAAAGATATAAATTATTAAAAAGTTGCTTTCAAAGAGAATTTCGAAGATAAAATAAAGAATTTATGCCTTGTCGAATCGCAGCACTTCCGATAACTTCCAATTTGCTAGTAGGTTAGGTAAATTAAACTGTAATAAAGTTGTTATTTACGAATGTCGATTTTTTATGGTTTTAGTCTTAAAACTTCAGAGGAGCTGCTTTATAATTACTATTTATAGGTTTTTCTGGACATCAGTTGTTTTGTGAAATTATTGAGTTAGAAAGGATAAGTGTTTTGATGCTTACTAATCCCGTTAGACCGTGAAACTGTTCCAAGCAGCGAGATTTAAGGCCAGTTATGGATAAAGGGACGTAATAAAGCATTCATAACATCTTCGATTTCTTTTAATGCAAACCTTAGGGTATTATAGCCTATATACGATAGGTTATACTTTTTTCTTGGTTATCATTTGGGATATGCTTTCTACAGAGCAGAAAAAATTAACTACCATAAAAAAGAATGTATTAATAAGCACGATATGGTCAGCTGAATATAGCGGACAAAACACTCATAGATTGGAACAATTATCTGCGGGAATTTTGAAGCGTTCTAAATAGAGTTTCTGGTAAAGTAGGAGGTCTGGCAAAACATTAGAAATTGAGGTACGCCTTTTCACGTAGCGCAAAAACGTAGCAGATCCAGTACTGATTCTTTATTAAATGAAGATGTTTCGATTCTTTGAAAACTCTACAGAAACGGCTGGCACAAATTTGGCAAGATGTACACCTTACATAAGAAGGGATAGTTCTACTTTCCTTCTATTGGGCCGATTGACAAAATTTAACTTGCGTATTTCCTGTCTCGAAGGCACAACTTAGGCTAAGTATTTCACTTGCCTATAGCATTGTTCTATTAAAAGTAAGTATTCTGACGCAAAATCAGACTTTTTCTGAAATTACATACCGATTTCTTTTGATATTTCGATTCTATGGCTCAAATTATGCAAAATTGCCAAGTTTTGTAAAACTCGCGCCAGTAGTTTTTAAAAAATCACCTCTCAAAATTTTAGCTCCTTCATATTAATTAAACTTGGTGCATACTTTTTAATATCTCTTTTTTATTAAACTTACTTTATTCCTTTTTTCACAGTTCAAACTTTATGTTCAATCCAAATAAAATGTGCATCTGTTTTCTGATTTATTTTTTAAATTTGAAATTTTTAGTAATTTTTAAAAAAATTTCTGAAAAGAGTTTTGAACCAGTAAAATTTTTGCCATCATCTTAAAATAGATGCATTTCTAAGCATACCTGCACAAATTTAGAGTATTTTATTCAAAATTACATAGGATATACGTGAATTAATATATATTGGCCCATTTTGAAGTTTGGCATATTTGTTAGAAGATATAACAAGCCGAATGTGGTTTACGCATCTTGTTAAAATTATTTGAAAGAATGAAAAATGCACCTTTTTTTCTTCTCGAACACTGTGAAAGGGAAAGGAAAATTGTTTACCATAAATTAAATTTCGCCGAGTGAAATTATTCTTGGCACAAACTTGGGAAAAATGCGCCAAGATAAATTTTTAAATTTCTGGTAAGTTTCTGACGAAATTTAATATTTAAGCATAATTTGAGTAATAGAATCGAAATCTAGAAAAAAATATGTATGTCATTTCAGGAAAAAGTTCAATTTTGTGTCAAAATACCTATGTTAGAACAACGCTATATATAATATATATATATATATATGTTATCATGTTAT
>KK120436.1:209632-232255 GCA_000611955.2 Stegodyphus mimosarum
ATCTAAATTAAAACTATTTCAAATAAATTAAAAATAAAATTATTCAATTAAATTTATTAATTAAAATTATTTAAAAATTAATTAAATTAAATTTTAAACAAAATTATTTTAAATAAATTTACAATTAAAATTTAAAATTATTTTAAATAACCCCCACTATTGAGTGGGTTATTATTTAAGTTATTGAGTGGTTTATCAAAAATAAATTGCAATGTGTAACATTCAGAAATTTGTTGTAGATACCAACCTTTAGCTTTCAACCAGTAAGTAAACATAAAAGGGAATTTTTTCCTTTGCGACATTAATATTATTACCGTTAATGTACGTTCTGAAAAACATTTAATAAATCAAATTTAAAATTAGTTTTGTCAAAAAAAAATTCTGCCCTTCATTTGCTTTCTGACTGTGCATTCGGCCCGCATAATTTGTATTTGAGACTAATGCTATAAGGAACAGATGTAAAAATGTCACATATTAGAACGTAAGGAAGATCAGTCGTTAAATCCTACACTACATACTGAATTGGTATTTTCCCTCTAATTTAATAAATAATTTAAGAACTTCTTCAATATCAAGTTGCAGATACATTAAGTTTATTTGTATCGGGAAATATAAAAAATGAGCAATGACCTCCAGGATTCGAGCGCTCCATATTAAGCTTCCAATTACGCCATCAATACATACAGTATGGACGGAAAAAATGTCTTTCAGGGTAAGTTCACGTACATGTATCACTTTTTCATTTGAAATATTTTTTCCGTTCATAAAATGAATATTTTTCATTTACCAATTTTTAATTCCATTTTCTTCTTTTTTAAGAGTTGTCAACGCAGACTGAAGTGACGTTTGAGGATCTGAAAGCGGAGCTTCGAATATCACGTCATCTAATTCCTCATTATTAAACGCATCTGACCAGTATTGAAGCACTGACCTTTTAGATCTGAAATCAGTAAACGATTTTGTTAATAGTGTTTATATAAGTTAGTTCAAGTGATAGAGTCTATACGATAAAGACAGTATTTATTTTCAAATATTGGCTGTAGATAATCACTGCGGTATTTCCTCTACTTTGCAATGCCTACTCTACTCTTCCTCTATTGTTCTTTACAACGCCATCAAGCCCCAAAATGTTAAGCCAAATACGAGTAATTATGGTACACTGCAAGGGGAGGGGGAAACTTGAAAAAAAATGAGGACAGTTCTATATCTCCCATTCTACTGGGCCGATTCACGAAATTCAACTTGCGTTTTCCATGTCTCGAAAGCGCGACTTAAGATACATATTAGATTTATGTATAGCTTTGTTCCAATATAGGTATTTTTGACAGAAAATGGGACTTTTTCTGAAATAACATACCAATTTGTTTTCTATATTTCGATTCTATGACTCAAATTATGCCTCAATATTAAATTTTGTAAACTTCGGTATGAAATTTACGGAGAAATTCAAAAATTTATCCTGGCGCATTTTTTTCAGTTTCAGCCAAAAATAACTCATTTGGCGAACTTCTAATATATGGCAACCTATTTTCCTTTCCCTTCCATTGTGAAGGAGCGAGAAAAAAAGTCCCACCGTTCCTACCTTTTTACATTGTGAATGAGTGGAAAAAGTCACATCGTCCCTACATTTAAATAATTGTAACAAAGTCCGTAAACCACATTTTCGTTATTATCGCTTTCAAAAAATATGCCAAATTTCAAAACGCGCCAATATATAAATTAACGTATATCTTGGGAAATTTTGAATAAAAAGCTCTAATCTTTTGCAGGCATGCTTAGAAATACATCTACTTTAAGATGATTGTAAAGCTTTTATAGGTTATAATTCAAAATGTTTTTCGAAAAATTTATAAAAAGTATTTAAAAATACAAATTTTAAAAGAAAAATGGGTAAATTTTATTTGGAATGAACCTAAATTTCAAACTGTACAGGAAGGAATCAAATAAGTTTCATGAAAAAAGTGATATTAATAAATACATACAAAGTTGAATTAACACGGAGGAGCTAAAATTTTGAGAGCTAATTTTTTAAAAACTACTCGCGCGATTTTTACAAAGCTTGGCAGTTTGGCATAATTTGAGTCGTAGAATCGAAATATGGAAAACAAATTGCCATATTATATCAGAATAAATCCGATTTTGTGTCGAAATATCTATATTTAAACAATGCTATATATAAATCTGTTACGTATCTTAAGTCGCGCTTTCCAGAATGAAAAACGCAATTTGAATTACGTCAAAGGGTCCAGTAGAACGGAAGATATAGAATTGTCTTTTTTTTTCGTAGTGTACATATTTTCTGCAGCGGGAATGTCCTACGAGAATGTTGATTTCGCGTGTTCCAGAGTTCGTCAGAAACAAACATTTATGGTTACTGATCTGCAGATATGCGTTTCTTCTTGCATCGCTTTTAAAATATAAGGATTTTTCTTTGTTCTCGTAGTTTACGATTTTTCGATTGATAAATATTTCGTTAGGTGTTATCGCAACTATCTTGGCGCAGTTTGGCGAATTTTAAGAAAGAAAAAGAACAATTATTTATTATGAAAAATATATATTACTTACATATTTTGCGTTTCAATTGTGTATTCATTCCAAAAGACAATAAGTAAAGCTAGTTGCAAAAGGATTTTTGTTTTTATTCGAAATTTCGTAGCGATCGCCTTGAGAAATAATTCGAATCACTGTCCCGTTAGCGATTTTTGGGGAAAAATAATGTATTCCTGCAGAAATTTTACCTCTCCTTCAATCTATTATAGGAAAATCCTACGAGTACAAATTTTAAAATCGAATTTAAGAGAAAATGTAATCATAATTTTTCTATAAAATCGTTGGAAATTAGAATACAACAGAAAGAATGCATACGAAAATGTCGAAGTTGGAAACTGAATATTTGTCATGCGCATGGTTGCCTGAATAAATTTTATGCACGCGTGGTTACCAGAGTTTGGTGTAATTCTGAAGTTTTGGCGATTTATACTAAAGTGGTTAGATAACACATAAGTACCGAAATTTCATTTTTTAAATATAGCGATTTTTCAACGGTTCCCGATATGCGCAAATGCATTTCTTAAAACATTCGATTTTAAAATATAAATGTTTTTCATGCGTGCTCGGTGTGGTGATATATTTTATAAATGTATTCAAAATCGGATTTGATCCTTGCACTTACCCTGTGCGTCGCGTTAGTTAATAAAAAACACCATTTTATACAAAAATGTATTTTTAACATCAATGTTTAGTTGTCTGTAAGGTCTTCGATATCGTCGTAATGGTTTAGAGGATCACAAATACACTCTTTTGCAAAAAAAATCGAAGCAACATGAAGGAAGTGTTTGTTTTTGATGAAATTGAATATGCGTATAGCTCATACACACATAATCAAATGATTAAAAAATCAAGCTCATAGTACCCGTTCACGGCTCACAATCACAGATTGAGTGTTCAAATTAGTAGTTGTTCGAACCGCCCCTGGCGGCAATGCGTGCTTGAATTCATCGAAGCAAGGAGTGGTAGAGGTTCCTAATGTCATCCTGCGACACATTCTGCCAGGCATTCATCAGTTGTCGCTCCAGATCTGCGATATTTTGTGGTGCCCGAATTTGGGGGTCTACCGTATCCCAGATATGCTCGATTCATGAAAGGACTGGTGACTTTGCTGGCCAAGGAAGAGTATCAACCGCACGGAGACAGTCCAGAGATATGCGAGCGGCATGTGGCCTGGCATTATCTTGTTAAAAACTGGCCCCAGGACGACGTGCCATGAAGAGTAATGCAAGCGGCTGCAGAATGAACATATTGAGCAGGATGAACATATCATTGAGCAGGATGAACATATCAGGTATCAACATATCATTGAGCTGTTAAAGATGTACGAAGGAAGACTAAAGACGGCCTGCTGTCATAAGAAACAGCGCCCCACACCATCACACCAGGGTTTATAGCTGTATGCCTTTGTAAAACAAACGCTAATTGGGACCGCTGGCCCCGTCCTTTCCAGACACGAACACGGTGGTCATCTGCTTCAAAAGTGAAGCGGGATTCATCGCTGAACACTATACGATGACAGTCAGATGGCAGTCATATTGATCGGCTGCGACACCACTCCAGACGACCCCGCCGATGTTGTGGGGTCAAAGGCTAACATCTTAAAGGCCTCTGTGAGCGTAACCGCGCCTCAGATAAGCGCCGTGAGATGGTGCACAGTACCATGCCGGTATAGACGAGGCTGTAATACGTTGAATAGTCGACAATGATAGCGCTGGTTCGGTTCGGGCCTGGCGAACAATCATCTTGTCTTGCCTCGAATTTGTGCTCCTTGGCTTTCCAGAGTCTTCATTTCGTCGGCAATTTCCTTGTAGCAGCCATTGTTGCCAACATCTTTGCACAGCAGTGTCTGTACGCTGCAGGTACCCTACAGTGCCATATCAGTGATTACGTAACCCTACAGTGCGACCAGATTCGAAGTCGTTTAGTTGTCTGTAAGGTCTTCGAAATCGTCGTAATGATATCTTTAGTTGCTTCTTTACGGAATTACAATGGCAACAACAAAAAAAGATAAATTTTCCGCCTCTGTTACTGGTTTTATACTTTGCGAATTGCGCACTAGAAATGCGCGCTATGATCACAATTCCTGTTCATTTGCCTTGAAACTTTGATCATTTGTATGCTCGATCAAGATATTTTTGCATACCAAATTTCATCACGATCGCGAAAGTCCTTCTTGGTGCTTCGATTTTTTTTTTTTTTTGCAAAAGAGTGTATTCTTTACGGCAATGTGGGGATCAATGAAATGAAGAAACAAAAAACACAGAGTCACGGCTCGTCGTCACCGGGAATCTGATTTTAGTAGCGTTTCGGGAACCAAATCAGTCGTGGAATTAGCAGCAAATGCTGAAATGCCCATCAGAAAAGTTTCTAAAAAATGAATTTTCCAGTATGTATGTTATTTTTTTTAATAAACTGCTAATAAAATTGTATACTGTAATAAATTAAATACTTTAAAATTTATGGTTTCGTTCGGTAATAACAAGTACTTTGTAAGGAAAAACATTATATTGACAGAATGCAATTACGTTTGTTTCTCGCTTCCATTGATAAACACACTTACTGATATTTTTCATGTTTGGAAATGAAGCCTTTCTGTGACGGTGTTACTGGTGGAAAAGTATTTCATTTCTAATTATGTAATTCTAAAATCTCTTTAACGAAATTAATGAATTTTATGAACATTGTACTCTTAAAACGCCTCGCTGGTTTCAAAACAGTGACTAGGGCAATTCTCTAATAATAAAACCTACGTTTTTACATAGTTTAAATTATACAAAACATTCAGTAAATTTTCGATATACTTAAATGAATTATAGATTAAAAGTTCTACTGCAAAATTCTCGGAGACATTTAATAACAAACTTCTTGATTTTAGTCATTTCTTCATGCAAATCCGAGTTAAATTTATTGCATTTGAGAACAAATTTAAAGCACTGCGAAATAAAATCTGCTTGCTTGAACCATTTAATGGTTTAAAACACTATCTAAAATAACGTAGTAGGAACAGTGATTCATTGGTAAAGCTTTGTGTTGCCACTCTGCAAGGAATGTATTTATGTTTCAAAATTAATCCGAAAAAAAGAAATGTGTTACCACTAGGAATAAATTTGTCTTTTGAATTTAATCAACAAACTCAGCGATCTAAAAGAAATGTGCTGCCACAGCTCGAATTAAAATATTTTTGTCTTTTTCCGTTTAGGAGAGTTTCCGTTTTTTGGTTTAGGAAAGCGTAAACTATTTAATTTAATAATGTAAGATATTAAATTGATTCCAGATATGCCTCACACATGATTATCAATCTGTTTCTTTTAAATATCACATCATTTACCGCAGATTTAATCTGCCAAATTGCTATTCACCGGTAAGTAGTCATTACATTACTAGCATATAACTATATTATAATCCATGTGACCAAGGAGCCTATTAATCGTACAATCTTTCCTATCTGCTTTATCTTTGGTGTTGTATTCATGTTATAAAATTATAAAATACCCCCCCCCAAAAATATTAAAAATCTTAAAATACCAAAAAATTCTGTATTCTCCCTAGCCCAGTGGTTAGCGCTTTAGACTCGAGATCCAAAGGCCCCGAGATGGAGTCCCGCTAATCGCTGCTTAATTTCTTTTTGTTTCTGTAATTTTTTCAAGTCATCTTGACTTCCTTTTTATTTTTCCTTAACGACTTTCATGTATTTTTTCCTATTTCTGCTCCCTTTTATCAACTATGATGTGGAGGTAGAGTGTTCTTTACCCTAGGCACTCCGTAATAATTAATCCTTGGATCCTTGGTTATTAAATTGATTAACAAACTAAATTGCAACAATTAAATTAATTAAATAAAAATATTAAAGCAATAAATGCAAATTTAAAACATTATGAATAGCTAACTAGACCCGTGATATAGCAATGATGGATAAATTAAAATTATCTTTGTACAGGCTGGTTGTGTGGTTATATTAAAATTACCTGAAATTTAATTGTAACCACTCTGCATGTAAAAATGGGTTTTTTTTTGTATGTGTCTATGTGTGTGCAATTTATACAAATTTACAATTTGGGATGAAATTTTGCGTACTTGGCTTTCAAAACAATAGGAAAGTCACTGTCTACATAAGATTTCGGAATTTATATTAAGACAAGGCATTTATATTAAGAGTAGCTGGGGTACCCGGTTTCGCTCAGGGAGTTGATATGAGATTGTGTGGTAGTTGGAATAATAAGATGAACTTTAAAATATAAGAGGTAAATTTTCTTTTTATTGAAAACGTAATCTAACTATTTACAATACTTGTTTATAAATAACATTTCTCATTTTGTTATCCGGGTTTTATATGTAAAAATATTTGCATTTCGTACTCGACAGCAAGTTACGTATAGCTAGCTGACCGTGAGAAAAGCAGTAGTCTTTGAGGTTGATGCCGCAATGTTTTAAAGTTTGGATAAATTTGGTCGATGGATTTGTTTCTCAGTAGCGGCTATGTTGCAGAAATCACTGTTGAGTTCAATGAGACTGCTCGTCTGGTCAGTAGGATATATGTCTTCGCCTATTTGTAAAAGCTTTTGATGAAAATGTGCTGTTGTTTCGTCTTTCAATAGTTCAACTTTCATATTGGTGCTTGCCTAAGGGTTCGTAATGAATTGAAGTCGATAAAAAGTTAATAAAATTTATTCTTTTTACAAGAAATAAAACAAAATGCTGAAATATTTCCTCAGAGGTATTCGTGCAATATCGCAATATCTCATAGTAGTTATATTTTAAACTACTAGAATATAAACAGAATTCAAATTTAAAATACAGAGAAAGTTAATTCCATCTCACAGCCAATTCACTACAATCAATAACAACACTAAACACTAACTTGCACAATAACAGCACTAAGTAAACAATACAGTTCGCTTAAAACAACAACAACTGAGCTGAGATGTTTTATTCCAGCTTTTATAAGCTTTTTAATCATTCATGAGACCAGTCTGGTATTTTCTCGATTTTTCTGGATAGCAAAACAATTACAAGATAGCTATTTATTAAATGTTAAATGCACACGCTCTTGTATTTTTACTTTTTCGGCTTAATTTTCTCTTACAATTCGTCACGCGCTGCGTTGCAAGGGAAAATAAAACAATTTTAATTACAGTTCTTCTAAAAGTAGCTAAATAAATACAAAATCCGTAACAATGTTTTTTTTAATCGCAGTATTTGTATGTTTCCGTGACTGGCCAACTGTCTGGGTCTGACAAATTAAAAGTTCTTAAGTCTTCGACTTTTTTCTGCCCAGCCCCACCTAAATGAAGAGATTCTTTATACCTATCTTCATGTCCTCCAACTGTTTGTTTGATGTCGCTGAAAAGGAGGTTGTTCGGGTCAAATACTGACTTGTAGACTGTTAGGGACTGATAAATGAGGATTCTTGATCTTGGTCATGCAAATTGCAAGAAACATTAATATTCTCTAGAATCTCAGCTTCATCGGAAGTTCCGGCAGAGTCTAATGGTTCACCTTTTTCGTGAAGCCATTTTTTCACTCAATCGCAACTTGTTTTCCTGTGTTCGAGCTTATCTTTGGCTCTTTTTTTATATTCCGCTCCCGAGAGTTTTTTCCTAGGCCAGCTCATGATTTTTTTTATCTTAACTGAAATGCATTGTGCCTTGCCTTAATAAGAATAACTAAAGACTGACGTAATTACACTCGACAGTCCTAGCGCCGTGTTAGCGCAAGCGGGTGCTAACTAAATGATTACATCTCGTTAAATATAAGAGAAAACTCTCCCCCCCCAAAAAAACCCGCCAAAACTTAAAAACAAAATCACGCTTTAAAATGCCGAAACATGCGCCACCGTTCTGGGTAAACTCAAAGGCGAGCTAAGTTGCTGACTTAGTCTGATACTGGCAAAAATTCTAAATCCTTTGCTACATTTTTCTTTTAGAAATAGTCTCGTTAGTAGTCTGTTGTATATGCTCGACGAACATTAATTTGAATTATTTCTTTGGTCTGAGATAGTCAAAGATTAATTTTAATTCGATGCGGTCTTAGAAAATAGTTACAAAGCTTCTTCGTTTCCCAAGAAGTCTTGCTATGGAAACAAGGCGCCTCGAAGTTATCCTTGTATTTGTCATTTGAATACACCCCTCCTAGAAAGAGTCACTAACAGGGTCAGTGACCTTGTCAGTGAAGCTCTCTATTGTCCTCTTTCTGATTTTATCTTTACAGTCGTAAACGGCTATGCTTAACTGCCTTTTGACTCTGCGTTCCTAACTAATTCTTGTATTTAATTATAAATCTTAAAAAAGATATTTTTAAACTTGGTCTTGAAACTACTAATGTAATAGAAAAATGAGACTGCTACTGTAGCAAAATTAGACAATCTTCTAAATACTATTCAGTGCCATACTTGAATTTGTAGCCCACAGAAGTTGTTGCCTGAGGCAAGACCTCGGCTTGCCCCTTGATCCGGGACTGAAGTGTGTTAATTCATGTTAATAGAATCTAGGACAGCAATAAAGCGCGCACACTGCTTAACGACGTACGCTCAACAATTTGTGATCAGATTTTTTTTTTCCTCTTCCAAACCAGGTCTGATTAAACGGAAGGTTGGATGATCGGATCTCTTCTTTAATAAACACTGTAGCAATTCCTTGAAAATATTTTATGACAGATTACTCGGTTTTAGTGCAGAAAAGGGTGCCCTTTGAATAGGCGCCAGATATTGATGATGGTACTGGTTTTTTAGTTACTTAGAATCGGCAGCGTTTCCTCATTGTTACGTGCCAGCATTTTGCTGAAGTTTAATCTTCTTAGTTTAGTGATCTCCTAGATCACTAAACTAAGAAGTTTCTAAACCGTTTCTATGTGATTTGTAGTACGTATGACAATATTTTGAATTATTGGAATTTTAACTGCCATTAATTGAATTTCGGTTTTCCTTAACTGGCTGGTTCTAATTAATCGTTGTTTCGTCTGTTCCACAAAGAAGTATATCTGGTAAGATAAATAATTTTTTTCATGATTTAGCTGGTAAGAAAACTGTAACTGATTGGTGTACAAATTCACAGAATATTTACACTTTTCGGCAGCATGCCCAATTTTTAGGCAGTTAAAAACAAGTTTTTTTCTTTCTTAATAAGCTAAATCCCGTTATCAATTTGTTGTGCGATTTGTTTTTTTGAAAGAAGAAACTCTGTAATCGATTTGTTGCTCCACTGCCCAAACGTTCTCGTCTATTTAATATTTGACAGAAGAAACTTTTTGTCCAACTTTATTTTCAACCGCATCTATTCTGCCTTCCATAGCCTCAAATTTGTTTTCTATTATGAAGGTAATTTCTCTTTTCATTTCTTCTTGACCTGCTTTCATCTCTTCCTTAACGGATTCTTGACCCGCTTTCATCTCTTGGCCTGCTTTCGTTTCTTCTTTAAGTGCAGCAAAGACTGCAATCAGCTGTCTTAACTGCTCCTCCATCAATCTTGTTAATGGCATTCTGTCCCACTTCTGATTCCCCCCGGGGGTTGACTCAGGAGAATTCCTGGGAAGTACTGGCTAGAATCTGTACTTAGACAGTCTCAACCACGGGGGTAAAATATCAGGTACTATTGTACCTTATTCTTCACAGGACTAGAACCCAGGTATTGTACCTAGGATGGGATCAGGCTCGACAGGGACCGTACTGGTACTGGCTTGTCCGCTCCCTTGGCTGTGGTGGAGCTGATAAGAACAAACAAGGAGGAGGGCGTGGGACCATGCCCATATAACCACAATGGTAAAGTTAGGGCGTCCCCGTCTCTCCGTAAAGCGTGTCCCACTTCTGATACCAAAAAGGTGTTGTGTGCGTACGGGTTCGTAATACTTTGAATGCATAAATCCGATGAAAAGTTAATAAAATTTATTCTTATCACAAGAAATATAATAAAACGCTAGATTTTTCCTTAAAGATATTCGTACAATATCGCAATATCATCAGCAGCTGTATTTTAAATTACTAGAACTTTAAATAGAACAGATTTCAAAGCGCAGAAAAAGCTAATCCGATCACAAAATTACACCTGCTAAGTAAACAACAACAGCTCGCTTAAACAACTACTGCTGAGATCTTTGATCTTTGATCTTGAATAGTAAACCTTTAGCAGGCTCTGGCTTTTAACTGCCTAACTTGCTCGTATGCCGTAAGGCGTTGGCTACTAAAGTTCACAAGAGAAAAATCGCCTCGCCAATTATTGCGAAACAAAAAGTATTTAAAGTACGTAACTTGGTCGAATTTAGCAAAAGAGCCGTTCGACCTCGGCACACGCATCTTGATGTTGTTATCTTGATCTTTAATTAGTTCTCGCTATGAATGTCAAGTTTGCACAAATCGGATGGTTTTGTCGCGAGAAAGTACCCAAAACTGGCGCTCATACCAATACTATTGAGGGCTTGTTAAGTCATATTACGAGCAAGTTTGCAAGCGGGGTCTTCGGCAGTCGTCGGATGATATTTTGCATTCCTACTTTGCGGAGTTTATGTGGCTTCACTAGTACCGGGATCAGGAGAAAGATGATCAGTTCTGGGACTATAAGATTTGCATTATGTACGAGCAGTCATCCAACGCTGCCGATGAAACCTAGCCAAGAACACACTAGGTGAACACTTTTGTTGTTGGTTTTGTAGCATACGCTTTCGGTGTTGTTTTGGATGACAACCATTTTGGAAACACTGCTTCTTGGCTGTAAACACCCGATAGTAAACTTTAACCGATTACCCGGTAAATCTTCCATCATTGGAGTAAGCGCCAAATTTGACGAGAATTTTTAATTTGGCCTTGATTTTGATTTGGTTGTGGTTTCCTGCAGTATGTTTTCTTGTGGCAAACCTGAGCTTTATTTGGTGATTGTAATGAGTGCGAGTTTAGCGTAGCCAGAAGATTTTTTTTAATTTAATTTTGAAATACTGTGTTTGTTTTTAAAAGTTTTACTGTTTAATATTTGCAGGAAGTTAACCAGTTGTTGGTGGGCGAATGTGGGATTTCAGATGACGTGAAGTTTACAATTTATGAATGTTTTCATTTAATTTTATTTAGTTAATATTTTTCGGGTCAGTAAATTATTATTTTTTAGTTTTGCTTCTTGCATGTGTCAATCGAAAGATGTGGAATGTTTACAGTTTTGTACGGAAGTTATTTAATGTGTTGAATTCCGCGATGATAGTAACTTGTATATTTTAGGGAGTTTATGATGCGTCCGTTGTTAGTGAATTTGAATATATTTACTTAGTTCACAATTTTGGAGTCGGAAGAAAGTGTTATACAATTTATTATTTTATTATTCATTATACTCTTTTGTCATGAATAACATAGATAGTACTATGTTTTTTATTGCAAAGCTGATGAACTTTGTTTTACTCATTTAGCATTTTATCATCTCATTTTACTATTCTGTTTATATAAAATAAGGGCGTTTCACTACTGCAAATCTTAAAAGTTACTATTCTGTTTACGTTTAAAAATCACATCTGAGTACTCTCATTGCCGCAAAAAAATTCGCCAAATTTTGAAGGCCCAATTAATTTGGCGCCAACTTACCCCGCTTATGGAAGATTAGCCACTTAACAAGTTACCCTTTATAGTTATCAGTAACAAGGACATATTTAATGGAAGTAGCTACAAAACTTCCATGTGATATAAGATTCTCTGACTAATAATTCACACTACATAAAAAAATGATGGAATAAAAAGAAATAACAACGTAGAATGTTCAGAATGCATTATATACTAATTTACATAAATTTCTGTAATTTTATCCTGTCGACCAGCAACGTATCGCGATTTAGCACCGATTAAGGACTACCGTGTCTTTAGAATTCTGTAGTAACGACTTACGATTGGCGACAGTTGCGAAATTTCCACCAACGGTAGATGGTATAATACTTAAATAATTTTAATTTTAAATAGCTAAGTAGCTAAATTTAGAAACAGCTTCAGTGTAGCCCACCTTCAAAATTTTTTTGGCTCCAAAGCGCTTCAAATACCGTGTTTTGAAAAATGGTTATTATCAATTTCGTCGGAAACACGCAGTTTCCGACGAAACTGCGTGGTTCAAAAATGGCGACTATCTTGTTTTCACCAGAAATCATGGATTATAGAAATAAATTTACGACTATTAATGCACGATTTTAAAAGAAAAACAAATATTAAGGAATGATTAAGGTTAAAAGGATGTAATCTCCGCGATTTCTGAGCGTTAAATAATCGCCGATAACAGCGTTACGAATAGATATTTAATTTCAGTAGAATTATAATTTAAATTGTTGCATTTCTTCGTCCAATGCAGAGCGAGACAAATTTTAAGAGAAAACTATGCTGTAAAAGTATGAATACAGAGTCACGCGCATTTGAATTTGAGTAAATGAATATCTCAGTAATGTGTATTGAAATTGAATAAATGTAATTGACCACTATTAGCTGTAAATGCTGGCTGTAACCGTAATTCCAGAAATTTACAGTTGTGTACATTGCGTTTGTCGACACGAACGCTGGAGACAGCAGCTTGGCCAGCTCCGAAATTTTTATGTGTGTTTTCCGGAAAAAAGCCTTAATTAATTAAAAAAAAATTTTAAATTTTCTCCGAAGTGTCTCGCCCTTAAATGTAACAGTTTTTCTGTGCAAAAGGTTTCTTATCTTCCTCGCTGTTCGTTCTTCTGCAATCCGAAGGAAAACAGGAGCTTTCAGATAAGTAGCCTTATTTTCTCTAAACTAATTCAAATATATATTATTGAAGTGCCTTCAAATTCATTTATTTATTATGGTTGTAGGCCTCTGACATTAAATAATAGTTAGAAATTGTTTTATATCATATGCTTGTTTTTCCTGTAACCTGTAATGACGCTATTCTTATCAGTAGACGCCGTCTGTTAGCACTCCCCATCTGGGGCCCCTTTGAGGAATTTCTCAAGACGTAGAAAGGGGATCTTGGGCATCGATGAATGTAAAAAGGTTGCAGTTTTAGTGTTTTCGATTGCAATTTTTCTTTCAGTTCGCAAATAAAGAAAACAATAAGATTAATTTATATTTCCTTGAATACATCTCTTAGAGTTATGAGCATATACTAATAAAGTGTGCCTCAACTTGTTAGACCAGTACAAATATATAGTAAACTATGATGGTTAACTTATTAAATAAATATAATGTTTAAAAAAATAATAAACCAAAAAAAGTTCTGATATTTATTTATTTATTTAATTTTGCTGATATGTTCTCGCACTGTGTATGGTTTTATGATCTTGTCTGAAGTTATTTGCCAAAAAAAAATGTATGAATATGTTTGGATACCGCAATACCTTACCTAATATATACTTTTGTTTGGACACAATCGCATTTAGGACATTTTCTTAATTCCTTTCCTTTTCTTTCTATAGGCCCTTTTCATTTTTTTCCCTCTCCATTACTTTTGGGCCATTTATTTTTAATTTTATTTTGTCCCATATTTTTTTTACTGGCCTTTAGAACTCGTATAAAATATACGAAGTTCCTTTTTACTCTCCTCTGAAATACGAAATTGCCCATTTTCTATATACCTTTCCTTCGCACCCTAGCTTGATTTTTCGCCCATCGGTGTAGAAAGACTTAGCAGGTGCAAAACAAGACATGTGTCTTCTTTGTCTGTCTGTCTGTCTTGCGTTTGTCGAATGGTATGGGTTACCACGTCCTATCACTTATCGCTATGCTTGGCGACATTTTTTGGTGAAAAATATGGGTGGGCTATACTAAAGAATAGCCTAAATTTATGTCAATTTATTAAATATAAAACAAAATTAAAATGCATAGTTTCAATAAAAACGATATAAAACAAAAGTAAAAGTTTTTTTAGATGCTTTTAAAATTATTTAAAAAGGAAATAAGACGAAAAATTTTAAATACCTTTTCCGCAAAAGTGCGTATTCGTTCTGGATGTTTACGAAATTTCATGTATTGTCGATTTTTATTTAAGAGTAGATAATTTTTTTTAAACGTTTGTGAAGAAG
This sequence comes from Stegodyphus mimosarum, assembly GCA_000611955.2. Lineage (NCBI taxonomy): Eukaryota > Metazoa > Arthropoda > Arachnida > Araneae > Eresidae > Stegodyphus > Stegodyphus mimosarum. Next base: position 224,171 of record KK120436.1, read on the forward strand.
GAAGTAATCATTTCTTTGAATGAACTAAATTCGCGACAGTAATTATTTTATAAACAAATGAATAGTATTATGGGGACATGAATGTTTTTATCATCGAACTGGCGAGTTTGACGCAGTTTGTTGTAAGTCAGTCAAAAAACTGACCTCGTAGAAGTTTAGAAGTATGAAAATGATCTGTGGTCTAATAGAGATTTAAACAGGTTAAACAATTACAAAACTTTATAATATAACAATTTAAAATATTTTTGTTAAAGAAGGGAACACATATGTTTTTGGCCACGTTTGACATTCGGATATTAAAATGGGAGATTAAGCTCACCAAGTTTAGCTATTAAGTGTGTTTGCCGCTTTACAAATATGTATCAAAATATGTTTCAGTCAAATCAATATATTGGCCTTGAAATCATTGTTTAAATATATTTTGCAAGCTTAAAATATTTTAAAAATAGTTCATCTAATATGAATAAATATGTACTCACTTCAACTCAGAATCCATGCAATTTCCTTGCTGTTTACTTTAAATTTTGAACTTCATCTTTAAATAATTTTAATTTTTCTAAACGTATTTATTATTACTGAAAGGAACAATTACTTTCGCAGCGTAAAATGATATGATAAAATGTTTTTATCCTATCTCGAGACCGTGAATTACATTAGGAATTAAATATTTCCTTACTGTTTGTTTTCTTCAAACTAATGCTGCCCTCTGTTGACGTTTTGGAAAGTAGAAAATACATCAGAAAAAAACTGTTAAATTACATTGCGGAAGAAACTGGAAGAAAAATACATTAATGTAAATTTTAAATTAGCCTTAGAAAATGGCCACTGTAGAAGTTCTGTTTTCAGACAAAAGCTTACTGCTTCAAAAATAAAAAAACAGAAAAAAAAAAAATATTGCAAACACTCAGATTTTAACTGTCGCCCGAAAGAGTTTGTTAAAGTTTCTCAACGCTCTCGCTAAGCTCGCAATCTAGCAGTCTGCTGTTGTACTCACGCCTCTGCTAACCCATTTCTTTTTGTCTTCTTAGCTTTATTAGTAAGCATAATTTTCTTCGCATTTGAGCTATACAGAATTCAACAGCAAAATTCGAAAAATTTTAAAAGCGGCATGTGTTTAGAATTCCCTGTGAAGTATTATGTTTTGGCATAAGTTTTTCTGTTTTCAGTTTTTTCTCGTTTACGATCATGTTAGAAATTTTGTATTTAGTTAGATATTTTTAGTAGAACTATAAATAAAAGTGTTGTGTTTTCCCACGCAATGCAGCTCGAGACAAATTTTGAGAGAAAGCCACGCCGGAAAAGTAAAAATACAGGAGCACGTGCATTTAACATTGAGTAGAAGTTTATCTCGTTAATTTATATTGAATAAATGTAATTGAACACTATGTTAGCTGTAACCTTAATTAGATCCTCTTATTGCTTTCCAGAATTCTCAGTAAGTAGACATTACTAGAAAGGTTTCGTGCTGCCGGTTAAAATCTGTTTAAAGCCGAAGAAAGAGAGTTTTAATTCAGTTGTTTAGTTAGCTACTGTTGTTACTGTTGCGAGTTCAGCGAGAGATCGGATTAGCTTTCTCTTTGCATTGCGTTCTGTTTAACGGTTTTAGTTGTTTGAAGTATAACTACTGATTATATTGCGTGATATTGTGAACACCTGTACGAATATCTCTGAGGAAAATTCCAGCATTCCGTTTCATAAGAATAAATTTTATTAATCTTTTATCTGGCTTGTGCATTCAATCTATTACGAACCCATGCGAACGCAACATGTATGTCAAGTTTTCTTAGTAAGATGTCTTGCAAAACGTTTTACGTTTTTTTTATTATTAAAAGTGTTAAATTTATTAATTATAACGTTCCTCGCACTTGCACCAGATAAAATTCAGTTAAATAGCAAAATCGCAAAATATTTAAAAACAGGATATCTTTAGAACTTCCGATACGCTGCAGATAATTATGTTTTGATCCGTGCAGTGCTACTGTTCGCTTTTAGATTGTTGACTTTGTTAAGAATTCACAAAGGTTTATTATGAAACATAAAATTCGAAATTCAAAATTCGGGTTTCTAGGCGCACATGTTCAGGATGGAGATTCTTCATTCTTTAATTTCTTTAAAAGTAATACTGGGCGATAATATTCCGTGGCAACAATTTGAAAAGTGATTCGGACATTTAAAGGTGATACGCCGCCATATCCCGTTTCGAGACTAACAGCCCATTCGGGCTAACGCCCTTTTGGGCAAAAATTAATAAATAAGTAAATAAAAAGAAAAATCTGAAAGGTTTCAGATTTTAAATTAGGTTAAAAGACGCGTTTCTTTAAACATTTTGCGTTTTTACCTTTATTAAATCTTCGCACTTAAACTATAAAATTCAGTTCAAGAGCAATATCACGAAATAATTTTAAAATGAACATATTTTTGAAATTTTAGATACATAGGGTCACGCGCTGGAGATAAAAATGTTTTTTTCTGCACAACGTTGCCATTGCTCGCTTTTGAAATCGTTGAGTTTGTTAATTAAAAATTCGTTAAAGTTTCAGAAAATATGACACCGATAATTAAAAAAAAAAAAAAAATTCCAAATTTCAAAGTTGGTCCATATTCGGGAGGAAACGTTCAGTGTTCAAAATTTGATGGCTCTAGGCACCGTTGTTTTATCACAACGCGAGAAACATACATACATTTATGCAGATTCTTCATTATTTAATTTCTTTGAATATAATACAGGACGATAATATTTGGTGGCAACAATCTGGAAAGTGAAACAACGCTTTTAGTGATTTTGGCTTTTTTACGTCATTCATTAACTTCTGGTAAGTAATTTCGGTTATTCGAAAAGAATCGTATTTCATACTTTGCCGGTTTGTCATTTTGCATTGTATAGAATGCCTAGGCAACGTGTGAAATGTTTATTCGTTTCACACATTGCCGGCCAGTTTTCGGCATTCTATAGAATGCTGGATTTCATACTTTGCCGGTAACAGGTACACAAATAAGCACATTAAAATAAATATAATAATTCAATTCCTCTGCAAGATGTTGTTACTCAACTGAAATCTAAATCGAAATTATCAACCTACAGCAGCATACTACACTGAAAAGCAAATATAAGGAGCTTATTTCAACTGTAAGTGATCCAAATTATATTGAATTCTGGAACTTTGTACCAACAAGCAATTTTCTAAATTTACACGATTTGGCTCTAAGGTATTGTTGTAGGTTTGGATCAAAATGTTCTCTATTATGAACAAAATAAAATCAAAGTATCATTCAAGATTAACTGATATGCATTTAAAACAGCAAGTTTTGTTAGCATCTTCAAACAACAAATCCAAATGTAGATGACTTCTTAAAAAATTACATATTCAAAGGTAATTGTAATTTATTGACAAGAAGCGTTTACATAAGTATTATGATTACAGTTTTCTATTGGGAAATGCGCTAACAGCGAACTGTTGATTTTGCTGTTGTAGAATTTGGTGGGAAACTGTAGATTTGCGACGGCTAAACAGTAAAAACGATTATTTTTGCTCCATCTTCTTTTCATTTTTTCATTCACATCTTAGAGAAACTATACTGCAAGCAGTACCTTCCTCACATTCTATAGGAATTACACCATGTCTTTCTGATAGTGCAAAACATTGTTGGTTTCTTTCTGCAAAAACAGAAAATAGGACATAATTAATTATTTTTTTTCATTGGGAGAAATTTTAAATAAAAATGTTTAGTAAGTCATACCTTTCATAGCTCATTCTTTTGCTATCAGGTTTTTATTTCATTCTAAACATGTTGATAAGGAACACAATTAGAGTGAACTAAAGTTACAAAATACTGAGGTATTCAAATTCTGTCAGTTTTATTAGTTACATTTCTAGAAGGTTTTCGCTTTAGTATAACTTCTTCCTTTTAATGAAGCTTATGTAGGCATGAAATATCGTATTATAAATTTAAATTTAGGTGGGATATTTATCTCAAAAAGGAAATTTGGATTAAGTGATTTAATATCCTCTTACTTAAAACAGAAATTAAATATGAAAACAAATTAAAAAAATAACAATTCTTCATTCTTTGTAGCTCCTCAGTTAACAAGTTGGTCATAATGAAAAACTTCTGTGTGAAATAAAATTAAAACTGTAAGGCATATTACCAGTAACCAATTTAGAGTGAGTTTTCACTGAATAAGCACAAATTAGGATCCCCACGATAGGTTTTTGCTATTTTTAGAATGATGTCTGTCTGCTTGTATGTTTGGTATGTATGTGACAATTTTTTTCGTTGACTTTTTTCGTTCGTACGTTTTTTTCGCCCTTACGTCAAACTTTCAAAACATTTTCTTTTTCCATATAAATACGGAAAAGCTTTCTGTATTCATATAGAGTTGATTAAATGTTGGGTAAAACTTTGCAAATGGAAGTGGTATTTTATTGAAGCTATACCAGTTTTTAATGAGAAATTATAATAAAATATAATCCAAAACTTTTCAGTTTGTAGGGATTTATATTTATTTTAAATAACCAGTTAAATTTAATTTTAAGTTACTTTCCTATAAGCCTTCATTTCCCTAATTTTCAGTGCAAGAATATTTAAATTTAGTAACGCGCCTGAAGAATGCAGATTCTACCATTGGGAAAAAAGTTTAAATATCGATGTTCCAATAGGGAAAGTTAGAGAGAGTCTGGGAAATCTCAGTGCGTGGTTGTACGCAAGCTTCGGCTTAGCATTTATTGCTGGTTAGACTTGGTTTTACAGCTATTATCTTGCTGCCACTAGACTCATCTACGCGTCGTAGGATACAGGATTGTATGAGTCCTCTAGTTTAATTTTACTACTTGTTAATATCTTGAATTCATGAGTTCTGATTCTACTGTCTTAGTTAGCACACAAGCAGAGGCGTAGTGTGAAGTTGACGCATTGTAAATAATTTAAAGAGTTTAATAAAGAGTAGTTTTAACCCTTTTTCCGTGCAATCACTATTCTTCAATTTCTACACAACAGATAGAGAGTAGAACGTTACAAGCTTAATATTTAAGACTTTCATATCAATAAAAACAACAGATTAGATTTGGGCTAAAATTAATAAATCTTAAATGTTTTACTTTAACTGAAGCTCTAGAAGGTCAAGTAGCTTCCTGAAGATTTTCGTTAAAAAGTAGATTATTATATAATCCGAAATTTCTCAAATCTCGTATTTAAAGCTCGCATATGATTTAGAGCAACATATTAGATTTGGGAGGCATATGATAAATCGGAAGTGGTACTTTAATTAGAACTCTTTTTTACGTATTTTCCTGGAGTAATATAGAATCATTATAATAAGAATTTGGTGACGGGCTTTCAAAATGATCCATATGTTCATGTTTTGGCATTTTTACTTTCCTGTACGAAGTAAAGTCCAAAATATCCATTTTGACCCTGTCGAATCCATTTAAATGATTGTTTTTGTGCGACATCTGTACGTACGAACAGAATAAAAGATTCTTTTTTCCAAAAGAGGTTTTAAAATGGATTTAAAGTAGACTCAAGAGATTTTTTGCAATATCTGAACGTACGTATGTATGCATTTCTCATAACTCGAAAACGTAGAACGTTGAAATTTTATATATGAGGCTGCCGTAACATCTAATTGTGCAATTCCCGTTTTCGTTGCAGTCAGCCTCACAAAACATATATATATATATATATACATTGCTTTTGTGCGACATCTGTACGTACGGACAGAGTAAAAGATTCTTTTTTCCAAAAGAGATTGTAAAATGGATTTAAAGTGGACTCAGAAGAGATTTTTTGCAACATATGAACGTACGTATGTATGCATCTCTCATAACTCGAAAACGTAGAACGTTGAAATTTTATATATGAGGTTGCCGTAACTTCTAATTGTGCAATTCCCGTTTTCGTTGCAGTCAGCCTCACAAAACGTATATATATATATGAAATAATAAAAAAAAGTCTGAAGTAATGACCAGCAGGGATTTTAACGTCGTAGAAGTGTTGATCTATAACGAATAGGAAATTGGAGGCGAAGGCAGATTAAATCTTCATTTTTTATTTCCGCTTGTTGTGGCCACAATCAACTTGGCACATGAAATGTGCCTATTCCAAAATAGCTCACATTTTAGATTAATTTTCAGTAAGAAAGAAGAAAGCAGCAGACAGCAGTCCAACTAGACCGAAGCGTAAAGAGCAAGTGCGTTACGTTCAGGGTGAAATCCCAATTCAGACTGAGTTAGTTTTGGTTTACAATGCATTTTGATTGGATAGTTAATACTTCTGTAAAATTATTATTGGTTACTTGACTTTTAGTTCCATTTACATCATCAGAATTATGTAAGTGCCATATGACATGGATCAATCTAGAAATGACGCAGTACATAGAGAGGTTATTATTTTTAGAATTGAGAAGGGAAATTTACGTTGTTAATTTAATCTTAGACATATTCTTTATTTTTCTTACATATTCCCCCTCGTCAAGGAAAGAAAGGCGTAGCGACAAAGAAGCCTTTTTAAAGGAAAAGCGTTAAAGCAAATGAAGAGAAATAATTTGAAAAAATACCAATTTTGAAATTTTGACCAAAAAATACAAATCCTGAAATTTTGACAAAACTAATTACTTATATAATTGCAAAATATTAACTTATATAATTGTTTAAATAATATTTTAGAGTCCTTTAAAAATTCTTTAAAAATTCAGTCCAAACATTTTTGTAATTTGCAGTCCACATAATTAAATTTCTTCAGAGAAGTCTTTGTAAAGCTTTGAACACAATATCACAGTTGAAAACTTTTGCACACATATTACTGATTTTGAATAATCAAAATAAATTTCAAAATTTTCAGAACACATCTAATTTTCATTCTTATAACTTATATTTTAACATCATAAATTTAATAATAGTTTTGCTAAAATTATGGTTTTACAAATATTGTCTTTCATTTGCAATTTCTGAATTTAACAAACTGAAAGGCCTCGCAATACTTCTAAACAAACATATCCATCATTAGGGCTAGCCTCTTGAGCAAACCAGTGTGTTTTGCACTGGTGGCTCAGGGTGCCTAGGCAGTTACTTGCAAAAGCCTCCGTTCCTTACATAAGGTAACTGGCCTTTGAGAACTGCACTAATACATTCCATAATAAAAAAAAGTATAATAATAATAAAAAAGATTACACTCAATCATGAAATGAGAGCCTTCAACATTATCTTATATGAAGAGGGTAAAAGGAACAACTGTACAGAGGTAATAAAAGGCCTCTGTTTCGGAACCAGTACTCCCTCAACATACTTTACAGCAACCCATAAATTTTTAATATGCATTAACCATAATTTCATATTACTTATCTGTATTAATTTCACTTATTTTTGTATCCACTTCATTTTTAGAATAATTATAAAATTCTTATTCAAAATTTTCAACACAAATTTCAAAATATATTAATGTTAACAACCTTCCAAAAAAATAATTAAATCTTCTTCACTAACCTCACTTAAAGTATTAGAGTTCGAATTTTTATTATCACTTTCATAAAACAATACTATACTTTAAGAAGCAGCAATATGTATTCAGATTTTCAATATAATAATAATGATTAGTAGTTTCAATATGATATTTTTAGTTGCACTAAATAAAATCTTTAGAAAAAATTCAGACCACAGACTTAGAAATGAGACGACGAAAAAATCTTGCAAGAAAAATCATTCTCAATTCACTAAAATGTGTTTCACATTTGGAAAAACACCATATTTGAAGACTGAGACACTTGAAGATATTTTTCAAGCACACACTAAAATTACGAGAAAAGCACAGCACGGCATTAGAATGTCGTCACACTACGGCCTTGAAACAGAAAAAAAAAAAAAAGGAAACGCATATCCGATGAACTTTCAACAGCCGGCATTAAATCAAATTCCTAATTTTTACTTCGCAGTCCCGTCACTGGAAATTGTTGAGAGTTCACTAGGAGTAAACTTTTGCCCAACACATCACTTGAATATCGCCTGCACACATCCATTGGGGTTAGCAGCGGAGATCGATCCTCGTCGACTCATTGAAATAATAAAAAGAAAGTCTGAAGTAATGACCAGCAGG
>KK120436.1:247982-259579 GCA_000611955.2 Stegodyphus mimosarum
AGAGTGATATTTTAAAGGAATGAAAAGCCCACACCCACATGTCAAAGGCTCGTTCCCCAGGAACTGCAATGAATTTATGACAGCGGATAAAGTTCTCTTTCCAATGCTAATGTCTTCCCACAGAAAAGTGGCCCCAGAAACATCTTAGAAAGGTGCAAAGAAAATTATCAACTTGTTCTCAGTTAACCCCCAGATTTGGGGGAAATGTTTACTCCACGTTACTTCCTACCTGACAGCTAAAATTATATTGGGAGGCGATCGTAATCAGAAAGGGTTTGGCTCTTCTCTCTTTGTTTTCGTACCTATATTTGGTACAGCCTGTCTGCAGTCATCTACCAACAATTTGTGGCCTCTGTACCAAGACAAACTGCAGCCGTTTTGCACGTGAAAAGTCGCGCAACGCGTTATTGACTAGGTAGTTATAATGTTTTGGCTCTTCAGTTTATATAAAGTAAGTAAAGTAAAAATTTATATATATATATAGATATACATACAGTGTGTTGCCCGGCTCGGTGAGCTCAGTTTTTTTATTCTAATATATTGGTAAATTGTGTATTTTTTGTTCTTTAAATATGATTGAATTATGTTGTTCTTATGTTTTAGATAAGATTTTTATGCCTTTACTTAATCTGCATGCAATAAATGCAGAATTATCAATAATTTAGAAGTGGCGCTAAGCCTAGAGAGGCCGCCATTTGTTTACATTTGAAACTATTAGTGGAATAGTAAGTTAAGTCAGTTGGTACAACAACTTCAATGTTTTTTTCCTGGGGCAAAAAGTTAACAATTTTCTGCTCGGACAGTTTTCTTCACTTCCTGGACGTTGTCCGAATTGCTTGTTTTTGTACACAAATTCTAATTTTAATTGTAAAAATTGTTTTTTTAACTGTAAAATTGTATATTGTTCAATATTATTATTTAATTGTATATGTTGTTTTACGTTTTTCTGTATTTTTCAGTTTTTGACCCTTTCCCTCCGCTTGTCAAGCATACGTGCCAGGAACAAAAGTACTCATTTCCCAGCCGACTCTCACTCACCCCCGGCTGTTATACATTTGTGCCAGTGCCCTGGAACGCTTTAAAGACCACTAGATGTCGTCCTGTGTCCATTATTTTCGAACTGAATATAGTTTTAGTATCCTGACATTCAATTGGATGACATTCTGCGTAACGCTAGTGTCAGCTACTGCAGAGAGGAGGCCGTAATATAAACAGGTAGAGCTCATCTCTTCAAGTCGCCAATGCGATATAAACATTTCTGTTTTTATATCCCTTCGAATCCTTTTTTTAGTCTTTTTTTGCCACTATGTAGAGATTTAAAAGTGTTTGATACCTATGCATCCTGAATTAAAATTTCCCCCACTCTTTACAGCAGTGGTTTCAAACTGGCGTTCAGAGGGCCGTCTGCATCCCGCGAAGTAATTTTATGCGACCCGTGAAGTCATTTGAATTATGAATAGGTTGCAAATATGGTGTAAAGATTTCACGATTTTAGTTATTTGAAGACTGAAATTTACAGTATTTTCATTTCCATTAAAAGTGAACATGAATAAAGCACATTAATCATAAATAAAGCAAGAAAATCTGCAAAATGGAGCTAATTAAGTTACAATGGGATACAGATCTTATTCATATATTTCAAGATACAGATTTGATTAACTTTTATGTGTACTTGTCAAAAAATAAATAAGCACAGTTACGAATTTTTGCATTACACAAGTAAAAAATTTCAGTTCAGTGTTTGCCATTTAAGGGTTCAAAGTAGGAAGTGTCACCCAAACATGGCTCGTTTGATTTTTATTTACAGTGAAATCTCGGCAAGGTTCAAGTTTTTACCACTTAAAGGTGATATGCTGCACCCACTCAAAGCAAAGCAACCAGCGCATACCCGATTTTCCCATGTTTTGAAAGTTTAATGGAGCCTATTTGCATGCGTTCGTGGATAATCGACAGTGTATTCGATAATTTCAAGGTATGTATATGTTTTGTTTATTCTTCATCACTATGCTTTAAGTCCTTACTTAAAAACTTCTGTATTAATAAAATATAGCGTACAAAATGGCTGTTCAAACCCATGAACAGTAATTTTTTGATGATTTTATTGAAGTGGATTACGCCAGGGCTGAAGCCAATTTTTACCATTTTATTGTTACTACTATATTTAACGTAGCTGAAGAGAACTCTAAAATTATATTCTCGGCACTCTTACTTAAAACTATTGTTCGCAACATAATGCGCATTTCTGTAAATATAAGTACTATATTGTTACGAATTTTGCATTTAGTTAGATATTTTTAGTAGAATTATAATTAAAATTGTTTTATTTCCTAGTGCATTGCAGCGCCGGACATATTTTAAGAGAAAGCTACGCCGGAAAAGTAAAAATACAAGATCACGTGCATTTAACATTGAATAAAAGTTTATCTTCGTAATTGATATTTAATTTGAATAAACGTTACTGACCAGTGTCCTAACCGTAGCCGTAATTCTACTCCTTTTGCTTTCCAAAAATTGCTAGAATTGTCTCTCGCTGCCGATTTAAATAGCTATAAAAGCCGGAGAGAAACATCTCAGCTTAGTAGTTGCTTACTTAGTTGTTATTGTTGATTGTAACGAATTCGCGGTGAGATCGGATTAGCTTTCTCTGCCCTTTGGATTACGGTTTATTGAACGTTTTAGTACTTTATGTGATATTCTACGAATATATTTGAGGAAAAGTTCAACATTATGTTTTATTTCTTGTGATAAGAATAAATTTTATTCACTTTTTATCAGACTTGTGCATTCAATCTGTTACGAACCCGTACTCGCGTAACAATATTGTACGCATTCTATAAGAAACATTTTTGGGGTGCTTTGGATATGGATATAATGTCCCTAGGATATATGCAAAGATCTTTTTCTGGGTGATGTTCAGCATATCTGTATAAATTTCTATATTCATGTGTAACGAACATAGAATGTACTGCAATTTAGCTAGTTGAAGATGCAAAAAGTGAGGGAAAAGAAATGATTTCCAGTATCGTGTCCCTGACTGAGTGATGTGTTGATACATTTATCAAATAATTTTTAAAAAATCAGAAAATTGTACGTGTATGTGTATTACATGTCATCGATTTCACAGTTATTAAAGGCGGGGAAAAAATGGAAAAATTTACAAGCTTCAGAAAATTTTATCCCAAATAACGATTGGTATAATGTACATTGTAAGGTTGTAAAGTAGAACGCAAAATTAAAACTAAACGTAAAGTAATAACTAGGTGGACAAATATCAAAGCACTACCGACGAGGCTCTGAGATTCTAAACTAACCGCTTTCTTAATTACCGCTGAGATTCAGCAAGATTACTGATCAAACAGTTGAAAACTAGCACTTCTGCAAAGGTAGGCACACAGGCCGACACGCGCTGATCTAAATTCTACCGACCAACTTCACTAGCGTAACTTTAAAGCAAGACTCTCAAACTCTGGTTTCGTCTACTATTTAATTCAACTAGCTCCCGCTAAATTTGAATAAACTGCGCGTGCTACTACAATTTACATACTCTGGCACGGGCACTGGAAAATGAAGGCTAAACAGGAAAGGAATATTAACTTAAAATAAATGTTAGTTAAAATAAATATAAACCCTACAAGGTAATAACAACATTTTACCTTCGTTAATTTAACCAAGAGTATAAGCTGGCCTTGATTTAACTTTTAAAAAGCTTTCGATATGAATGCAAAAGATAAAAAAGAAGCATAAATCATCATTAAAAAAAGAGAGAAATTTCAGATCACCATCAGCTTACCGTTATTGAGATTATCATCAGATTACTATTATCATTGATTATTATAAACTTACTTAATACTCTTTTATCTTTCTCTGCATAAAATGTGATGATGATCTTAAAGACTATGTTGATTTTGAAAACTTTCCCTGAGGCTGAGAGCGAAATTATTAGAATCGGTTGCTTTTAAAATTGCATTTGGAATATTTTGTTGAAGTAGTAAGTTTATTGCTTTGTTAAATCTTATTGTTTCATTAAAGCATTTTTGAAATGTTATCTAAGCGTATAAGGTTTCTCCTTCAATCTCTTGACTTTCTTTGTGAGCATACGCTGTGAAACCCTATGTGGAGGACAGTGAGCAAATCTAGGCTATGTCCTTTAGTGTTGAAGAACTACAAAGTCAGAAAGGAGGGTTTAAAAGTGACCCTTTAATTCAAATAATTACAACTCTCCAACTTGAGAGTAAGCCACTACTTGGGCTGAACTAAAATAATATGAAATAAAGTTTGTTAACAAATTCAAATACCTAACTTAGCTTAAGTAGGACGGCGAGGGAAGTTTAACTCTTAGTGAAATGCAATAATACGAATTTCACTAGCAAACACTGGAAATTGCAATTGCCTATGAAGGCGAACTTTCAGTAGACAGAGAAAATCTTTGCGCGCACAGCCTTACGGCGATAAATCCAAGGCTCTGTTTTCCCCCTCGTTAACTCCTGCCTTTTAAACTGCTAACAGATATATGCGATTTGCATAAATATCTTGCTCGCGCTAAATTCGGGCAGCAACTGAAACTTTGAGATAACGATAGGAAAGTTCAAACTAAAAATAATTTGGTTAATTAAAATAATGAATGCTACAAGCGTTCCTTCTTAAGAAAGATACTTTTTGATAAAGGTACACTGAATTTTCGTTATGTAGCCATGTTGTTAAATATTCTGCGTGACTGTATGATGCCGAACATGGTGTTTGTGTAAAATCTAATGTGTAAAAAATGTGTAAAATTTAATAAGCAAACAAGGAAGTCGTGGTGTGCACATCATTTTTTATTAGTCCAAAGGAGCTTTGTCCCTGAGGGACTATGGCTTTCGTTTTGCAATTTTACATCGAATCACTCTGAATGTCACTTTTCCAGATTGTTGCCACCAAATAATATGGCCCTGTATTATATTTGGCGAAATTAAATAATGAAGAATCTGCATAAATTTATATATGTTTCTCGCATTGTGATAAAACAACGGTACCTAGAGCTTGAATGACGTACTCCTACTGCGAATATGGGCATCTGGAAGCCCAAATTTGGAATTTGTTTCGTTATCGATTTCATATTTACACTCATGTGCATAAATTAAGGATAATGCAAAATCAGGCAAAGGAAGAGTTAGAAGCAAAACAAATTTGACTTATTTGTAAAGCTTATTTATTAAACAAAAGGTAACGAGCAAAAAAAAGATGCTATATGTTTGATATTATTAAAAAAATTAGCGATTTTTTCTCCCTGGAGCAAATTACAAAAAAAAAACCTATTTACAAAAAACCAATATTACATGGTTGGTATGATTGTTAATACATTGTATGTCTCCCAGACCATGCAATACAGTCCGTACAACGCCTAGGCATGCTGAGTATCAAATTATCAATCTGATCTTGGGGGATATTACACCACTCATAAAGCAATGCTCTCCGCAGTTCCGGTAGACATGTAGGAGGAGGTTGACGGGCTGTAACTCGTCGGCCAAGCATGTCGCACACGTGCTCTACTGGATTCAAGTCCGGTGAGAATGCTGGCCAGTCCATACGGCAGATATCCTCCGATTGAAGGCATTCGCTTACGATGTTTGCACGGGCTTTGTCATCCATAAACACAAATTGTGCGCCCACGGCGCCCTGAAACAAACGTACATGTTGTTCCAGAATGACGTCCCGATAGATTTGGCTTGTCATGGTTCCAATTTGAACATGCAGGTCAGTTCTGGAACCCAGAATAATTCCACCCCAAACGAGCACTCCTGCACCACCGTAACGGTGTCGTTCAATGATGTTTTCTTGGTGGTAACGGGTACCTGGAGCTCTCCATATGAAAGTCCGGCGAGAATCAGACTGCAAGCTAAACCTGGACTCGTCGGAAAACATCACACAAGCCCACTGTTGCGGTGTCCACAATGCATGCTCTCTACTCCAGGCTAACCGCAGGCGACAGTGAGTTGCAGTAAGTGGAACGCATCTGACAGGTCTACGAGCATATAGACCAATCTGCCCTAAGCGTCTGTACACGGTCTGCCTTGAAATTGTCGTACCAGTGGCTGAAGAGAGCTGACGAGACAGGTCTGAGGCTGTGCTCCGCCTGTTTCTTTTGGCAGTAACTGCCAAATACCGGTCCTCATTCGGCGTTGTAACTCTGGGGCGACCTGTGCTGTAACGTCTACTCACATTACCATCATCTTGGAATCGTTGCCAAAGCCTGGAGATGACACTCTGGGCAATTCCAAGTTCGTCTGATACTTCCAGTTGGGTACGCCCACATTCCAGACGGCCGATAATTCTACCACGTAAAAAATCATCCAAATGCGTCCTTTGTGTCATAACTATTCGGTTATTGCACTGAAATGCTTATAAAGCGCCTGCGAACAATTTTACTTCTTTGCCTGTATTCCTTATACATCACTATCTTACACTCTCGTCATTGTGACGTACCATCGGTGTCATCTGGTTACTGCCTGAAATTTGCATATTATTCTTGAAGATGTGTGTAGTGATTTTACAGGTGATATATTTATTTTAGAGTTCGATTTCCGCGTGACTCCGAATTATCCCTAATTTATGGACATGAGTGTAGTAAAACTTTTAACGAATTTTTCATTAAGAAACTCGAGCATTTCAAAACGAACAATGGCAAAGTTGTATAGAAAGAAACATTTTTATCTCCAGCGCGTGAGACTGTGTATCGGAAATTCTTAAGATATGCTCAGTTTAAAATTATTTTGCGATATTGCTCTTGAAGTGAATGTTATGTGTTAAGTGCGAAGAACATGTATATAAAACCCTCCTTTAGACGTAATTTAAAATCTGAAACCTTTGAGTTTTTTTTTTTTGTGTGTGTGTGTCAGTTCAATGTATTTCCAATTCATGGTTCCAAATTCCAAATACTGCCACATAATTGTTCATATTGCCACATTATTGTGAATGGATAGTTTTTTTCACAGTTGAAAATTAATAATAATAAAGAAAAATCGAAAAGCAGTTAACGATTCGTGATGAAGGTAATTTCTAGCTATTTCTGCCTAAGGCAAGAAAATTTTTCAGAATCGAAGCGCCACTTAGTGTCAAGCTACGGTAAGAAACAACAAAGTTTACAATTATTTACATACAAGCATTGGAATTTCCTTCTGAGGAAATTTTAATAAATTAAAGAAATAGACTAAAGTTTTGTTTGTTTGGTAAACAAAACGAAATGAAAGCTTTAAAAGCTTTCATAACTTGTTCATTTTTAGTTTAAATTGAAGAAGCTATTTAAGAATTACTTAAACATGTTAGAATTACTTGCAAGATATGTCAGGCTAGGAATTTAATATTTAGCTCTTAGTAGGTTTGAATTATAAAGTGTAACCACCAAAAATATTTTATAGGCACCAAACTTTAGATTTCAGATAAAAATGAAATATAAATTAGAATTTTTGTTCGATATGATTATTATTGTTTGTGTGTGTTTTTAATAAATAATTAGTACGCGAAACTCAAAATTAATTGGTAATATTTTTTAGTTTTATTGATAAATGTTTCCTGTTGTAAACAATAACAACAACAACAAGAGAAATATATGGCCTCAGTTATTCTTAGCTCATACATTTGGACCACAGTATAAGACCACTTGTTTATAGCATTCTCTCTATTCTCATTAGTGAAGCGTTAACCGTATTAACTTTTTCCATTTGATGCTGGATAAGGAATGGCTTTCGTTTCTAATATTTCTCAAAATAGTACATGATATTATATATTCAGGGCTTAAATTCAGTCGGACACCGATTGAGCTATTTCTTAATTTTGGAGTGAAATTGTAAATCAACTCAGAGAACCAAATAAGATGAGATTCAGTATTTTATTTTATGACTAGCCGCTGCGCAGCCAGCCTTCGTCGGGCTTTTAAGTGTACCGGAAAAATGCCTAAAGAGAACACCAAACATTAAATTTGAAAACTGAACAGAATTTTACTCTGCAGAACAATTTTATCGAAAAAGAAACAAACAACAACGGAAAAAAAATTCAGTTAAAAATGCATTACATATAAAAAACATACAATGAAATAAGCAATATCCCTTAATACAAATATTAATTATCCTACTAAATAAATTAACCAACTTCCTGCTGCCTTCTCTAGACAAACGTCCAGTATCCAAGAGAAACATTAAATTTAAAAACTGCACAGAATTATCGCCCTCATTTTTCCGGGTGGCAATAGTGCTGATATCAGCAACAATGGCTGCGTGCCATTGTTGTTCATATAATGAGAGAAAATCATCAATTTGATACTATTTCATTAAAAAAAAAAAACTCATTCGAATTTTGAAAAATCGATGTGCACTGGCTCTTGTCTAGATGCATCCTGTGTACCAGATTTCATAGGCCTGGGTCTATTAGCTTACGCGCAGTACGAACGAAAGACACCTACACACACAGAAAGACTCGTCCTTTTAAATATAGATATATAAATTAATTAAACAATTTACCTTTGCAAAAAGAAACAATCTTTCAATTTCTTAAACTGTTCAATAGAGTGAAATCTCGCTTTGCTATAGCCCATTATGTCTTAAAATGACGCGATTTCGTCAGAAAACATAAAATATAAAAAAAAAAAAAATCTAATTCGAATTTCGAAAAACTCGCTTCGAGGTGCACTGGCTCATGCAAAAAAATCATGCAAAACTTTTCAATATCTTACAAACAGTGAAATAAGCAAAAAATAACATGAAAGAAACTCAAAAAACAAAACATTTCGCGCAGAATTTTACTCTGCAGAACAACTTTATCAAAAAAGAAATCAATAAAAATGTATTATATATATAAAAAATGACAATGAAATAAGCAGTATCCCTTAATACAAATATTACTTATCCTAATAAATAAATTAACCAACTTCCCTTTGCAAAATTTTAAGAACTCAAATGGTATAAACAGATTAAGAACTTAAACAGAAAAAAAAATGACATGCAAAACGTTTTTATAATTAAAATTATATATAAATAAAACATAATATAAAATAATACAATGAAATAAGCAATATCCCTCGATACAAATGTTAATTATCCTAATAAAGTAATTAAACAATTTACCGTTGCAAAAAGAAACAACTTTTTAATTTCTTAAACTTTTCAGTCTCTTAAAAACAGTAACATAAGAAATAAGATGAAAAATTGTTGCCAAACCCAAATTTTTAAAAGAATGAAACTATTCAAAATGATGCAATTTCATCAAAAATCTATCAACAACAATAAGAAAGGAATATTGTTGCCAAAACTACATTTTAAAATATCTGAGATCTGAGAAGTGTAAAAATTTAAACAAAATGCAAAATATTATTATTATTCCAAAATTCGTTTTTTTAAAGGAGTCGAAAGGATTAAAATTCAACGTGTCCAAAAATCAAAGGAAAATAAGCAGCACATTTTTTAAAATAGGTTTTTTTAAAAAAATTGCGCTGAAAAGGTGTTAAGCTCATCTTCCTAAATAAATTCGTATTTAATCGATTTATTGAAATACGAAATTTATTTTAAGTTCGTAAAATAGCTAAGTGTCTACACTTCACGACGATGTAAAAATGAAATGTATAGAGTGAAATCTCGCTTTCCTGTAGCCCATTATGTCTCAAAATGACGCGATTTGGTCACAAAATATAAAATAAAAACAATTCTAATTCGAATTTCGAAAAACTCGCTTTGAGGTGCACTGGCTCTTGTGTAGATACACCCATGTACCAAATTTCGTGGTCCTGGGTCTATTAGCTTACTCGCAACATGAACGAAAGAAACACACACACACACGCACACACACACACAGACAGACTCTTTGTTTTATTATATGTAGAGATTAAAAATAAAGTTCTTTTTTTCCTTAGGTTTCACGCTGATTACTGTTTCTTTCAATGTTCAAGACAATCTCGTTTATTTTCGAGTACTTATTATATTTTGATAATTTATTAAATTTTTATTTATCTCTTTGGGTTTGATTAGATTTTAAATTAAAGTAACTGACTGAGTGCAACCCACAGATCAAACATAGCCCTATATATAAGGTTGCCCAGCAGTTCTAAAAGCTTTGAGAAAACGCCTTTTAGAACTTAAAAAATGTATTTTCACCAACCTTCTAGAAAGTCGCCAAATTGATGAGAAACTGTAGAAGAAAAGTTAAGAGCCAATTTGCATAGTTTCTAACTATATCTCATCTTCTAATTGAGCTATCTTTTGAATTTAAATGTCAGTCGATTAAGGAATATAAGATCTGCAATTTATTACCTGAAACAATACATATAAACACAAAAGAGGACCACTAATTCGATTACTCAAAAAACTTGAAATCTCTGAGCATATATTTTAAAACAGGGAAAAAGTTTGTGGCATCAGTCATGAACGTCGCAAGAAGTTAATCAGATACGTATTTAATCTGCGGTTTCTATTGCATATAGGCATTCTTAATTTGAATTACTGCTATTTTTCACTTTGCATTTTTAATTTTGATAGTTTACTTTATGCTGAAATCTTGCTTTGTTTACAATCATACCCGCCGCTTTTAAAAAGACAATAAATAACGTTTCATAAATAATGATCACGAGCAATAGTTACGTGAATCCAGGGGGTCTGTGCACCCCCGCAGTTTCATCGCTGTATCTCAATTAGAAAAAAATTCTCCCATTGAGCCTAATGTTAAAGCTGCCGCATCCCAGTACATAGGGATACCATTGAAAATTTCAACTGACCGTTACGGCAGTTCTAATCGAGATAAATCGAAACCGCTTCTACTGAAGATGTAACCCCACGGGGTCTATGCATAGCCGCAGTTTCATCTCTGTGTCTCAAATTGGAAAAAAATTTTTCTCTTTACGTATTTTTCGCTGGACTTTGTTTCTTCACGCATAAAAATATCTTGAAAACGCCGCAACTGGGGTCCATTTCGGCCTAGATACTAAAATTTTATACCCAGGTGATAGCGCTCGAGGAGAGGAAGACAATGGTGGTGGAATTTGTTTAATAGCAAAAAAAAATTTTTTTTGACCACTGGTTTCAAGGTCGCACTGCCCCTTCCCTGGTCTACCCAGAGACCTCGTTCTTGCGCCTATCGACAGGTCTCGGTACACTCTATAACTCTATAAATTTTGGTGCAAATCCAAATCGGATGAGTAGTTTCGCATTTATTCAAAATTTCCCCAAAGTGTTTTTTAGCTCGAGAAAAGCATTTTGGGGAAATTTCAAAAGTTTCGTTACCAGAATTCGATTTCTAATTAAGATAGATTCAAACCGCTTTCGCTGTAAGCATATCCCCAGGGGTCTGTGCACCCCGCAGTTTCATCGCTGTACCTCAATTAGAAAAAAATTCTCCCATAGATCCTAATGTTAAAGATGCCGCATCCCAGTACATAGGGATACCATTGAAAATTTCAACTGACCGTTACGGCAGTTCTAATCGAGATAAATCGAAACCGCTTCTACTGAAGATATATCCCCAGGAGGTCTACGCATATCCGCAGTTTCATCTCTGTATCTCAAGTTGGAAAAATTTTTTTCTCTGTACGTATTTTTCGCTGGACTTTGTTTTTTCACGCATAAAAATATCTTGAAAAC
>KK120437.1:18728-53117 GCA_000611955.2 Stegodyphus mimosarum
TTCACTGAATTATCCTCATCAATAGCAAGTGAGCTTTTGGTTTCGATGTAACCTTCAGGTAAGGAATCCAATAATTTTGGTTCATTTGACGACCATTTCCTTAGTTGGAATCCCCCAGAATCAAGAAGTAAAATTAATTCCTTTTGTAACTGCAATCCAGAAGCTATGGAATTACTCCCACTAAGTAAATCGTCAACATAAAAATCCCGCAGAAGAATTTCTTTAGCTAATGGAAATTTTTCATCTTCATTAGCAAGTTGTTGAAGAGCCTTTACGGCTAAATACGGAGCGGAGAAGGTACCATAAGTAACAGTTTTTAAACGATATTCTTCTAGTCTTTCGTTAGGAGACTTTCTCCATACTATTCTTTGTAAATCAGCATCAGAGTCAAATACTAGTACTTGTCGGTACATTTTTGCGATATCTGCATGAATGGCATATTTGTAACAACGGAATCGAATCAAAATATCAAAATTATCATCTTGCAATTTGGGACCAACCATTAATTTATTATTGAGTGATATACCCGATGATGTTAATGCAGAACTATCGAAAACAACTCTAAGAGCAGTTGTAGTACTATCCTCCTTTATTACAAAGTGATGAGGTAGATAATTGGTTTTATTTAATATTTCCTTTCTCTCATGAGGTGGTATTATTTCCATATGATTTAATTTTAAATATGTGTCCATGAACTCATTATACATTTCTCGATATTTTGGATTTCTTTCTAATCTTCGTTCAACACTGAGAAATCTTTTTATAGCCATCGTTTTTGAATAACCCAAATTTTTATCGTCATTTTTTAATGGTAACTTAACGCAGAATCTACCGTTTGGAAGCCTACTATAAGTTTCATAAAAGTGTGCCTCACATTTCTTTTCTTCCGGCGAGAGAAAATTTATCTGTTTAATGTCTTCAAGTTCCCAGAACTTACGCAATAAGTCGTTTAAATTTTCATTAACTGGTTCAGAAACAAATAATACACTTTCACTGAAACAAAAATTTTGAACGTCAAAGGCATTAAATTGTAATTCATTACTTGCATTTCCGCTGAGAGTGTTCCCAAATATAGTTTCAATACAGTACAGACCCTTAGAAATTTGTTTTTTATTTCCAGTGTTTACATTCCAAAAGGCATCGGCTCCAATTAGAATGTCGACCCTTGATCCCAAGCTAGGAAAAGACATATGTTCCAAACATTCGCTTTTCGAGCATAATTTATTTATTATGTTGTTCGGAATAGTGACACATGCATTCGTGATGTTATCAGTTACTAAGAGTTCAAGGTCAATGCGTTTTTGCGAATCATCAGTATTTACTAGCTCTACCCTTGTAATCGGATAAATTTTTTCAATTGGGTTTCTAGAACCGAAAGTAAATACTTTTAATTTTTCTGTTTTAACAATCGGTAATTTCAGCTTAGTTACCACCGCTTTGTGTATAAAAGACTTGGTGGAAGCACTATCTAATAATACAGTTACATTTTCCGAATTAGAAGGCGAATTTATTTTTGCTACACAAGTTTGTAACAAAACCTTACTTATTTTTTGATTTCCCGTATTTAAATGAGAGACATTTTCTGTAGGAGACCGATGTTCAGAACTAGAATTTACATTGGAAGCAATTTCAGTTGTTTTTGTTTTCGGCAGACAAACTGACGTATGATGATATATTCCTTTACACCTTTTACACGGTTCAGTTTTGATTCTACACTGAGAACTAATATGAGAACTACGAAAACAATTAAAACAACGACCTTCTTTTTTCAGTTTTGTTCTTTTATCCTGCACGGATATATTACTACATTGAAAAGAATCGTGATTAAGATTACAGAATAAACAACTATATTTTAAATTAGTTGTAAATGCAGCTGCTGTTGGAATAGAATTATTTGATCTTTTTTTATTTGTTTCGAATTTGGAGAAATTTGTATTTTTAGCCCTCGTAGAATTATGTAACATTGATGTAATCTCGCGGCATTCAACTTCATCCTTAATGAACGCTAACAATTCTTGAACATTAAATTCCCTTCTTGATGATCGTTTTCTATTGAAAACTAAATTCATATCTTCGGGAATTAATTTCAAAAGAATCGGGCATAATAACTGTCCGTAAGTTTGAGATTCTATTTTTAAACTTTCTAGTGACCTAATATTTGTTTCAAGATCGTCGTACAAATTTCTTAATGCTTTAACATTGTTAGAACTTTTTACCGGTTCTAAATTCAATAACTTAGTCATATGACTATTTATAATTATGTCCCTTCTTCCAAATCTTTCTCTCAACAATTTAATACAATGGTCATAATTTTCATCAGTTAAGGTAAACCCCTTAATAGAATTTAATGCAGGTCCACCCAACAATGTCTTCAAGTAAGTCAATTTTTCGATTTTGCTTAGATTGCCATTATTATGAATGGCGTTTTCAAACTGGCTCCAAAATTCCAAAAAATTGCTGCATTCACCATAAAATTTTGATATTAACAATTTAGGTAATTTACGAGTATTAGAATTATTTGCAACACTGAAATCATTGTCAGTTTCTATGATTGACTCAACAGATCTTGTATTTTGTTTACTTTCGTTTTCAATAATGAAACGCGAGATTTTACCCTTGTATTTAACTATTTTTTCGGAATATTCTTCGACTGCTACAACTTCATTTTCTATATCCTTTACATCTGTTAACTTAAATATTTCTTTATCCAATGATTTTAAGCTACTCTCTTTCTCTAGTAGCTGATCTCTTAAATCCTTAATCTCATCTAATTTTACACGAATATCAATTGTTTCATCTTTCAGTAAATTATCAATTTTACTGATATGTTTTGTGGTTAGAGATCTAATCGCTGTCTTTGATTTTTTGTGCTTTTCTAATTCTGCCATTTTAAATTAACAGTTTAAACAAAATAAACTTGAGTAAATCAAAATCGAAACTACAGAAAATACTGTTCTTGAATCAATATGCATCAACAATGTTCTTCGGTTAACTATATCATCAATAACTGATATTTTCAAATCCATTAATATTCTTTAAAGTTCAAAAATAATTAACTTACCTCTTCAATGAGGTAACGAAGCTCCACGTTGTTGGCGTCAGAACTGAAGTAAATATAATCTCGGGGTCGAGGAGGAGTCTTCATCGTCTTTTCAAATCTTTATTATTTACACTTATATTACAGATACTATATACAACTATTCAAATTAAATATTCTGGAAAATTCACATAATATGTGCCGATATCATATGCCTGATTTCATAGACAGCCATACTCGCTGACGTCTAAAGGCATTCTGACTACGCTAATAGGGTTGCCGTAATATCTGGCTCCCTTCAAGCGCCAGTGAAGATTTTTAATCTTCAACAGTGAATGCTCCATCAGCCCCTTATTTTGGAGGCGCGTAGGAGGCTGCCATTAAATCCATGAAGTTTCGCATGAGACGCGTTATAGGATCGCAGATCCTCTCACAAGAAGAATTTTCAACGTGTCTGGTGAAGATTGAAGCCACACTTAACTCCCGTCCTTTAATGGCTGCTTCTGAGGACCCAAATGATTTTTCTGCCATTACACCGGGTCACTTCATTATTGGTTGCGAGTTAAAAAGTGTTCCTGAACCTGATGTTACAAGTGAGAAAATTCCCATTCATGAACGGTGGAAATGAGTCACACAGATTTTCCAATCGTTTTGGAAATCGTGGTCAAGGGACAATTTGACTCAGTTGCAAGTGCGCAAGAAGTGAAAAGTCTCCAGTGCCGATTTACGCTTGACTTGGTGCTAATGAAGGAGGAAAATTTAAGTGAAAAATGGGAAGAGTGATTCTCATCTATACAGAAACTGACAATAGAGTAAGAGCAGTGAACTTAAAAACTGTTTCAGATGAAATGAAGAGACCAATTCATAAACTGGTCCGACTTCCTGTGGATGACTGATTGATTTGATTTATTTCTTTCATTTATTTTATGTGTGATATTTACTGTTTGCTTAATTTAATGTTTTGCATTTATATTTCCGTTTGCTTAATTTCTAGTTAAGCTGATGACAGAGTCATGGGGGCCCAGTGCGTTACGTTATCCACTGCCCGCCGAGGTGAGGTGCTGTATAATCCTTCTAGTTTTCTCTGTATTATATATGTATAGTGAGTAGGAATAAAAGTGTTGTGCGGAGTGACGGTGTTAATTTTCACTAAATGTAGAGTCTAAATTCCGCCCTCTGTACGAAGGAGGTGAATACATATTATATATCTCCAGAATCGTAATTTTATAAGGAATACAAATTTAATCACCTCTTAACGTTCGCATTTCATTTGAAAAACATTATAGTGAGAAATAGAGGAGCATCTTGAAGCCCACTATAAGCACAAAATCACTATATCCGGGTGTCCGAGTTGTATATCACTGAATCAGGAAGTTTATAGAGAACATAAATATTATCATCATCAAGCACCGGTATTGCACAATAGAGCACTATATGACAAAAAGAAAGTAGTCGATAAGCGCACAATACGCACTATACTTGGATCACAAAATTCGTCATATACGGATAACAGATGACACGCATTGCACACATTTGGTATCTTCAGATACAGAAACTCTTCACGAACCTAATCATAACAAAAAGTCTGCTTCTGAACAGATTATTCCGCAACTGAAAGTAAGAGAAGTAGGAGCCACAAAGGCACATCTCATTGGCTGCTCTACTTAACCCGTCATTCAAAAATAATTTAAAATTCTGAATTACTACCAGATATCGTGAACATTTTCAAAATGGTATAAAGATGTTCATGAACTAAAAAAACCTGATGTCTACACCACATGACTTCCTTGTACGGAATATTAAATTATACGCATTTTGCATTTCATTTAAACTTATTGGATTGAATTAAATTTACTTCATCGATAGCGCATAACCACAGTAGAATAAATACACTTTTTAAAATTCACTATATTTGTTTACCACAGCGACACTCTGGCGCTACATTCATTTAACAATGTTACATCTCATTCATTTTATAACTCATCAGAATGCAGGAAAATTATTCCCTGGAGAATTACTTAATCGTTGCCACATGTTCTATTCAAATACGGTGATAAATCTAAAATCATATGTAAAAGAAATTAAACAAACAAACAAACAAAAAGAAACAGTTTTTCACAGACGATTCAGTACTTCTCATTCAATTAATTCAGTTCTCACTTCATGACAAGGCAGAAATACATAAAAAATCAAAATATCTATGTTACAAATCACTAAGTAAATCTTAAACACTTGTTTCCTGGAATAAATTCCAGAATGGATTAAGCATGACTTAATTCGCAATAATAAAAGAAGGCGTTATCTTTGCTCTTGCGAAGCTAAGTTTCTGTGAATTGGCAACAAATCCAATATTGTTGCCAATTCACAGAATGTTCACCAAGTTCACACCAAGTTTCAAATGTAAACAAATATGTTTGCTATGAGAAAAATGATTAGGCACTTAAAAAACTTTAAAATTGTTGATAATTCTACAAATCTTGCATGCAGAATTACTGAAGGCATAAAAACCCTAACCGGAACATAAGAACAACATAATTCAATCATTTTTAAAGAAAACAATGCACAATTTACCAATACATAAGAATAAAAAACTGAGCTCACTGAGCCGAGCAACAGAGAGGATATATATATACATAAATTTATATACTTTTGGTGCGGCCGATTGCAACCAAACTAGGATGTGCACATCTACATGTTACAGAAGTCCTACATACAATATTTCAACATTCTGAGGTTAGTGATTTTTGAGGTATACGAGATACATACATATATACGTACGTACGCACAGACGCCACGAAAAAATCTCTTTCAAAGAATCCATTTTAGATCAGTTTTATAATTTTGGGGGGGAAAATAGTCCTTTATTCTGCACCGGATATATGCAAAGCCATGAATGAAATTACGAATTTTGTTTCTCAACTGATTCAAAGTTTTTTAGCAAAAAATAATAAAACAGCATATGACTGTAAACTGTCACATAATTAACATATTTAAACAACAAAATTTTAAGAAAGACACTAGATCTGGACTTTGCTCTTGCAACTAACTCTCGATATTGGAATTGATATTGCTGATACACAACGATTTTTATAAGTTATTTTGAAGATTTTTATAAGTTATTGTACATGTTTAGAACTCATGCTTTGTCCTTGAAAGTATACGTATGTTGTTAACAATAGTAATTTTTCTTGCACGGTGTCTAAATTCAGTTTTTTCCCCGCTTTAACCAAATACAGCTTACAAAACTAGAAATTAAGACTAAGATTAAGCAATAAACTGGTGGTAAGACTTTGTAAGTCTTACATGAAATATTCATTTTATAAGATATAAAAAATGATTTAAATGAATTGCTAAACTATGTAAAAGGAAGACATAAATGCATTTTTTCTGCAATCAGCTGTACCAAATTGTCAGTGTTTCTAATAGAATAATATTTATTCTTTCCACTAAATATATAATGCTCAATATTTCCCACAAAGTCAAAGAAAAAAGAACTGAGGAATACTGAGGAAGAGAACTGAGGAATACTGAGGAAGAGAACTAAGGAAGGGAACTGAGGAAAAAAACGAAGAAATGAGCAGAGGGATACTGAGGAATACTTCTTCATACTGAGGGAGAGAACGAGGGCATTACTTTCCTGATCTTCTATCGTATATTAATGACAATTTAATACTTGGAAGAGTAATTTCTTTACAGCCTCCTTGAGAGATGAGGACAAAAAAATTATATTTTCAATGGAATTCATACTGGGCAGTTTCTTTATAGACTTGGTCTACTAAACATAGGTTTCCATATTCAGGTATGATATTTGTTAATAGCAATAATAACAACTATAATCGCTGTATTTCCAAATCTCTGACATGTCATTACAATTCTTTAGCTGAAAAGCCTATTTTCAGCAAAATGTTTTTATAAATATTGTTACGAATTTTGTACACAGATAGATGATTTTAGTGCAATTATATGTGAAATTGTTGAGTTTTTCTGTGGAATGCAACGCGAAAATTCTTAAGAGAGGAGCTACGCTGAAAAGGCAAGAATACAGGGGGAAGTCCATTTAATGTCCAGTAAATGAGTACCTCGGCGCCAAGCTGACAACGGTTTTGGCGAGAAATCCCCAAAACTCACCAAACGTGGCTATCATTGGGTCATTGTATCACCGCAAGAAGTATTGTAATCGAATAAACGTAACTGATCACTATATTATTTGTAACCGTAATTCGACTCTCACATTGCTTTTCAGTAATTTCGGGAAGCAGAAAGTACTAGAAATATCTCGACGGTCGGTTGAAAATTATAGAAGGCCGGAGAGGGCATCTGCTCTGAGTCAGTTGCTGTTGTTATTGTTGCGAGTTGTTAGTTCAGCGTTAGATCGGATTACCTTTCTTTTTAGATGCTCTTTGCATTGCACTGTGTTTAACGTTCTTAGTAGTATAAAGTGTAACTACGGATTATACTGTCGGATACTGCGAAGACCTGCACGAGTATTTCTGTGGAAAATTCCAGAGCTTTGAAGTGTTTCTGTTGATAAAATAAATTTTATCAATCTGTAATCGGACCTGTGTGCATTCAATCTACCACAAATGCGTACGCACGCAACAATATTTGAAATAACAAATACATAATACATAAAAGCAAACTTTTTGATAAAAATGAATCTTTATATTAAAATAGCGTTACATACAAAATAAAAAACATAAATTGTAGTAAAAAAGTGCTGAAAATGTTTCTTTTTCACTTATTAAATTTCCGCTTATATCACACACAAACATACCAATACGCAAACATATTAATATTCCATATATAAAAGTTTTCGATTGCACACATCAGGCTTAATTTCCGTAATAAAACTGAAACTAAACACAAGTTTTAAAAAAAATTAAATTTTTTTGTACGTCGTAAAGACTGCATATTATACTTTCAGTATATTAATTTTGTTGACTTCTTAGATAAAATTAATGTGACTAAAAAAGAAATATAAACGACTGACCTCTTTGAACTACAACTGCAGAAACATTTTAAAACCCGCAGCGAAAATAAATCTGTTTCAACTAAAAGTGAACACTAAGTCCTCTAATTATTACTAATGTGGCAAACTTTGTAAACTCATTAATTTTGCATGAAAGATAGGCAATTTAATATATCTTACATCTTTGTTTCATTTTGATTAAATTTGGAAAAAACAGCCCACTTATCAAATTTCAAGCCTTTTAATGCAATTTATCACATTTCCCAATGAATGCAAGAAATTTTATTTTTGAACTTGCAAAAAGTGGTACGTGGAAGAGTTGTTGAACGATACATTTTGCTATTACCTTGCATAGCACCTGAAGTAAAAATCTGATGTAGACACCACATGACTTCCTTGTACGACCTAATAAATTATGCACATTTTTTGCTGCATTTCATTTAAACTTTAAACATCGAATTTCATTACAGATAGGTTTCTCGTTCAATTAATTCAGTTCACACTTCGCGGCAAAGTACATAAAAACTGAAAACATCATCTTTAAAAATTTAAAAAGTATAGAAAAACATAAAACACAAATGCAGTTAAAAAAACAGTTTTTACAACTAAAATTAAAGTTTCTAAGCAAAAACTAGCAGTTCGGCCAACGGGCAAAAAGGCAGATTTCTTGGTTTACTTTTCGTAACACTCGACAAAAAGAAGACACTGAAGGTGCAGAAAGACTTAATTCACTCTTCTGCTGAGTTTCAAATGTAAATAAATATGGCTGCTATGGCAAAAAAAATTAGGCTTAGCCGCACTTAAACAACCTTAAAAGTGTTCATAATTCTGCAGCTATTGTATGCAAATTAACTGAAGGCGTAAAAACCTTAACCGGAACATAAGAACAACATAATTCAATCACTTTTAAAGCAAAAAATGTAGAATTTACCAACATATGTTAGTTACTTTCTTTATTAAAAACATTTTTCACTTATGCAATAAATCTTTTTTCGCGCTTTACTTACATATCACTGAGTTGGTACAACTAAAATACAAAATTACTATCCGAACTTCATACACATTTTTATCGTTCAAATCGGCATCCATCATAATTATCTCGTTGCCACTCGGGGAAATATGTTTTAAAATAAAACCAGTGCGTTGTGTTTACATTCGGGCATCCTGACTTAGTTACGACTTCGGAACATTAATACTTATACTTAAAAAAATTAAATCTATAATATTAAAATTTATAGTTCGAAGGTCTTTAACTGTCATATAGATTCCCCGTCCTTTTCTATTCTTTTTCCATGTAGTAGTTTTAGTAATATGCGGCGTGTTGTTATCGTTATCAGCAACATTAATGTCATCACCATCATCATCGTCCTCCTCTGATTCAGCTTGACACTGCATGACTTCAAGAGGCTCACGAGCTGTCTTACTAATGAAACGTCTTTTCACCTACTCTACTAATTGAGTCACTTTATAGTTATCACTTGATTAAACTTCTATAACTACCAAAGGTCCTCAATATGTTTGTTGCGTTTTGGTTGATTCTCCAGTTGATTTAGATACTCTTCTCATAACGACGATTTCTCCTCGTTCGAATTTCTTTTTTTTTCTTGTTATAATTTGCTTTCATTTTCATTTGCATAATTTCAATTCTCTTTTTAGCTTCATTTTATAAGTTTACTTCCCCTCAGGGTCTCACTATTGTGAGTACGGGTCTGGCAATCCGGAGGTACCCTAGCCCTTCAGGGGATCATATTCTTGGCGAGACGGGTATCATGATCCTGGAGCCCCAGTGATCTATTCTCTTTCTCCTCTCCTCTGGGCTGAAACGTTTTTCCTTCTATTCACCCTTGTGGTTTTTATCCTTGGAGGTTAGGGCTCATCATTAGAAACTGGTTCATCTCTTGTCTTTGGGAAAGCTGACCGTGGGGCTTCAGTTTACGTATAGGTCTGGCTAGCCCTAACATAGGATTCTGTGTTCCCTTGTTGGGCTCCGTGGTGGGCGGGGCATTTGGACCCGAATCATTTTACTTTCAATTACGGCTCATTCAGATATACAAAACTTCAACAGAACACAATTATGACGCAAGAAAGTAAAACCAAGTGAAAATGTCAATGCTATTCAGTCCAAAATTCAACCTCGTTTTGTTGCAATTAACGATTCAACAGGCAAACTGAAAAAAATGTCACCCTTTTTAATAAACAAATATATTCAAGCAATTGCTGGAGAACCGAGGTTTACGAAGCGGCTGCGATCCGGTGACCTCTTAGTGGAAACCGTATCTCCTATCCAGGCTGTAACACTTCTCGGCATAACCAGGCTTGGAAACCTGCATATTAGTGCTTCAGCGCATAAAACTCTGAATTACTGTCGCGGAGTTATCTCCGGAGTTGATCTTCTGTCTGTTTCGGAGGAAGAATTCGTCGCCGAACTCTCCAGTCAGAATGTCTGTGCTGCTAAGCGGATTAAGATGGGTAAAGAGGGTCAGTTAATAGATACCAAACATGTCATCTTGACCTTCAGTTCGCCTGATCTGTCCAAAAGTGTTAAGGCCGGGTATCTTCATTGCCCAGTAAGACCATACATCCCGAACCCCATGCGATGTTTCCAGTGTCAGCACTTCGGCCACTGCAAAATGTCTTGTTGAAGTAAGCCCACATGAGCACGCTGCTCTGTGGAGGGCCACGTCAGTGATAACTGTAACGCTGTGCTACTGTGTATCAACTGTGAGGGGGAGCACACAGCATTTTCACGTTCATGTCCTAAATGGAAAATCCGAGAAGGAGGGTACAGTCATTGAAAGTTACTAGAAACATTACCTATGCAGAAGCTAGAAAAATCAGAAGACTCCTTAAACACAAAGCTAGTTCTAATGTACTAACATAGAAGCTTAATTGAAAATTCCTAAGTGAAGCCTGGAAAGCCTAACTTTAAACACTTTCAATCTATACTTTCATTCAATTCGTCTCTTATACAAGGTTAGAGTCATGCTTGACAAAAATTTACATTTGTACAAGTTTAACTTTCACAATAGTTTAAAAGCTGACATTAGCATTTCTACATTCGATCGAACATTTTAACATGTAATATTTTAAAATTCATTTTACATCATTCACTATAGTTGCTATACAAAATTTAAAGTGTTTTGCTACAATCTTTCTTTAAGTTACTACACTTGAAGTCTTTCGACTGAACATATTCACAAATTAGTTTCTCGCAACTTGCGAATTCTCAAAAGAAAGGTATTTAGAAAAAAAATTCTTGACAACATGCGAATTCAAAAAATCTTTTTTGTTTAAAAAGTAGTTACAACCACATTCTTGCAACTTTCGAATTCAATTTCTTTCTTTAAACAGTATTTAGAAACTTTAAACACATGACATAAATCGAACTTTCAATACAACATAGAAAACAAGGAAAATTTTCACTTATCGTTTTTGGTTTCTATACTCCTCCATTCTTTTGTCGCAAAATTCTTGCCAAGTGGAAGATCTTAAACCTTGAATTCTCAATCTTCTCGGGCGGCTGATATTCACTTCGCGCCCCTCCTTAATCTTCGTTCCTCGGGCGTTGAATCGGCCTGCTTTTCTCATTGGTTGAGGGTTCTGGAACTGTGACTTCCTCTTTGCTTTGTAGTATCCGGATCTTCGCTCGGAATCTTTCGATATTTTCTTGGTTTTCCTGGTTTTCTGAAAAAGAATGGATCTTGCCTCGTTGAGTCGTTTTCTTTTCGTAGATCTTGGCTGCCATATTCGTGTGGCTTCTTTCGAGGAAGTTGGCTTCTGTTCTGGAGTTGGAAGTTTTCTTTGATTATTCTCAGTGAGCCTTTTCCGATTTCCCATCGGCGCTGGCTTCTGTTGAAGGGGAACTTTTGTCTGTTTCGTTCTCTTCACTCTCGATGAGCCTGAACCTTGTGGCAGCTGTTGCGTTCGTTTCGTGGTCCTTTCTTCAGTATTCTCCGGTTGCTTTCTTTTTGCTGCTTCTGGGGGATCCCTGCTAGGCGACGGTGAAATCAGTATTTCTGGCGCGCTATAATAATAAATCCTTTAAGCAATAATAATAAATCCTGCAATAAATCCTTTAAGACTAGAAAATCCATACGACTATAGTATGGTTTCAGCTGGTTCATGTTAGCAATTGTTTGCTGTCCATTTTCCACGTTTAAGTAAACCGTAAAAATTTAATTTTCTCGATAGTGAAAGGCCCCTCAAACCTGGACTCAAATTTGGCTACTCTATTCTCGGGGGCGGATGATAAAGAATGTTTAATCTTTAAAACTTTCTGGCCTATCGTATATTCTACGTCGCGTCTCTTTTTATCAGAGTAGATTTTCTGTTTTGACCTTGTCGCATCAGAATTTTTTATGGCCTTATTATTAATTTTCTTTATATCATTCAATTTAAACGCTTCCTGTCTTTGTTGAACGAAAAAAGCTTACCCAGTGGCGTTAAAAGTTTCTTCCTAGGAATAATTCTGCGGGTTTTTTTTGTGTAGTATTATATTTTGTTGTTCTCAAGGCAAAACCTAATTCATTGACACAGCTGTGCCAACGGTCATGATAATTATTAACATATCCCCGAATGATTTTAACTATATTCTTGTTTACGCGTTCCGCAATATTTGATTGCGGTCTATAAGGAAACATTTTTAGATGGCGTATGCCAAGGCCTGTAGACAGATTTTTAAATAAATTACTTACGAATTGCCTACCATTTTCTGATATTACTTTTACCGAGGCCCCGAATCTGATACTATTTTTGCTGAAGCCCGTTTAAGGGGGAATAATTCCACCCATTTTGAGAAATGATCCAGAATGTTTAACAAGTA
Organism: Stegodyphus mimosarum; assembly: GCA_000611955.2. NCBI lineage: Eukaryota > Metazoa > Arthropoda > Arachnida > Araneae > Eresidae > Stegodyphus > Stegodyphus mimosarum. The sequence continues at coordinate 31,557 of KK120437.1, forward strand.
TCTGTTTTTATTAATGTTTGTTCTAGGGTAGGAACCAAGCAAATCAATGCCAACCAATTCATTTGGGAAAGTGGTTTTTATGCTATTTAAGTAGCCGGCCGAATTGTAATTAACGTCGTTAATTAATTGACACAAGTGACATGACCTGACATACGTCGTAACAACTTTGTATAACTGCGGAAAATACACTGCTTCGCGGACCCTTCGCAGGGTTTTCCTAACACCAAGAAAGGCTCCTAATTTCCAGTCATGGAGCTCCTCTAGAATGCTTAAGCGTAGATTTATTGACACTACCGACCGCAATTCTTGATTATCGTTGGATGTTTTCGTGTAAAAGAGCAATTTATCCATAATTTCATAATGGGCCACCCTATTGCGAATAGCCCATAAGTCGACAAGTTCAAGATTTTCGAGATCTTCCAGATAAGCGTAAATGTAATTTTTGTTCCGTTTTTAATTCGGCAATCATTGTTTCCCTAGATTCAATTATTTTCCAGTTAGCGTCGTACATTTAATTGTCTTTCTGTCTTCATTGATCTTCATTCTTGGTAGTACGTCTGCAACTACATTTTCTTTACCCGGCGTGTGTTTTATTATTAAATTAAACTCTTGCAGTTTTAGTGTCCAACGTATGAGCTAGAGCGAAAGATTTTTACCGGAGTATTGGCGACCAACTGCCGTGTGATCTTAATATACTTCCAAAATACACAGTTAAATACTTCCAAAGTACACACGAAATGTTTGCACCGCTGATAAGACGAGGGTTTCCCGCTCAGTTGCGGTATAATTTTGTTGAGTTTGATTAAGTGTGTTGCTAAAAAAGGCATTTTGCTAAAAAGGCATTTTGGGAAAGAAGTACGCCAATTGCGTAATCTGTCGCGTCTGCTGCAATTTCCAAATTTTGATCCCCTTCCGGGAATTTAAGAACAGGGGCGTTAATTAAGGCGTGTTTCAATTCTTCAAACGCCGTGTTCGATTCCGCTGTCCATGTGAACCTAGTCTTTTTCCGTTTAAGCCCCAACAAGGGTTCAACTATCTGTGCAAAATTTTTAATGAATACTCTATAATAGGCGCGCATTCTCAGAAACGATGATAATTTCTTAGCCGTATTTGGCGAGTAACTTTTGATCGCTAAAATTTTAGAGTTGTCAGTTTCAATACCGTTTCTGGAGATTTTATAGCCGAGGTACCTCAATTCCTTGGTGGCAAATTCGCACTTTTAGGATTAATTTTGAGGCCCGTTTCATTTAATAATGTAAAAACTTCCTCTAAATGCTCAATGTGCTCCTGTAGGGTTTCGCTTGTGAGAATATAATCATTGAGATAGATGACTGCACTTTTTCCCAAGACTGGCCTTAAAACAATATCCATAACTTTTTGAAATGTAGCCGGAGCTCCGCTTAAGACAAACAGCATTCTCAAAAAATACATACATGCCTGACTTTGTAATAAAAGCTGTTTTTCGACATCCTTGGGTTTTAATGAAATTTGAAAATAGCCTGACGTCCGGTCTAAGGTTCTCATACAGTTAGTTGACCGCATCTTTCTTTTAATTTCATTTGTTATCGGGAGCAGATATGTGGGGTATTTCGTTATGCTATTTAATGTTCGGTAATCAATTGCGAATCTCAATGTGTTCGGTTCTGCGTGTGGCAGTCCATTCTTCTTTCTACATAAAACTAAAGGACTAGCATAGGGGCTGGTACTTGGCGTAGTTATCTTATCCTCGAGCATTTTCTTGATGTGTTGCTCGAGATTGTCTTCCTTCAACTGATCATATCCGTACGGTTTTGAACGAACTGGGGATCACTCTTAGTAATCAATACTATGAGAGACAATCAGGCAGAAGCCAGGTGTTTCGTCGAATTATCGAGAAACAGTTCTTATCTATTCTTGAATTTTTCTTTTTCTTCTTCTTCGATGTGACTTAGATTCACCTCCAGGACTGCAGTTTTTTCTTCTTGAATTTTGTCCATTTTGACCTGTAAGGTAGAATCTTTAAAATTAATTTTTGCGCTAGCTGCGCGTAAGAAATCAACCCCCAATATGACTGAGGTTAATAAATTCTTTACTACTAGAAAATTGATTTTCTGAACCTCACTTTTATTTGAACATGCAGCCCCACTTTTCCCAAGCAGACACACTGTTTGCCTTGGGCAGCAATCACGCGTTGTCCCGTTGTCTTAACCAGTCTATAACGATGAAAATGCTTTTTAAAAAAATTCTGCGACAAGAAGCTCCTTGAGCCCCGGTATCCAGGAAGGCGGTCGTAGGAACATCGTTTAGTAGTATCTGGATTTCTGGCAAAGTCAAATTTTGTACTACTACCGTATTCAGTTTGATTTCTGAGGAATATACCTTCTCACACTGTGACTTCACCCTTCTTATGGTCACCATGACTAGTTTAAATTTTTCTTTTCAACCCCTTGGTCCAACTGCTTTTTATTTCCCCACGCTTTGGTCTGACCGGCTTTCCTTTTATCCGGCTTTTCTACTTTTCCCTCTTGCCGATAGGAATTTTTCTAACCTTGAGGTTTCGTCTTGGCGGAAAACCTAAAATATTTCAATTGAATAAAATAAAATATTGCAATAAAATTGTTCGCACGCGTGTTTTCGGCCGTTCGCTTACTCTGAAATTTGACAGTTAGTTCGAATAAGCTTTCCAGCGTCTGCGGATTTCAAGAAAATTCTGGATTGATGGAAGCAACCGTGGCAAAATTATTTCGATGACTTCATTGTCGGGCCATTTCCCATGTAATAATTTGACAATATGGGTCTTCTTTAAGATGAAATCTATTAATTCGACGAAGTTAGTTTGATATATGATAAATAATTTTGATTCCAGTCTTGCGCGGTCTCTTACAACCGGGAATGCTTTTAATAGCGAATTTTTTAAATTTTCCTCCGTGTACGTTTCGGATCCTGAATTCCTCAACAAGCTCTTGCCGATGTTTTTGTACCAGCTGAGGGCTTGACCTTTTACGTTCGACGTAGCGATGATAATTCTTTGCATCTGGTTCACAGGATATAACGTGAAGTGTAGATCCAGCTGCACCAGGAAGGTTTTTACGGATCCTATTCCATCAAAAGTTGCTGTGGGCTTAATCGCCGCTTTCATATTTTCCATGATAAATCCGAATCCCTGTATGAGGTTTGGTTGCGCCTGAGGGAGCTGGGGAGAGGTCAGCGAGAAATCTTCAGCACCTTCAGCAGCAGAAATCTTCGGCATGGTTAAGAACAAGTTCTGGCGCCAAATTTACTTATTTAATGTTCTATCTTAGAACCTCACGAACACTTACAAGCCAATAATCTCTGAAGTGTGAGAATAAACACGTAAGACTTAAGAAGGGTGAACTACCCTTTATTTTTCAGAATAAATACAATCAACTCCTAACTTGGAGTACGCACGAAGCCTCCATTTGGGGTTGAACTGAAATAAATCTAAATTAAACTAAGCTTAACTAATGTTATCTGAAAGATATAGCCGAAGCTATCGGTATTCTAAGTAGTTGGCCCTTAAATATTAATTAAATCAGCGAAGCGAAGAGAGGGCCTAAAGTATGGCCGAGCGTAGTATCCTAAGAGAGAACGTAGCCAAAAGGCAAACGCGCGCTAGTCAGGAAAACCAGACTCTCTCTCTCGAAGTTGGAGAAACATCGACTTAAATAGTATTCTTACTCGTTTGCATTAACTGCGTTTCTGAAATTACATTCTGGCAGGAAATTGTAAACTGAAATTAAAATAAATAGGAAAAAATCATAACTTAAAATAACTGTTAATAAACTTAGGATAAACCTTACATAACGTTTTTCTTTAAAATGTCTATAAGTTTGCTTAATTCTGAATCTGAATGCTGTATAAATATAAGTATTTTTATAGCTTAGCGTTAAACAAACTTCGAAGTTATTCTCGATTATAGAGTCTAAAATTTCTTCTGGCTAATCAACAGGCGATCGGCTGAATGCATCTACGTGACTCATTTTTTTACCTTGTCTGTGCCTTATTAAGATTGTATTCCTGGATCAGATTGCTCCACCTTGCTATCTAAGGAATTGAAGCTTTCTTCGCGTTTAAATTAACTAAACCTTGCCAGTCTGTAATTACCATAAATCAAATTCCAATGAAAAATTGTCGAAGTCGTGTGAAAGTCCAAACTATAGCTATTAATTGTAATTTGCTAAAATGATAATTCTTTTCTGCCTTTGTTATTCCTTTGGTTACACAATATACTAAATGCCACATTTTAAGCTTCTCCTTTTTGCAACAGCATTCCTCTCAGCCCTTTGCTGCTCGCGTCTGTGTGCACTACAGTTTCTGCTTCCGAATTATATAACGCTAATACTGGTTCATTAGTTAAATGACCTTTTAAAGTACTGAATGTTTCTTAGTGATCTTCATTCCAGTGAAATGTTTCAACCTTCCTCGTTAGTCTCGATAACGCCTCAGCTTTCTCTACATATTTTGGTACAAACCTTGTAAAGAAACTAGTAAGACCTAAAAATTGTTTAACTTCATGTTCATTGTTTGGTTTAGGAAAGTTTAGTACGGCTCGTACTTTTCTTGGTCCAGGTTGCGTGCCATTCGATTTTATTAGAAATCATAAGTACCCAACTTCATCTTTTCCAAATTCGCATTTTGTCACTTTCAATGTCAGCTTTGTTTCTCTGAATCTATTAAACACTTTTTTAAGTTTTTCCACCATTTCTTTCAAAGATTTAACCGGAATTAATATGTCACCCAAGTAGCAAAATACTTCTTTTTTAAGCAATGGACCTAAAACTTGATTCAGAAGTTTCTGAAATTCTCTGCAGAAGCGTTAGCTAACCCCAAAATCATACTGTTGCGTGTGTACGGGCTCGTTATGTATTGAATGCATAAGTCTTTCAAAAGTTAATAAAATGTATTCTTTTCACACGAAATAAAACAAGATGCTGGAGTATTTCCTCAAAGATATTCGTACAATATCACAATATCTCAAATGTTTAGCAGAATTCAATTCAAAACAGATAAAATTAATCCAATCTCACAACGAATCCGCTACATTAATCACAACATTAAGTAAACGAACTGTAGTTCGTTTAAAACAACTACAACTGAGATGAGGTGTTTTAATTCGGCTTTTATAAGCTTTATTAATTATTCGCTAGAATATTCTCGATTTTTCTCAATTTTTCTGGAGGGCAATTGGAATTACGAAATATTTATTTATTAAATATTAAATGCACGCGTTCTTTTATTTTTACTTTTCCGATGTAGCTTTCTCTTTAAAAATCGTCTGCGTTGCACGAAAAATAAAGTAGTTTTAATTACAATTCTAAATAAATATATAAATAAATACGAAATCCGTAATAATACGTTCAAACTGACCAACACCATCTGGAGTGATGAAAGCTGTTTTGAGTTTCGCTTCTTCAGTTAAAGGAATCTGTAAATATCCATTGAGCTAAGTCCAATGTAGTGAAAACTTTACACTCATTAAGGCATTCAAGAAGATACTACAAATACTTTGTATTCAAGAAGATGCATATACTTTGTATTCAAGAAGATAAAAAGTGCTTTTATCTCTGCCCGAATATTTGCATATTCATCTAGTTTTTCAGCCAGCTCTTCAGGATTAATGAATTTAGATTAATCATCAGTGAAATGATCTCGTATAGCAGCGGGGACCCTTTTCTTTTATTGATCCGCAGTAATAAGCTGTTTTAAAGAGTCAAAATCTGCTACATTTAATTCAGCAAGTCACTCTTAAAAATAATTTTTTAATTCAAACGCGAAGTTCCTTCACGTATTACGCAATATTTTAGTAAGATCAACGAACTTTTGCCGAAACTGTTCAGGGCTTAAATTTTCTCAATAGCAGTTTTTAAGGGGTTTATAGTCATTAGCGTTTTCTTTTGAGTCATTTCATAAAGTAATAGACCCAAAAGCTGAGAAACTCAATTTTGTTCTTTTAATTCAATACGTCGTGCCTCTCTCTGAAATAAAACTAAATAAAAACTTATATCACCTTCCCTCAAATCATACTTATGCATTAATTTACTCATATCACAAAAATTACTTACAAAAACATTAGAAGAAACAGAATGATTTACATTACTACTTCTGATTCCCGCTTTTATTTTCCATTTTTCGTGTTCAAGTGTTCTTTGCTTATCTTTTTCTAAAATATCTAACTTTTCCCTGTTAAAATGATCATTTATAATTCTATCTAGCATTTGTTTAGTAAATTCTTCGTTATAGTTCTTACTATTCAAAATCATATCGCTCAAGCCTACAATTTTAATATCAGAAGGAACATCAAGTTGCAAGGAGGGTTCCTTTAAATAACATTTCTTGCCCTTTGCCAAATAAGTCATCTTCAATTTTCAAGAAATAATACATTAATTATACTTAGTTCTTACCGTTTAATACTTAGACATAATATAAACAGTTTGTAAATACACCTATCTTTCTACTTTTAGTTTTGGAGAGCTTCCGCATTCAGTTTAGGCTTAACTTACATTAAGGCAATACGTTGTTAAATCTTTGGTAATAATCCTTGCTAACGCCACTTCTGAATAGTTAGTTACTTCCTTTATTAAGAAACATTCTTCACTTATGCAATAAATATTTATTCGCGCATTACTTACATATCACTAAACCGGTACAACAACAACAACAATAACAAAATATATATATATATATATATATAATTACTATTCGTTCATTAGGTGCGAAACAGCTTCTTGAAAGAACAATTTATCGTCTTCTTTGCAAACCTTTCCGGTTTTACTAAACTCCGAAAACAACTCGTCCTCAAGCAATAAATTTATTTTCTTAGTTTGTAAAATTCAGTGTTTGCTAAAAGTTAGGAATTTTTATTTACCAAATGTTAATTAATTTAGATTCACAATTATTTAATTTAAATGGAGGCATTATTTTTGACATGAGCAAAAAGTCTATATTCTATTCATATCTGTCCTTTAAATCCGATAACTCATCTTTTAGTTTTGTTTTAATATTTAGAAAGTAACCATTAATTCCTGAAACAGGAGTTAAAATCTTTTGCTTTTTTTAATCCCAATAAATTGGCACATTCAGCACTTATGAAATTACAGTGAGAAGCTGAGTCAAGTGTAGCAACCTCAGGAAGTTTACTCTGAAATAAATCTTGAAAATGAACGATAGCCGTACACAACAGAACTGTTTTCTTAACAGCCGTTATTAACGATTTAGCGAAAGTAAATACCTTGGCGTCTGTACGCACCTTTTCTGTTTTTGATTTAGTTAAAGTGGGTGTTGCGTAATGAAGACAATATTTTTACTTGTTTATTTTGAAATAAGAATTTTATTATAACTATTTTACCATTTTTCATCATTACTATTTTTACTTCCTTGTAAGACGTAAAGGACGTAATGTAATCACTAAAACATATTTCAATGAAAATATCCATTTTGACCGCTATCGAATGCATTTTAACGACGTTTTTGCTTGACATTGCTACGAAAGGACAGAATAAAGGACTCTTTTTCCGCAAATCAATTAAAAAACTGATTTAAAAATGGATTCAGAAGAGACTTTTTCGTGGCGTCTGTACGTACGTACGTATGTACGTATGTATATATCTCGCAGAACTCAAAAACGAGTAGCCTCAGAACGTTGAAACTTTGAATATAAGATTGCTATAACATGTAGTTGTGCACTTCTCCTTTTGGTTGCATTCGGTGGCACCAAAAGTATATAAATATGTGTATACCCATTTTGTTACTTGGCTCGGTGAGCTCAGTTTTTTTGTTCTTATATGTTGGTAAATTTTTTGCAACTGTATTTCTTTTGTTGTGTGGCAACAGCTCTTCTGCAATTCTTCGATATATTTCTTTTTGGTGTGTGGCAACAGTGATGCTGTAATGCTTTGAAGTGAGAACATCGTTTTTGATTTGATAGATGAAACATGTTGTTTCAGAACGTACTTTGTTTAAAAATGTGTAAAATAAATGTTTTGTTTTTCGATCTCGTATTATACAAACGTTATTTTGTTTGAACATAAAAGAATGACGTCCGTTTGACAGGATGTTTGTGCTATTTTGAGTAGTTTTGATTTAGGGGTTTTGTTAAAACGGAATTTTTAAAAGTAACGTGTAAGAGTGAATGTACTTCATTTACGTTACTACGTTAATTGTGGAAGAACATTTGCTTACTTGTACCGATCTTAAGAGATTGCAAGTGTTGTTGGAGCAACTGATTAACAAATTTGACGGACAGAACTCAAGGCAGCGTTTTAGAACAAACTAAGGAAGCTGCTTTTGAGAACAAATTTAATAAGCCTGAAAATTACAGAGATTCCTTTACAGCTTTAAGGGTGAAACCTCGGAATAAAATCGGACAGTTGAATTTGATGAACATTACTACAAATATTGCTTCAGTTCCGATTTCGGATGCTGAAGAAAACAAAAACAGAAAGTTCAAACTTCCTAAACTTGAACTGAAAAAATTCTCTGGAAATGGAAGAGAAGTTTGAGGCTTATGCAACCAATTCTCCCAAACTCATGAAAATGAGGGCATTGTTCCGGAAGATAAGTTTTTGTACTTAGTTCAGAGTGCGGTACCTGTCTCCAAGGTAGCTCAACTTTTGAACAGTTTCCCTGTTACCGCCGCCAGGCATGAAGTAGAATCTGAAGAAATTATACGATTAGCTCATTCAAGATTTACTCATTCTATTAAACGTGGTAATAAAAATGTTATCTCAGGTAATTCAGATTTAGCAACAGCTGCCGCGCTGGTAAGCACAAATGAAACCAGTAAAGGTAAGCAAAATGTTTGTACACTGCTCGACATTGAAACTGCAACACCAAGAAGGAGTGGTCAGAAAGTGATGAAATTTGGAAAAAAGACAGAGACAGCAAGCAGCAATAAGTGATCTTTATTTCAAAATGATAGTCAGAATACAGAGCGAGAACAGCATCGGCTCAGTAGGATGTAGGACCACCGCAGACAGCGATGCACAAAGAAACACGTCTACGCATAGAGTCAATAAGAGTGCGGATGGTGTCCTGAGGGATAGCTCTCCATTCCCTTTCAACCATTTGCCACAGTTCGTCTTCTGAACGAGGCGGGGGCAGAGTCTGCAAGTATCGTCCAATCACATCCCACATATGTTCGATTGGTGACAGGTCAGGAGAATACGGTGGCCAGGGCAGCATATGTATACCTTGCAGAGCATTTTGGCAGATGCGAGCACTGTGTGGTCGGGCGCTATCCTGCTGAGAAATTGCATTAGGCAGCACTTGAAGGTAGGGGATTGTCACCGGTCGCAGTACATTATCCAAGTATCGTTGGGCCGTCATAGTGTCCTGAATACGAACTAGAAGTGATCTGGAATCGTAGGCAATAGCGCCCCAAACCATTATGCCACGTTGTCGCGCGGTGGGGCGTTTCACAGTTACTGCCGGATTTGATCTGTCTCCACGTCGACGCCACATACGTACGCGGCGACTGTCACTGGATAAAGAGAAGTGTGGATCATCTGAGAACACGACGTTTCGCCAATCTGTCATCCACATCGCTCCAGTTCGGCACTATTCTAAACGTTGGCGTCTGTGCTGTTGGGACAATTGCAGTCTTCTTAACTGACGCCGTGAGTGCAGGCTACGTTCAACCAATCGACGGGAAATGATTCTCGTCGACATGGGAACATCCAGGGTATCTTGCACATGCTGCAGAATCGCGGTACAAGGGACTTGCGGGACCGCCACAGCTTGCCGGCGGGTGCGTCGATCCACGCGTGCTGACGTCACTCTGGCTGCACCTGCACCCCTCCTTCTTCCCACATTCCCTTGTTCCAACCATGTTCGCCATAGCCGATGCACCGTGATATCAGATGCGATTTGACGTAAGGACCAACCCGACCTTCTCAGTCCGATCACCATACCCCTAGCAAAATCGTCTATCTGCTCGAAGTGCCTTCGTTGACGGCGGCCTGGCAGTCTCTCTTATTACATGTATCCTCCGGGACAAAAACCAACTTTCTTCGATAATTCGTCTGGCAGAAGTAACGACACGAATATTGCCCATTCTGCAAGTTCCTTTCCTTGTATCTTACTTCACGTGCGTCGGAGAGCTGCGCATTTCACATCATTCGCATAACTCAGTGACGTGCGTCTACTCTAAAATTTGCATAAATTTCTGACCACTCTTTCTTGGTGTTGCATTTTCAATGTCGAGCAGTGTATTTTCTGTGGTAAGCCTTATATGAATGCTAAATGTTTTAAAGCTGAAACTATGAGATTAAATGAAAAGAGGCAAATTTGTACAAAAGAAAGGTGCTTGTTTTCCTTCATAGGAATTGGTAATTTAAAAAACCAATCTAAAGTCAATATTAAATGTCCCATGTGCAGTTGTGATCATATAAAATTTATGTATTCTCAGAATGTTAGTTCCGTAAAACAAAATGAGTTTGATGTTTCTCTTTCTAATAATAGTAAAAACGAGAAAGTTTATTTGCAAACTTTATGTGTTCTAATTAAAGTTATAAATCGAGAGAGGAAAATTAAGGTTCTCTTGGAATCGGGATCCTACGTCGGGGCGACAATTATGAAGCAAATAAAAGCTAATCGTGTTCGACAGGAGAAGGTAATTCATAGTTGGTTTGGAGGAAGGGAAACTAAATCCGCCCCTCTTTCTATTTTTCCTATTGGCATAAGCAGTTTAGATAACACCTTTAGGTGTTGTTTTGAAGCATTTTCAGAAAAAAAAAAAGATGTGAGGATTTGTTCCAACAATTAAAGATGCTCAGATTATAAAGACATTGAAGGGCAGGAAAATTGGGGTCAGTGACACATTTTACGAGGAAAGCGAAATTGATTTTTTGATAAGCACAAATATTATTGGTATATTGTTAACTGACGAATACTTAGAATTACTCTATGGTTTAACTGCAGTCAAACGAAACCTGGGTTGGGCGGTTATCAGTAAAGAAAATGATACAGTTAGGGAGAATGCCCTAATAAGTCTTTTCCTACATGTAAATAATACTTCTTTGAAATCTTTGTGGAAGCTTGATGTGTTGGGTGTTTCAGATTCGACGGAAAATACTAAAAGGAAAAATGCTCATTGCGACTACGAGATTGATTTTTAGAATAAATTACCTATTCGCCCCGATGGTAGATATGAGTTAAAGTTACCCTGGAAATGTGAATCTAAGAAATGTATCAGATAACAAAAGCATTGCTTTAACACGTCATCAAAAATGCTTAAGAGGGCAAAGGAAAATAATTCTTAGAAAGAATATCAAGAAGTATTTAGAGAGTGGGAAAATTTAAATATTATAGAAAGTGTTCCGGAAAAGGAATTAAACAATAAATGCCATTTGTTACCGCACAGACCGGTTATTAAAACGAATAGTGAAACGACTAAGACCCGTTTTTGATGCTTCTTCTTATGAAAAGGGAGGGACCTTATTTAATAGAAGGAGTCCCTTGAAAGAAGGAGACTTTTTGAATGAAGACATAGAGAAAGTATTCTTGCAGTTAGGAATTTCTCCGAAGGACAGGGATTACTTGTGATTTTTCTATGCAAATGAGGAGGGAGAAATAGTGTATAGGCAGTAGATTTCGGGATCTCCAGCAGCACATATCTACTAGGTGCTTCTATTAAGCATCTCTTGGATAGTTGTTCATTTGATTTTGTAGATGTGGCTGACAAACTGAAAAGTTCATTCTATCTAGATAGTTGCATTATGGGTGTTTGCAATATTGGGTAACAAGAGGATTTAATTCAAAAGGCATAAAGTCTTATGCAGGGCTGGACAACAGCACAGACAAATAAGACAAATGACGGTTTTTTGGGGGTCTGGTCAAGCCGTCCACTTTGACAAAAAATGTAAAAATAAAATAAAGTTTCCTTTATTTCATAAAATAAATTAATGCTTAGCTATATAATTAATTTAAACTTAATCTACATGTGTTCTTTTTTATATGGTCCGCTGTATATGAACAACATTTCGCTGACTTCGCGACGCTGACTAGCTGATCTGTAAGTGGTGCGTGATATTGGGTGCCTATTGCATGGTGCTCAGACGTCTTAAACATATCAAAAGTAGAGAGACAATTTTTGGTTCTAAACATTAAATTTCTGGAAGTGATTAGTTAGTTGAAGCAGCTTTTCATATAATAAACTGCATAAATATTTTACATAAAATGCATTATCGTCACGCTTCTTGTGCCGAAAAAAGCGTAAGAAGAAAATGCAGGAAAAAATAAATAAACAAAAACAAAACGCTCTGTTTAAATATGTCGTTAATACAAAAAAAACAGATTATATTGATGCGGAAGTTCGGCCTGGAGCAAAGATTATAGAAAAAGAAGTTAGTGAATATTCTGAAAACCAGGAAGTATACGCAAAAATGGCAGAAAACAATGAAACCGGAATTGAAGTAATAGAAATAAAAAATATCGAAGGTATACCAGATATTGTGGAGAAAAAATAAAATGCAAGTGACGAAGAAGAAATTCAAATCATAGAATATATACCTAACGCCGCTAATAATACTTTAGGTTTGAAAATTTTGCACATTTCTTTGTGGCATTTAAATTTGACAACAGATATGCAATATTATTTCCTTAAAAATAAACCACCATCAAATATTTCATTTATACATACGCTAAAAATGTAGTAACAGAAGGTGGAAAAACTAACTCGATTATTAAAGAAAAATATTTTTATTCGCGACAGAGCAAATGGTGAAAACCTTGAACGAGAATGGTTTGTGTACAGTTCAAAAAGTAAAGTAATTTACTGCTATGCTTGCAAGATATTTTCGATCAAATGAACAAATATTACAGAAGGATACTTGGACTGGAAAAACAAATATGTAAGAATTTAAGAACACGAAAATTCTACTGATCGTAGACATTCTACAAAACTTTTAATAGCAAGAAATTTAGTTGAGGGACGTATAGACTACATCTGAAAAACAGTATTTAGAAGAAAACGTACTGGAAAAAAGTACGCTAAGGGTAGTAGCAGCAATAAAATTTTGGGCTAAATACTCGCTTTCATTTCGTGGCAGTAGTGAACTTCTTTTTACTTGCCATATTGGCAGTAAATAAAAATATCTGAAATATTTGGAAAACATATTTCGCAGAATTTGATAAATTCTGGCAAAAACATATTTGGCAGACCATCAAATTTGCTAAAACAACCTTGCATTTGGCGTACATTCACTAAAAACACTCAATCGATTTCGAGGGCAGCTACAGGTCCCTCCTCATCAGGAGAACAAAATATCTAGAAAGGCAGAATTTGATAAGTTTTTAGCTTCGCATATAAAAAATTCGGGCCAGCTGGAAGAGGCAACGTGAGTTATCTTTCGTCAAATATTTGCGATGAATTTATTGAAATAGTGAACAAAAATATAAGAAACATTCGTGTCAGACGTTAAAGCCGCCAAGTATTTTTCAGTTATAATTGATTCTACCTCTGATAGAACGCACGTAGACAGTTAGCTTTTATATTGCGTTATGTATCAGAAGATGGAATCTCAATAGAGAGATTTTTTGTATTTTTACCAATTTATTCGCACGCATATTAGGTCTGGGTATTTTCAGCTGTAGAAGACAAAGCTACGACAATGCGGAAAATATGTCTGGAAAATACGAAGGGCTCCAATATCGAATAAAAACCTAATCAAACAGCCCATTACGTTCCTTGTGTTTCACATTCGTTAAATCTGATAGTAAGTAGTGTTAGTAAATCCTGTTTGCAAGCAATAAAATATCTTAATTTATTGCAGAACGTTTATACATTTTTTTGGCATCTACCCATAACCCATACACCAGGGCCGAGCGGTAAAGACGCTGAACACTGCTAGTTTCGGTCCGAGGTTCGAATCCCGCGAACGGTCTGGCTGCATGAGCGTTTTCGTGGTTTTCCCCATGTGTAACGTCTATACGAGCCAGTTTCCCTTAGAAAGTCCTCCACGAAGGCATCCCTTCCTTTAGGCAGATAGCCCTCGTGTGCTTTGCCATAACTGAATAACCTAACCTAACCTAACCTAACCTAACCCATAAGGGGGATATTTTAGAAAAACTTTTTGCAGCAAATAATAAACATTTTACAGCAAAAGAATTATGCACAATGGGTGGTCTTGCAGTTAAAGCAATTCGTTCTGGGTTCAACGAAATAAAAAAATTCTGTAGTTGACAACTCAGAAATTTTCCGTAGAACTGGAATCCCGAGAATAGCAAACAAATTTAATAATTTAGAATTCATTTTATTTACAGTTGCTTGAAATGAAATTCTTTCCAGAATAGTAGTGTATTTACAAGTAATATATCCTTACAAGAGTCTACTATGCCAATCTCATTTGCAGCAAATATTTTTGACAATTTATTTAATTACGTTGAGAGTTTCCACACTTTTAGGTAACCATTAAGTGTGGAGGAACCTCGTGAATAGCTAAGCGAATAATCGCTTAAGTTCATTAACAGAAACATAAGACTCACAAGGGGTTAATTACCCTTTATTTCTCAAGATAAGAACGAACAGTTGAACCCTTTCTCAGGCAGTACAGCAAAGCTTCCACTTGGGCTTGAATGCAAAATAATAATAAATACCTCGCAAGTCTTAACTAATGCTTAACTAAAGAGATGTAGCCGAAGCTATCAAAATTCTAAGCAGTTGGCCCCTAAATATCGAATGAGCTAACGACGTGTAAAGGACCTGTAATACGGCCGAGCGTAGTAACAGCTTAGAGAATCGTAGCTAAAAGGCAAACACACGCTAGTCAGAAACTCTGAGGCTCTCTCGCGAAGTTCCAGGCTCCGCTAGTCAATGCAATTAACCTGCTAAATGCATGTTGTTTCCCGGCTATCTTGATGTAATGTCCGCAACGGGAATCCTAATAACTATGCAGATTACCTTGGATAACAATAATGATGAAAACCTATCGAATCAGAGTTCATGATCTCGTATATCACGAAATTTGGATTGAATTCATCCGAAAGTGCAGAACAAAATACTTTACAGTGGAATAAATAATAAATGAAAATATAAGATTTTATATAATTAGTTGCAGAAGGCAGTCCATGAAGCTATATTCAAATCATAGGTGCTAAAGTCCAGTAACAGGAGCTACATGGCACAACGAGCAGAAGTTGGAGTCACATGGATGGTTCACCCACTCCAGTGCTGTAACTGAGGAATCCCAATGGAATCTGCAGAAACTATGAAAATAAAACACATTAGTATAAAGTAGTGTTATAAACTATGCACGAACCTTCATAAATTTAGTGGGAAAGTCCTGATTTTCACTGAGAATGAAAGCTGCATCAGAGCCAAGATATCTATCTTCGTTGAGCACTTCATAGTGATACGTTCGAAAACGTTCATATAGTCACAAGTTTGAGCACTCTCGAAGAAATTTTTGTTAACTTTCCTAAGAAAGTTATCCAATCTATCCAGTTTGAAATCAGTATGCTGAAGTTTATTTCGAACAAAATAGTGTGCGTTAGTGCTGATCCTTAAAAATCTGTTTTGTACAACTTGAAGCTTGTGAAGGAGTAGCAGTAGCCCAAGCTGGCGAAGCGCAAGTTATCAAAGGTCTAATACTAGAAGTGTAGGTGAGCGTTTTCTTTGAAAGATTAAGCTTTGAGTATTTCCCTATGATGGGAAGTAGGCACTTCATGACTTTAATTGCTTTGCTTCTCTGATCAATGCGATGTGTCCACGTCAGTTTGTCGTTAATGATGATTCCCAGGTAATTAGCCTTTGGAATAATGGGGTACCGGCTCGTTGAAAAGGAAGAGATTTTTCTTTGAATTTAAATTCCGCTTTTTCTGTCTAACCAGCAGGAGCTGTGACTTTTGGGCATTAATACATATTTTCCAGTAGCTAGACCACTGTTCAATACTCGGAATGATGGCTTGCAACATTTTAATGGCGTGACTGACGTTGGCTGACTTTACCAGCCAAGGCGGTATCATCTGCATAACAGGCTAGGATTGCATTGATTTTAATTTGCACTTAGGGAAGTCTGCTATATAAAACAGATAGAGTACAGGGCCACTTACCGAATCCTGATGCACTCCACTTAGGATTTTTCTGGAAGATGATAAAGCGTCTCCGAAAGTCTTGTAGGTTCTTTTCGAGATGAATGAATAAATGAGCAGGATAAGTTCTCAATCTAATTGGAGATTAATGAGCTTGGCAATGAGTCTCTGATGCCAAACGCGGTCGAAGGCGTTCACCACGTCCAGCATGAGCATAGCAACATTCATTTTGAAATACAGGGCTGCCCTTGCCAACACTGTTAACCTTACAAGCTGTTTTGTAGTGGATAGATGTTCACGAAAACCAAACTGTTCAGGAGGAAGGAGTTTGAAGTAAGGTTTCATTCTTGTCAGTATTACACGTTCAAACACTTTACCTAGACCAAACAAGAGGCTGATCGGTTTATTACCGTCAGGTTGCACATGGATCTTATCCGGTTTCGGTATCATAATAATTTTAGCCTCTTTCCATTGTTTTGGAAAATGTGAGTTTGTGAGACATGCGTTCAAAATGCTGACAAATTTGCCTATAATATTTCTGGTCAGATTTCTGATGGCTACGTTAGGGATCCAATCTAAGCCAGGAGCCTTTTTTAATTTAAGGCTTCTGATGATATCCAACACTTCATAGGGAGTAGTTAAACTAATTACGAGAGTTATGTGCAATTGGTGAAATTAGCCAGTCGCGCACACGAAAAAGTGTTTCCAATTCAAACCTTTGATCATTCAGCCAGTCATTTGGCGTGAACTGTGTGTGAAAGTGTTCCGCAAATAAATCCGCTTTTTCTTGATTGGCTGTGGCTATTTCGTTCTGAAAATTCAGGGGCCGATTACTGGTGTAAGATGCCTTAAGATTTTTGATGAATTTCCAAAAAGAGCCATCTTGAAGTTCCAAATTTTGGATTTTATCAGCCCATAACTCCTCTTTAAGAAGCTTAATTAATTTTTGAATACCTTTATTTAAACGGTTAATTTCTCGCTTGACTGCTGAATGCCAGGTTAGATATGTCTTCCTCAGTTTATTACGATAACGCATCATACAACGGATAATTTTAGGAGTCCAACACTTGTGAAGAGAGTTTCACTCGTACTTGAAATAGTTTCCTCGATGCTATTGGTGAGGGATGACACAACAGAGTCAATTCCAGTAGTTGTTTTTAGATCTTGAAAACTAAGTATCCGATCTTTCATATTTTCGTATAGGATCCAGTTAGTTATCTTTCTGGTGTTAGAGTGAACTGGTTTCGAGATGATCAAGACAGCGATGACTGGCAGATGATCTAAAGTCATCTCATGCAAGACTTCTAGTGCAATCGAGATGGTGGTGGAAGACAATGCAATATCCAGTATATCCGAATATTGAATACTATTCGGCCTGTATGTATATTCACTCGGTGCATGTAGAGCAACCGGATTGTTCAGAATATAGTTGTTAAGTACCTTACCATCTGCATTAGTGCGTCTACAACTTCACTCAGAGTGCTTCGCATTAAAATCTCCCGTAACGATGATGGGAATGTTTTGGGGAACTGCATTTAAAATAGTCACTGAGCCTGTTCTGCGGTGGACTGTAAAAGGCAGAAAAATAAATGTCTTGATGAACAGGTAAGGAGATGCACACAGTCATTAACTCACAATTAAAATCTGTACTTTTCTTGATAAGACACGATTGAAAACACCTTTTCATGTTAATCATGACACCACTACCTCTGTGGCTGATGCGATCACATGTATAGTAACAGTAATTAGAAATACTTAGTTTATGGCATGTCTGCGCATAAGTTTCGGAAATAATTCCGATATCAATATCATGTTCAATAAATAAATTTTGCAGCTCTAAGAGCTTGTTTTGGAGGCTATTGGCATTCCAGACTGAGAATCTAACGGGTGTACTTGAGTAAAGATACTTATCTATTAATTGTATTTGTAGGATTAGAGTCGTCAGCAGAATAATTGTTACCTGAGTTGAACTGCTTGAAAAGCAGAGGGATGGCAGTTTCTTTTACCAGCGAGACAAAAATTTTGAGGTCATTTAAGTACTTCCTTGGCTTCTGTAAGTGCCTCGTTCTTCCTTAAGTAGCTCCAGATTGGTGATTTGCCAGCTCCGAGAAAGTCTTGGGACCTTTCCATGGTGTCAAGAATCAAAACAGTGCATTATCCATTATTAGATTTTCGAGTGTTTTGAGATGCTGGTTTCATGTCTTGAGTGAACTGTTTAAATAGAAGTGTGAGACCAGATTCTTTAATGATGTTAACGAAAATTTTAAGTAATTTATAATTTTAAGTTTATTTAACCCAACTTGAGAGATCCAGCTTGAGTATCTCTCAAGCTGGTTTGAGGGTAACATATTTGGAGTCCTCCTGGGTTGACCGAGGGGAGTGGCGACTCCTCGGATGACCTCCGGAGGTTGGGGCGTTTTCAACAGTGAAAGGCTGTCGCGAGCTAGCCAGGTCTGGAAGGTTCCTTCCTCTGGTGAACTATCCGTTGCACACTATTGCAACATAACGAAAACTTGTAGAGACATTAGTTTTTTTTGGAAGCAGGAACGATGAAAAATATGCATGGCCTTCGCCGGGAATCGAACCACGGACCTCTGAAATACCGGCTCAGTGTGCTGACCACTACACCACGAAGGCACGCTAAGAATGTGGGAGATATAACTTATAAACTTAGGGGGAAAACTTCACACTACTGGACGTACGTTTTTCAATGTTGAACGATACTTAGACTCAGTAAGCTTTAAAGCTGAGAAAATCGTTCCTCATAAGTCTCTGAGGGGAATGGCAGAGGAACATTAACACTATTTCAGAAATTATGGAAATTCAGTTCTAGCGCCCATCAAGAATTCAATCAAGGATTTTTGTGAAAAATCAAGCTTTTTTAAGCTTGAACTTCTAAATAGCTTAACAGAATCACCTTCGGTTTTACGGCAGGACTCAAAATTTGCCATAAAGTATTTGCAAAACTTTGTTTCTTGGGTTTTAAGCGATTTATAAGAATTTTTTGCAGTTAAAGTTTTAAAGTTACTTTTTAAAATTAAAAAATTCTCGACACTCGAAAACATTTCGAATGAATCGTTTTATACCCTATTCTTCGAAATGTTGAGCTTTTTACCAAAACCATCAATTTTAGTAATCGAAATAAATATATTGTTTAGTGCGTATGGGTTCGTAATAGATTGAATGCACAAGTGCGATAATAGGTTAATAAAATTTATCTAAAGAACGCTGGAAGTTTCCTGAGATATTCGTATAAGTGTTTATAAAATCGTGCAGCATTACTAAACGTTTTTAGTAGTTGGAAGTAGTTATACTTCCAACTACTAAAAACGTTAAAATACAACGCAATGCACAGCGTATCTAAAGAGAAAGCTAATTTAGATATCTCATTTCACCCGGAAATAAGAATTAGCAACAACAGTAACTAAGCAACTGAACTCAGACCAGGTTCCAGGTTTCGCTATATGCCGAGAAAAACATGCAATTTGCATGTTTTTATCCGGCTGTCGTAAGGTAGGCGCCACTGGAGGCTGTTAAGGTAGAATGAATGCTGGAGCTGAGTCCGGGAGGACAGTATAGGAGGGATGAAGGAGCATGATCATTGCCACGTGTGCTGGCTTCAACATCGGATTGGTTCTTAGAGATTCCAGGTGAAAGGTACTGAAAATACAATATTTAACATAGAAGTGCAATATAAAATCATAAGAATTATATACAGAAGTCTTTTCAAGGTTGTCTTTGATGTAAATGATAATAAATGCAGTCACTGGAAATGCTGACAGTTGCAGGAAAATAAGGAAGTTATTAGAGACTCTGATCACATGATCAGTCTCACTGCACAATCTTAGTGTTAAATCAAAGTAAGTTAAAATATGTACAATTATTTACATTGAATAAAAAGTGGTAAAACGTAATAGTTATCAATAAATCAATGCAGTGGGCAGTCCATCCGTAATAAATGAATGCCACAGAAAATAGTTCAGTAACAAATTTACAGATTCAAACGCATTGGAGTCCGTGGTCACGTGGGTGGTCACCTACCCAAGTCCTGGCTCTGAGGTGCGCTGCTTAAGCGGTGTCGGAACCTCCTATACCGACAATGATAAATTGGCCATTTTCGATGTACCTTTTCTCAAAACCTGCTGTAGATATACTCTTGAAAGTTTTTGTGTAATTAACGTACACCTATCTGATTATACTGAAATGAGCTTTTAAAACATTTCGAATTTTAAACTAATTTATGGACTATTTTATTAGGCATAGTAAAATTGAGCACTTTTCTCTCGCAAAAAAAAATTGTGAAATTTTTTTATCTTAATTTATCACAAAAAGTTCATTTCAGTAAATATTAGAAAATATAATAAATAAGCCATAAAAATTTTAGGTACCTGGTAGCAGTAGTTTCTGAGAAAAGTACATCGAGTATAAAAAAATCACGTTTGGAGAAAAACGCGTTTTTATGTAAAATTCCTCATTTATCAAAGCATTAGATCATAAAATAAAACTAGATTTTTTAAAGTTCTAATTTTCATAGAAATTAAAGTATAGTATTTTTAGAAAGCTAAAAGTATAGAGAATTTGAAAATGCAAAAATCCCAAATCAATATTTTTTGAAGATGTTTGGCTTCCAACACCCCTTAATTCTATATGAAAACACTAATATTTACAAAACATTTGAACTACCAAACACACAAACAATTAAGTAGGAAAATCCTGGCTTTCACTTAGGATAAATACAGCGTGCGGGCGAGATATCTGTCCTAATTCAAGATTTCATAATTTAAAATTCTAAAAGAATTCTTATGATCACAGAACTTTGCGGACTGGACGAACGTTTTGTTCGTTTTCCTGATAAATTGATCCAGGCTGTCAATTTTCAGGTCGGCATGAAGTAGTTTATTCCTCATAAAATAATGTGCGGTGGCTCAGATTCTGAGGAATTTGTTCTGAATCACTTGAAGTTTGTGGATATCCGATGGTGTTGCAGTAGCCGAAGTTGGCGATGTACCGGTCTAATATTGGAAGTGTAAATCAGTTTGTTTCTTTAGCAGGTCTAATGTGGAATATTTCCCGATAATGGGAAGTGGGTATTTCACGATGCGGAGAGCTTTTGATTTCACATGTTCAATATGAGTAGTCCAGGTGAGTTTACCATTCAGAATGATGCTTTGGAGACGATAGGCACAGGTTTATTGAAGAGAACTGAATATTCTCTTCAATGAAGATGCCCAGTTCATCGAAGAGGCACAGGAATGAATTCTTTTCAATAAAGAGTTCATTAAAGAGGCACTGGTTCATTGGTATTGGGTTTCATATGTCTTTTCTTCCTACGGATAAGTAGTAACTGGGATTTCTGGTCATTTATACGGATTTTCCACTTGCTGCACCAGAGTTTTATGCTTGGTATAGCACTTTGAAGTTATTTAATTGCATGGTTGATTTTAGCAGACTTTACCTCCAAGGCGGCATCATCAGCGTAACAAGCGAGAATTGTATTATTATTTAGATGTATACTGGGAAAATCTGTGAACTCAG
>KK120437.1:53186-71696 GCA_000611955.2 Stegodyphus mimosarum
AATTTCTAGTTTATGTTTCTGGAAAGCAGTAGAAGGAGGGAATTACGGTTACAGTTAACAACCTTTGTTAAATTTCTATAGAACTTGCCGAGATATTCATTTACACAAAGTTAAATGCACGTGCCCCTGTATTCTTACTGTTCCGGCATACCTTTCTCTTAAAATTTTTCTCGCGCTGCATTGCACAGAGAAATACAGCAAATTTAATTTTAGTTCTACTAAGATTAGCTATTTAAATACAAAATTTGTAACAGTATTGCTAACGTTTCGTTGAAGGGACAAATTCAGAGTGTTTAGTTCCTCAAAAATATTTGACAAATAGTGCACCTTTGACAGCCATCTGCTTGCAATAATAAAATTTTTTGTATTCGGAGTTCATGTCTTAACAGATATTTGAAAATAAATGACTGTTCACGCTTTTAATAACGTTTATGATTTTGACAGCATCTTGAAGCACATTGTTCATTTCCATTGGTTTCTTGCAAGAGCTTTCGATGGATCAGGCAGGGTGAAAATGTTACGTTATCACTGCCAGCAACTTTTACAAATGATTTGACGCCAATATTTGCTCCTGTTATCTCCCTCTTTTGTACCAAACATGCATATGCCAGTGCAGTATTGCCATTCAAAATCTTTAGTTGGTAATGTATATGTTAATTTCATAACAGTTATTTTTAATTTTGAAATCTTTTCTTTTCAATTCTTGTTTACCACTTATAATTCCCTACCAGAATAAGTTTTTAGAATCGGGTTTAATGCAAATGAGTTAGCAGTAGTATTTAAAGGAAGTTCAACTTATTTCGAAAGAGTTCTACTAACTTTCTTCTCACATGGAGAATTTCTTTCAGGTTTCTTTAAAAGTCAGGCCCTTTAAGCGACTCCCTCAGTGAACTTGTAAGAGCAGGAAAAGTCAACTCTGATGAACCCAATATACCATTCAAAGTTTCGAGTGATTTGCCATTATCAAACAAACCAAACCAAACCTTGTCGTGGTCAGGGAGCTGTCATTCTGGACAGCAACTACACAACACTCCACAAAGGAATACAATCGGTGGTGAGAAACACACGTAACCGGTGGGATGACGTATGAAGATAAAAAAGACTAGAAAGAGATAAAAAGAATATAAGTGAAGAGATAAAGCAGAAAAAGGAAAAGAGTGAAGGTAGAAATGACAAAGATAAAGGTAAAGTAAAAATCGTGAAATGTATGTTCGTTAACAGTCATAATTTTTCAAAAGGGTTTTTTGCTTTCCTTGAAGATTTTGAGTCGTTTGAAATATTCTTTCGGTTTACTCACGCACAAAGAATGCTTAGATTTTAGTTGTTTTCGCCCAAATGGCGTTAGCCGAGAATGGCTATTAATTTCGTTTTGGCATTTTGTGGCGTTTCACTATAAACTTTTCAAATTGTTGCCACCAGATATTAGAGCCCTGTATTAAAGAAATTAAATAATGAAGAATCTGCATAAATGTAGGTGTGTTTCTCGCATTTTGATAAAACAACGGTATCTACAGCCAACAAATGTTGAATAACGTACGTCTCCACCCTAATATGGGCATATGGAAGCCCAAATTTGGAATTTGTTTTGTTATCTATTTCATATTTTGTAAAGCATTTATGAGTTTTGATAAAGAAACTCAACGATTTCAAAACGAGCAATGGTAACACTGTAAAAAAAAGCACTTTTAGCTCCAGCGCGCGAGACTGTGTCCAGTTACTGTGCTCTTTCCATTAAAAAATTGTTGACGTATGCTAATGTTGAGAAGCATTTCATGAAACGTTTTTACAACTCGGACGAAAATAAGTCTGCCCGCAAAGGAAGATTTTGAGCGGGAAAACCTTAAAAGATGAGGTACAGAAGTTGCATTTCCAACTCCTCATAGATGGTACCTATGAAGGAAATCTCACTCGTTTGCTGTGTGCCTAGAGGATTATTTTTGCTAAGCTTGTAGGATTCTAGCTAAATTAACTTTACTTTGCTGGCCAGATCTTTACTTGAACTATGAAGCGACTATAAGCTGAGTTCCAGTTGTATCAATGAGTGAAAAGACACTTTTATTCAACTCAGGAAGGAATTTACAGACGGCACTCCTGGTTCTTACAAACTCAGCCAACACTTTTGGCTGCCACTCAAAATAGGTACGTAATCAGCAAAGCTGCACAGAGATAATTAATGCGAGTTCGCTTTTAGCCCTACCGCCGTCGTAGACGAACTGGCAATTGATACGCACGGCCATGAAATAGCAAGCTTAAATCAGCGAAACAACTTGGCCGAATGGCATAATACGCTATGTCTGAAAATAACTTAGACAGCAGCTTAAATATTATCTTTCTAGACTATTTTGCATAACACGCGAAACTGAAATATCATTCTGGCAGGAAAGAAAATCCCACTATTGATTCGAGCTCTCACTGAACAGATTAATACGGAATTCGGAAAAATTCGTATCTTGGTAAAATGAGGTTTTTTTTAAATATATATTCACAGTTTTCCTCACTGTGCCTTAAGGAAAAACAAACACAATGAACTTGAAATATGTTTAGTCGTTAAAAAGATAAGTAACTGAACAAAGCCAGTTAGTTTAAAACTAAATTATCCTTCAATAACTTAAGATAAGGAAATTGTGCTCTCTGTAGTTTCGTGCAGAAAAAAAAAACTCTGAAAACAGTGTTTGACAGGTACACTGCGAAAAAAAAGGGGGGGTACAGTTCTATATCTCCTGTTCTACTGGGCCGATTGACGGAATTTAAATTGAGTTTTTCGTGTCTAGAAAGCGCGACTTAGGATATATATTAGATTTATATGTAGCATTATTCTAACATACGTATTTTGCCACAAAAATCGAACTTTTTCTGAAACGATATGCCAGTTTTTTTTCATATTCGATTCTAAGACTCAAATTATGCCAAACTTCCAAGTTTTGTAAAAATAGCACGAGTAGTTTTTAAAAATTTAGCTCTCAAAATTTTAGCACCTCAACGTTAATTGAATTTGACACATATTTATTAATATCTCTGTTTTTAATAAAATTACTTGATTCCTTCTTCCAGAATTCAAAATTTAAGCTTAATCCAAATATTATTCGCAAAATTATTTTTAAAATTTGTATTTTTAAATATTTTTATAAGTTTTTCGAAAAGATTTTTGTATTATAACCTATAAACGTTTTACCGTCCGCTTAAAAAGTAGATGTATTTTTAAGCACACCTACAAACAATTAGAGTTTTTAAGATATACGTGAAATTACATATTGGCGCGTTTTGAAATTTGGGATCTTTTTTTAAGCGATAATAACGTCAAAAAATTTTTTTTTCTCGTCTGCAATGCAAAAAGGAAAGGAAAATTAAGTTGCTATAAATTAAGAGGTTTGCCAAGTGAATTATTCTTGGCGCCGACTGCAAAAAAAAAAAAGCGCCAAGAAAAATTTCTGAATTTCTCCGTAAATTTCGCACCAAATTTTACAAAATTTAATATTTAGGCATAATTACAAACTTTAACATTTAGGCATAATTTGAGCCGCAGAATCGAAATATGGAAAAACAATTGGCATGCCATTTCAGAAAAAGTCCGATTTTGTGTGGAAATACCTATGTTAGAATAATGCTATCTATAAATCGCGCTTTTGAGACATGAAAAACGCAGTTTGAATTTCGTCATCCGCCCAGTAGGACGGGAGATTTAGAGCTGTCCCCCCCTTTTTTTTTGCTCAGTGTGCATGGACCAGGATGCAGGAAATTTTCGATCAAACCTCTCTCCTTGAAATATTGCATGCCCGAATGATAAAAGCCACGGTACACAATACTTTAAATGAATGAACTACGAAAGACTTTGCTAGATAGAAGTAGGATATTTTTTTTGGCTTTGAAGAATCAGGCTTTTGCCAATCTGAGCTCTGTAAGCTGCGGAGATGAGTTTAATAAAAGGCGGGTATTCTATTGAATAGTATGTACTTGTTTTGGTTTCTCGAAATCTGTGCGTAATAAACAAGCGAGGGCATTAACCAGCGAGTTCAATAAGCAGTGGGTGCTACGTACGAAAAGTGTTGAATGCAAAGAAAATCGCACTATTGATTCGATCTCTCACTGAACAGATTAATACGGAATTCGGAAAAATTCATATCTTGTTAAAATGAGGTTTTTTTTAAATATATATTCACAGTTTTCTTCACTGTGGTTTAAGGAAAAGCAAACACAATGAATCTTGAAATATGTTTAGTAATGGAAGAGACACACGCCAATGTGACAATCAAATTCGCTAACACAACCTTGTATTTGGCGTACATTCACTAAAAACACTCAATCGATTTCGAGGGCAGCTGCAGGTCCCTCCTCATCAGGAGAACAAAATACAAGAAGGGGAAAGAAAGCTGAGTAACGGCTTTTTATACTCTCGGGTAGAACCACGCGCGAGGAGGCAACGCCATCTATCGAGAAAAATAATCATCAAGAATTATGTTAATAGAATTTTAAAAGCGCTAGGTAGGACTGGATTAGACTTAAAATCGTTCACTAAACTTGCTAAATCTTTGTGAATATGAAAAGTCAGCTTTCTTTCCCCTTCTTGTATTTTGTTCTCCTGGTGAGGAGGGACCTGCAGCTGCCCTCGAAATCGATTGAGTGTTTTTAGTGAATGTACGCCAAATACAAGGTTGTGTTAGCGAATTTGATATGTTTAGTAGTTAAATTCATTTAAAAAAGAAAAGATGTCTTAGAAATCACAAGGTATAAAAAGCTTCCGTTACTACTCTAGCCTTATAAGGTATTTCTCCCTCCTTTTTAGCATGCCTTCGTGGTGCAATAGTCAGCCACATTTGGCGCGTATTGGAAAGGTCCGTGGTTCGAGTCCCGTCGAGGGCATTGCTCATTTTTCATCTCTCTTGCTTCGAAATAACCTAATGTCTCTAGAACTTTACTACAGTGAAATCACATTATACGGCTATTAATAATCTATATATATATATAAGGAAGAATGTCTTTTTGTATGTTTCTTTGCGATACACTCAGTCGCTACTACGGCTATCGTCATCAAACTTTCTACAATTTTTTTCTGGGTCCTGAGAAAGGTCGGCGTCCGCATTTTTCTAAAAAAATTCGATATACATATATAATATATATTCGATATACATACGTGAATTTAACGAACTTCTGATTAAAACTCAGCGATCTGAAAGCTCTTCGTTGCCACTCTGCAAAAGTGTAAGATATATATGTTTCAAACTTAATCAGAACACTCGGCGATATAAAAAAATTGTACTGACACTTGGAAAAACGCAATTATATTAAATTGTGTCGAATTTAATAAAAAACTCGGCTATTTAAGAGAAATGTGTTTCACTGCCCAAATTAAAACATTTCAAACTATGTTATCTTTCAGCAAAGCGTAAAATATTAAAATTTTTCACACTCACATCAAAATGCGTGTTATTGCATCACACGCGCTTTCTTTGCTTTTGAAAATGAACTCTTAGTAGTCGTCACTAAGCGTTACTTTTGCTGTGAAATCAATTACGCCACTAAAGCGAAAATCGTTTACTCGACTTGCACCTTAAGCATCAAAGAGCATCACGAGCTTTAGAAACAAACCGGCAAAGGAAAACAAGACTGGAAAACGTTCGAATACATACTGCTCAAGCCCGTTCGTATGAAACAAACGAGCAACGGGAAGCAAGATTGGAAAATACTCGAGTATGCTCTGTTCGATCTAGACGAACACTGCACGCTGATTTAAGTCTCGGTGCATTCCGTTACGATGCTAATGATAATTAAAGTCTTCATCCAAGTGTGGTCGCTGGAAAGATTAATAAATTATAATGTATTGCAGATCCCTCAAATTTAAGAATGAAACACCAGGAATATTGCTATGTGGGTGGAAAAGGGTGTATTAAAAAGCATTTCAATAAACACAAACACTTTCTTTCCTTTAGTAGCACTGCAACGCTTGCCGATTAGTAGGCAGTTTGTATAAAACACGAAACTTAAACTAACTCACAAAGTCTTTAATTGCAGAAGAGTCGCACAAATGCTGAAAGAAAAATACAAAAAATGGGTGATCATTGCAGTTATTATTCACCTGCTAAAATATCTCTGTGCCTAGGTTTATGTAAAATTCGCTTTCTCACTGTATATTCTTAAACACTAACTGATATTAACAAGTGCTGTGCATGAAAGCGAGCTCACGTAAGAAAATTTCCTTTTCATCTCTTTACAATTTCATCAAGTTGAACGAATAACCTCTGAAAGGATCGGAATTGGAAAATATTTCAAACGCCGCTTTGTGTCCGAAGAAAATGTTTGTTATATGATGGTTTTCTGCTGGTTTTTTCAAGAAGTGAAACGATAAAAGCAGCTCGATATAGTACAATTTTTGAGATGATATGCAACTGGGCTTTAAATAAACAGCGCCTGTAAGGAGGCATGGGGTCCTATTGCTTCAGAATATCGCCAGACCACATACTACTAGAATGTCAACCATGCGAGCAAATCAGTAGTTTGGGATAGGAAGTTCTAACTCATCGTTCATACTGCCAGTGCATTTTTCCAATCTATTCCGTTCATTTCTAGCGTTTAAGCAAATTGTTTTTCAAGAAATACTTTGTTAATGACGAGAATCTATTTATCGGCAGTGGAGAGCTTCTTTATTTTCAGAGACACTAATTCTTACAAACGTGGTGCAAATGACCTCGCCATACATTATCAATAATACATTGATACTGCTGGAGCACTGAATAAATGTTTTTATTATTTTCATTTCCTTCTTTTTTAATTACACTGAAAAACTTATATTTCATTTGCAACAATATAATAAATGAGCAAGTGATTGAAAGGTTCTACTGTCTATCTGTTGTGTAGAATCTTGAGAAATAATGATTGAACCGAAGAAGGTTTAAAACTGCCCTTTATTAAACTCTTTAAATTATGTACAATGCGTTAACTTGATACTAACATACTACGCCTCTGCTTGGGCGGTAACTGAAACAGTAGAATAAAACTCAAAATTGGAAATATTCACAAGTAGTAGAATTAAACTACAGGGCTCATAGAATCCTGTATCCTACAGGCCGTAGATGAGTCTAGTGGCAGCAAGATAATATCAACAAAAGTACGTCTAACCAGCAATAACGGCTACGCGGAAGCTTGCGTATAAGCACGCACAGAGATTTCCCGAACTCTCTCTAACTTTCCTTACTGGAACGTCGATATTTAAACTTTTTCTCCCATTGGTGGAATTTGTATTTCTTACGCGCACTACCAAATTTAAATATTTTTGCACTTACAATTAGGGGAATGAAGGCTTCTAGCAAACTAACTTAAAATTAAATTTAACTGGTTATTTAAAATAAATATAAATCCCTACAGGAAAAATTAATGA
The DNA here is from genome assembly GCA_000611955.2 of Stegodyphus mimosarum. Taxonomy (NCBI): domain Eukaryota; kingdom Metazoa; phylum Arthropoda; class Arachnida; order Araneae; family Eresidae; genus Stegodyphus; species Stegodyphus mimosarum. Next base: position 60,556 of record KK120437.1, read on the forward strand.
CATTTTGTTACTAGAATTAAGCGAACACATTAAGAGCAGCAAGAGGCGACGTAAGTTCTTGCGACATTCGACCACGCTCTTTATCCATAAATCGATATTTTATCTGTCCGAATGCGATTGTCCCTATTTTTTTATAATTGAGACCAACACTCTGTATCTCTTACTGGCAAAGTTTGAAATCTAGCCTTCTATAGAGTACCTAAGCATTGTATATATCGCCTAAAACTAGCCGGCAATGTATGAAAGGATTCAGATTTCACACATTTCCTAGGCATTCTGTAGAATGCCAAAAGAAAAACCAGCGAAGTAGGAAATATATTTTCGATTCGTTTCGAAGAACCAAACTACTTAGCTGAAGTTAATAAATGACGTAAAAACTCAAAATGACTACTAAAACGGAACCACGGGACTACTGGGATGCTGAATTGCCAGGATGGGATGTTTGTGGAAAACAAAAGTACGTTCATTTTTCCTGTTGAAGAAAGCCTCTGTACTATATAGTATTACATCACGGACGCCGAATTATTTCCCGTACTTCACGAAAACTCCTTTCAGTACTGGACGCAGACAACGTGACAGAATGTTGAAAGAACTTTCAGTCAAATACGAAAACGTTACACGTAATGATATTGAAGTGACCACCTTTGTAAGCCCTGTCAGAAAAAACAAAATGGTATTAAAAAGGGCATTGTTGTGGGAAATACATTGTTTCTAAATTTAATTTCTGTTGTAAGGTAGATCTTACTGATTCCCAGTCTCAGTCAAATAGAAAACACAAAATTATTATGCTGTATCAAGGTCATCTCACTATCCTCTTTTTTTACATATTTCGAATAACAGTTTTTAATGGCACTCTTTCATTAATTTTTCAAAATAACATTTATATTTTTGAGAAATGAACGTCTTTTAAATAATAACCTTATTATAACCTTTTTTTCGTACTCTGCCTAAACAGCGTTTGCCATTCCATGAAATGCCTAGGTATTATATGCATGCCCAGGAAAAGTATGTATAATTCTCATATTTTATACTTTGTCTAAAATCGTCCAACGTCATATACAATACCTAGGCATTCAATAGAATGCCGGCGTTTCATATTTTGCCAGTAAAATATGCAAGAAAGGCAATTTGAAAATTTTCAGTGTGTTTAACAGCATTATTTAAATGAACATACACATTCGAAGTTGGCTTTGAGTGTTCTTATAATTATGCGGTTGCTTTCTGGTGTATAAATAAATTGCATATTTCTAAGTTATTCGTAATCGTATTCACATAGTGAGGGGTGAAAGTTATGTATGACCGACTGTAAAATTGCAAACACATATTCAATTGAGAAGTTACATCAGTAGGAAAATAAGAACAAGAGTATTCATTTTTTTGAATAAGCTGGACAGTATTAAAAATCTTTCATTCTCTTAAATAAAATAAATTCGAGTATATTAGATTACACAGTTAGATGGCAATTGTTCTTAAATCACATGAATTCATTTGATATAACATATTACACGATATTTATAGTGTATGTATAGTTTTAGCATTTATAACACTGTTTGATCAATTTCTCTGTACGTAGAATTATGACTTAAGCAATAGTGAGAAATCTAATATTCTAAAACCCTATCATCTTGTTAGATATCAATTGAATAGTAACAGCTTTATAAATGTATACACATTTAAAAATCGTGAAACTTTGATGATAAATTCCTAATAGTTTTATAAATCTGCTAATAAAAATCTAATCTTTATTTATCAAACAAAACTGCTATATTTCTGTAACATAAAATTTAGTAAACACTGCTAACAGCATACATCTGTCCACTTGGTACTTTCGGCAACGGACAGAAAATACATACTGGATGACACGTTGATATAAAAAAACGCATTAAACACTAAATTACATAAATATAATAATACTTGATAAAAGTCTGAAGATCGAATAAAAGTAACCCGTATTTACATCTTTAAAAATTAAAATACTAATTTTTTTAAGTCTGAAATTTACTGTTGGTATATTCTTGGTAATGCCTGACTACCCCGTATCTCGAAATGCTTACGCTACAATACTTAACATCCTGTGTAAAGCAATTTCTTACGTATTGCATTTTGTTTGTTGGATATCGGAGCGAGTGAAGAAGACATAAAATGAAAATCCGCTGCATTTTATCGCTTTTGTTTGCCTCTAAAGTAAACACAAAAATCTATTTCAAACTGACATATTTTGCAAATAGAAAGCCGCGTAAAAGGAAGCTTCTGCGAGATTTCTATGTTTATTCAAACCCATGCTGTTAACCGTGTTTAAAAGTCTATTAATTTTCTTAAAATACAAGAAGTTCTTTTGAGCTCACAAACCGATCTCGAGCACAAGTAGAAAAACGCGTCATATTTACATTGTTTTTGAATTAAAGTTGAATCTTGTCCAGCTTCTCAAACAATATTTGAAAAGCCAGCTTCTGGAATGTTACAGCTGAAACTCCTCCTCTCCACCCACACGTCTTCGGATGGAAGATACATATAGGCGACTTGAAACCGCTGCTTATTACAACAGCTAGTCCTTTCTTCAGGAACCCACTATCAGAGATTCTTCTCACGAACTGTCCGAGAAGGGAAAAAAGGTAAGGATAAAACAGTTGCATTGTAATCCAATAAGGGGTACCTGCTCAATGGCATTTTAAACGAGGCAAGAACACAAATCCTGCTTGCATAACTGTTTTTTCCTGTTACATAACTGTAACACATGAAAACATTTTTTTTCGGAATGGATTAAAATGCTGCTTTCTGTAGGAAAAGATTCGCCAGTTATGACTTTTCCCAAGAAAAGGTTTTCTTGATACTCGGGAAGAAATGATTTTGTAGTTAAAGTACCTCTTCCATTTTGTAGTCCACTAGAAAACAGTCTCTTAAATCTTGTAAAGCAGGTTTTATAAAGTATTTAGTATCCTTTATATTTTACCATTACGGTTCATATGTCTTGCTATTTTGTGTAGTTATTACGCGTTAGAGAATGGATCGTAAATCATTGTACGATGTTCAGGGTAACGAACATCGTTCAGGGTACGAATCTGTTCTTCGTTACGAATTTTCCAAGAGAACTCGTTTCTTTTTTTCCCAGAAACATTGTGTTCTGAAAGTGTGTTTCTTCAAAGTTACGTGTAAAGTTTTTAAAATTAGTATTTTAAGAATTATCCAGTAATGTAATGTTATCATTCTTGTTATTTAGATCTAATTTCGTTAGAACTTTTAATTGGCAAATACATATCAGTGTATTTAAAAAGGAAAAGGTAATATATATGATATAGAGGTAAATAAGTTTACCCTTAATTCTATGTATTAAAATCAATATTTTTCTCACGTTCTGTAAAATATTGAAATCTAGGTTCTTTACCTGCATATATGGCGCTTACTATTAAGCGTACTATTGCAACAATTATCTTGGCATTTCTTTCTATCTTGCATTCATAAAATTGTGGATTAAATAAATTATTTTAAAATAAATAATTTAATAAATAAATAATTAAATAAACAAATAATTTAATAAATAAATTATTTTTCTTTTAATATTAGTTTAGTTGGACCGTCTTATCCATGACCATGAGCTCAAACACGCATGCACCATTTGGACCGACTTATCCATGATCATGAGCGCAAACACACATGCACCATTCGGACCGCATTATTCTCAAAATAGGGAGAAAAGATGGGAACTTTCTTCCCCATGAGCATATAAATTCTCTCTTCCGAAGAACAAAGTCCTTTCACTTCACCTTTCACGTCGCAGCAAATAATAACTCACCTTTTGGATGAATTTATGTGTTTTGGCAGAATGCCAGCCAAGGTTGCGTTTCAGACGGTCGAACTATACCGAAGTCTTTGAATAGAAGATCCAACGTCGTAAAGCTCGAAGTTTCATTTACTATGTATATGTCTTGCGAAGAAAGAATTCTGAAAAAATAAAATAAAAGTAAATAAAAATAATAAAGGTCGCTATTGTGACAGCTCGTTTTAAATGTTTTCTACATTTTGATTTTTAATAACGTATGAAGCAAATCACAAAAACGTTGAAAACATTGCATTATTAAGCATAGAAAAGTAAATGCTATTAGTGAATGATTAAAAATAATAAAATGCTTTTGCTATTGCCAAGCTATTGTCGTGTTATTATGACTTTTTTTGCTACATAAGGACTTGAATTTGAAAGTTAGATGTGGCAATTAAAGAAAATGTCTATTGTAGTCATTTCACAGTTTTTATAAATATAGAGAAATATTACTGCATTTGCATTTCACTGGGCAACTCTCTTTTGATTACATTGCTTTGATACTATTTTTATTAATTTTTGAGAGCTCTATATAGCAGCTGGAAACTTTTGATAAGATTTGCTTATGAATTTAAAAAACTCCTTCTAAGACAATTTAAAATAGTAAAATATAAAACTACTTCCCAGAAATAAGAAAGCTTCAAAGTTATAAATAATATATTTATTTTGATAAATTTACTATTTATAACTTTAAAGCTTTAAAATACCTCATCAGGTACTCAATAAAGTTATCAAGATAAATTTATTGAGTGTCTGATGAGGTTTTTGTCAGATTTTTGAATTTGCTTGTTAAGCAGTGTGTGTGAAAATCAAAATAATATCGATGGTGGTTTAATTTTTTCGGACTTTGATGAATTTTATTAAATGAAAAAGTCATTTTTGTAAGGTAAGTAAAACATGCGGTGCTAGTCTGACAGTACCTTCTTATCTGGCTATGGTTGACTAGCGGGTGAGTGCAAACTGGGAAATACTGGTAGTTTGATCCGAGTTTACACTGCTCGACATTGAAAATGCAACACCAAGAAGGAGTGGTCAGAAATTTATGCAAATTTTAGAGTAGACGCACGTCACTGAGTTATGCGAATGATGTGAAATGCGCAGCTCTCCGACGCATGTGAAGTAAGATATAAGGGAAGGAACGTGCAGAATGGGCAATATTAATCGTTATTTCTGTCAGACGAATTATCGAAGAAAGTTGGTTTTTGTTCCGGAGGATACGTGTAATAGGAGACAGTGCCAGACCGCCGTCAATGAAGGCACTTCCAGCAGATAGACGATTTTACGAGAGGTATGGTGATTGGACTGAGAAGGGCGGGTTGGTCCTTACGTCAAATCGCTGCTCATACCCACATGGATGCGAGCACGGTGCATCGGCTATGGCGAACATGGTTAGAACAAGGGAATGTGGGAAGAAGGAGGGCTGCAGGTGCAGCCAGAGGGACGTCAGCACGCGTGGATCGACACATCTGCCGACAAGCTGTGGCGGTCCCGCAAGTCACTTGCACAGCGATTCTGTAGCATGTGCAAGATACTCTGGATGTCCCCGGGTCGACGAGAACCATTTCCCGTTGATCGAGCAGTGTATATCCGGCGGTTATATGAGAGTATTCGTGGTTTTCTTTAGAATGTTTTCCACGACGGCACTCCTCACTTTAGGCAAATAACTTTTGAGTGCTTTGTTGCATTCAAAATAATCCTTTTTTAGCTGTGACCAAAAGGAAAAGCCCCTTCCGACAAAATAAATAAAGAAAGAAATAAATAAAGAAGGGGCAATCGGACCTTCGCAACCAGCATGACAAATCTTATTTACCCTTACAGCACTTTTTATTGCTAATTTTTGTCCTGCTTTACGTAATTGTCATTAAAAACCTTTGGTAAATATACTCCAGTAAAATATATCTTGAGGACAAACATTTTGTCTCTTATATAGCTGTTTTTTGCTTCGGAGATTTACCTCCTAGAAACAGTCAATTAACTACAAAGTGTTTTCATGTATACGTGAACGTTGTCCGTTGTATTCGTACGCATGCCTGATATTTAGTCTGTAAAACAGGGTATTTTTTATATAAAATTAACATAACGACAAATGTGTTTCGTATTTTTGAATATGCATTTTAGCCACCAATTAATTAATTTTAGGCACTAATAGTGGCAAAACATTTTGCAATCGCTCTGTGACTCTGAAAATTTCTTTGGAGTTTGATATAGCACACGTTTTACCTACTTCTGTTTCTGGATTTATAAAGCAATTTTCTGGTTTTCCCTCGTTTGCAACTTCAGAGATAAAAGCCCGTATATTTTTAAAATTCTGTCATTTTATTTAGCACTTACAACGTAATCACCTGTTAAAGCTTTATTGCAGATGCATTTACTGAACTAAATCAAGTCGTTTTTTTAACGTTATTTCTGAAGTCAGGTACACCATCAACATTCTGAATTAATTTTCTCATTTTTAAAAAATTCTTGAGCATCATGCTGAAAAACTCCCTGAAATTCAGCGTAAATGAATCACTGAAATAACTGAAAATTCTTAGGAAATAAATGCGTCTTGAAAGAATTTTCTTTAGTCAGGTTTCGCTTCAAACGGCACCCTACAGTCTGAGGACCTGATATTGTACTAGTAGAAAAAATAACCCATTTTTGATAAGTTTCATTTTTGAATCATGAGATTGAGATATTACAATATACATGATAGTAGTAGTTTTCTATTTTGTGTTCTCATTTGCTCATCTAATGAAATAAACTAATCAGGTATTAAGCTGAATTAATAATTCTGTGAAATTCTTAACGCATTTTCTTTCTTTATATTTTAAGTTCATGTATCTTCAAGACATCTACTTCCGTACCGCAAATGAGGAAAAAATGACGAGGTTTTTGTCATCTCAGTACATTTCTTTTTTAAAGCAAAGGGTTTTATTTGGTAACATTTCGAATATCTCCACTACTATTTCATATAAACTGTACTATACTACTATTTCAACTACTTTATGGATGCCTTTAGCTTCATAAGCTTTGCGGCTTCCCAGTCACTAAGTGAACTATGGTAAATAGAACAGGCAAATCGACAACCTTGTATTCGATGTAAATTTTGTAAAATCCCAGTAGATTTCGAGGGCGAAACGAGTTCCCTTCATTAGAAACAAAAAATTCTGCAAATCGAAAAAGCAAATGTCGATCATATTTATACCCTACAGGCAGCTAAAATTATCCAGAAAACTGGCTCTATTAGGGAACTGGATTTTCTTGAAGCTTTTCACATTTACAAAAATTTATCTTTTTTATTCAATGACTTTAACTCCAATCCAGTCTTGCCTAAAGCCTTTAAAATTCTACTAAGTTAACTCTTCATGTTTAGTTACTGTTTCTGTTGACAGATGGCGCTATTGGCTCCTTACATTGGTTGTCTGTAGGGTAGAAATATGATCGACATTCGCTTTCTCGATTTGCAGAATTTTTTGCTCCCGATGAAGAGGGACCCGTTTTTCCCTCGAAATCGATTGGGATTTTACAAAATTAACGTCGAATACAAGGTTGTCGATTTGCCTGTTCTATTTTCCACGTCGGAGTTATTCTCTTGGATTCAAATCCCAACAGATCAGATTGTTCCATGGGTGGTTGTGAAGGTTCCTCTTTGTAATGCAAAGACCGGCTAAATTCCTTTTAAAATGCTAAATGGTAAATGCCTAGCTAAATACCTAGCTTCCTCCAGGAACACACATCCTCCTCACGCAGATAGTCTTAGCGTTGTTTACAATAACAATTAATCCAATCCAAATCATAACCATTAGAAATTTAATTCACATTTTCGAATCATTTTTGAAATTTAGTTTCTTTATTCACTGAGTTAAATTCCTTACGAGTAGCCCTGAAATGCATGCTTTATCATAACGTAAATCACTGCAACCAGCCTTGTGATACACTACTGCTCTCAACACTTTGTCAGAACTGAGTGTTCGGTGCATATTCTTGGCAAAAATCTTCGTGAGACACTTTACACGATCCTGATCTTTAACAGGAAGCTGAATGCAGCTATGTTCTGCGGTAGAATACTGTGATTAAGTGGTAGAATAACTATACGTAAGAAGGATTTAAAATCCTCTTTTATTAAGCCACAATTATATACAGCCACTTCCCAACTGGGGAGGGATACAGAAAATAACGACCGCACTTGGGTCTAAACTGAACAGTCAGATAATTTAAACTAAAGCTAATTAGAAATTAAGTAATCCTTGCTCACAGAGCTATTAACGCGAGGTTGGCCTCTATGCTAAATGGTGCGTAGCAAGATTTCACTAATACTAACGCACTTAGAATTACTTCAATAAGTAATAGCGTAACAGCGCTACGGCTTAGAATTTAAATACTAGCTGGTCAGGCGAACGTCGAATAGAGTAACAGTGGTCTGAGACTAAAATCTCTTTCACACTGAGAGGTTCCTACCTCTCGTTTAAATAGGACTTTGCTTCACTTCAAATTAACATAAAGCTGAAACGCGCGCTTATTCTAACGGGAAGTTGAAATAAGAACAGCTAGAAAAAGGCAAATTAAAATAAAACTTTGTTAGTTTAACTAAAACCTTACATACTTCCCACCAGAATTGGCAAAAGTTGAACTACTGTGGTCCAAACGGACTATGCTGAAACATGCAATTCTAGAAATACTCAATATTTAACTATTCCTACTTAGGCCAACTTTTACAGAAAAATAGAATTTCTTGGCCATTTACAGACGAAAACTTGATTTGTACATACATCTTCATCTGTTTTGAGCATAACCTTTCTTTGGTCTACGTCCTTCCAGCAAAATCTGGAAGGAAAGAAATTTTAGTATAACATAATAACAGTAAGTTCTAGGTAACAGACTTCTTTTTTCTTACCCGTGTAAATTCGCACACACACATTATCATTCAAGCAAAATTAAATTCTTCCCCCAATGCTCTCCACCGGTGTTGGATGAAAAGCGAACTGCAATTGCGGGGTTTTTTTTTTGTTTGGGGGTGTTCAACTCTCCCACCTACGATCGACTAACATTAGTTAGAACTTGACATAACGAGACCTCAAAAGACAACCTATAACCAGCTAAACCTGAGGTTCTAACTAACTTCATGTCTAACACTTTAAGTGTATTTGGTGGAGAGCCTATTAACACTTGCATTCTTTTAATTCTATCTCGCCTTTTCATGCATACAATTTGTAGTTTGAACAAAGAATGCTTCATTCAAAATTTAACCTTGCACCTAACGTGCATTGATGGCATAATTCCATTTTTGTTACATTTTATAAAACTTTTAACAATTGCATACAAATCACAAGATACAATATGTACTTTAAATTTCTAAGTTTACAGCAAGTGCTTCATATTCTTTTTCTCAAAGTTCTTTTCTGAAACATTGCATTACACTGAAATAATAGTCTGTAGACTGAATCGTGTTTTTCCTTTTACCGACTTTTCATTCTAGGATTTTACAGGTGTTTCAACAAAGCATAATACAGAATCATTTAGTTAACATTCTCGCAGCAAGTCATTGCTTTTACAAAACTAATATATTCACAATGCTTCAGAATCTGCTTTACAAACATTAAGTAATTTTAAATCTTTGCAGAATTACAATTTTAAACAAAAGCATTTTTCAAGATAAGTAATCATTTATCGCCAATTTGGCGTAAAAATCAACCTCACTTGAAGTAAAAAGAGACCCTGCAACTTGTAGTAACACTTGAAAATTAACTAAACGTTGGAATAAGAAATACTACTTATCTTGTTGTAGTCAGCCATTCTTTTCTTGGCCCAATCCTTGAAAGTTGGGTAGATTGTAGCTTGGGCCAGTCTCCTTGACTTTGGTTGCTGCCCATTGCCCTCTTGCTGTTCCTCCTCCTTTCTTTTGTGTGTCCTTCTTTCCATCCTGGGGTACTTGCGCTGGGGAGGAAGGTGATGCGCTCGACGTTTGTTCGGCTGGGTCCTTTGTTCCTGGACCCTCGTTCGTCGCTGCTCCGGGCTCTTGCTGTATTCGGGACGTTGATCCTCAGGCTGCAACTGGGGCTATTTGCTTCTCAGGCTCCTTTCCGATGTTTCTGCTGTCCTCTTGGCTACTTTGGGTTGACCTTGTCCATAGTGCTTGGGTCTTTTGTGGATTGTTGAACTTGTATTCTCAGAGATCTTTCTTTTGAATCCACCTCCTTTGGTGATTTTCCGTTTCTTGTTTCTTCTACTTTGTTGAGGGGGTGCTTTTCTTTTTCTGGCCTTTCGTTGCCATTGTTGCTGGTTCCTGTTGTTGCCGCTCGGGTACATCTTCCGTGGAAGTGCGTTTCCCCGGATCCTGGAAAAAATCTTTAAACATTTCCATTTTATTACGGTTATAATACGGCTTAATTTGGTCCACATTAGCAGTAATTTTCTCGCCGTTGTTCCTCCTTAATACTACCACTGTCTGGGTAACTTTCTCGATAAGGAAAGGGCCTTCAAAACGCGGAAAAAAATTCCCCACCTTTTCTTCTGGGGTATTTGATAAAGCATGTTTTATTTTTAGCACCTTATCTCCAACTTTATAATTCACCTCTCTTCTCTTTTGGTCATAGTAAAATTTCTGTTTCCTCTGGGCTATTTCCGAACTTCCTTTGGCTTCCCGTATCAACTTTTGAATATCACTCATTTTAAACTTTTCTGCCCTTTCCTGGACAAAGAAAAGTTTGTGTAAGGGTGTCAAAATCTTTCTTCCAAGAAATAGTTCAGCGGGTGTTTTTTGTGTAGTGTCATGTTTGGCAGTTCTAAGGGCAAATGCAAATTCATTTATATGGCTATCACAGGTAGAGTGATAATTCTTAATGTAACTTCGAATGATTTTCACTACGTTTCTATTAACCCGTTCCGCTATGTTGTGACTGCGGACGATACGGGACTGTGGAAGTTTGGAACATAGGAAACGTTAAACGTCCTTCTGACTCCAAGAAGATTAATATTTATTTACATTTTTTGGATATAGAATAATGCAAACAGAAAATCAGTCAATGTTCTTTTTCTTGTCGAAGGCTTACTGTTGCCACTCTGGTGAAAAGAAAAACGCATGAGAGAAGTTTCGCTGATGGCGCTTCATCAACGCGAATGATGTCGCCACACAACCCCTTGCCAGTGATAGCGTTATACCTTGTAATCTTTCAGGTATGCAGGAAATCTCACCCTTCGTCCAGCTTTTGTGTTTCTAAGATGAATATCTTTGGAAGAATCATTGTCTCCAGGAAGTGGAGGTGAGATTTTAGAGTTATCAGCCTCGTGTGTCTAGAGATTTGCTGTTATTTCATTCTTGAGGCTGAAACATGGTTTCAGTCTATCT
>KK120439.1:0-159261 GCA_000611955.2 Stegodyphus mimosarum
GATAGGAAAGTTCAAACTAAAAATAATTTGGTTAATTAAAATAATGAATGCTACAAAATGAACTTACGCCTGTATGTTTTCGGCGAAGCTTGACTGTTGAGGCTTTTCGTGTTACGTTATACAAGAGATACTACAATTTTAAACATAATTTCACTAAAATTATATACATGTATACAAAATTCATAGCAATTTATTAGAACTATGTTTCTTGACATTTTTCAAATTTTGAATTTAACAATCCTAATTTCTGTTTCAGAATGAATTTCTAAATTTTCGTATCTAATCTGGCGCCCCTTTTATTTGTTCATCTGAGGCAAGTGCCTCACTTGCTTGTTCCTAATACCTCTCTGTTAAGAAGTTACAGTATAAATATGACCAAAAGAATCTAAAACTTAAAAGCTAAAGCTATTTCTTGCATTACCAATGCTGGGCGCACAAAGCAAACCTTTTTGCTAACGTATTTATGAAAGCATTTGTTACTACTGTAGCAAAAGCAAAATAACATTTTTCTTGCGCTAGGGAAAAAAGAAACTTGCGTATTTAAGGTACTTAAAAGGAAAGACACCTTCAAACGTTATCCTTCTCCTATTACAAGTGGATCAATTCTTGGTTCGGAGCTGTTGTTTATTTGAGCGACTATACGAAGCGTATTAGTGCTTTTCCACTGAGTATGAAGATGACAACTCAAGTATCAACTTCTCAATGGAATGTTTTGGAAATGAAACTCCGTTTCGTAAAATTTAGGTTCAAATGTTTTTCTTTTCTAAAATTGCGTCCAAAAATTGTGAAACATTCAGAATTTAGAAGGAAACTATGCATTCCCTCATTTCCTTAGAGTTAGTCTTCTCGTAAGCGTTAAAGTGGCGGTTAGTTTCTGAAAAAGGCAGAATGTATGTTGACAGATTAGGAAGTTGATCAGAAGCACTTAATAACAGAACAAATTAATCTTCTGAGCGTGCTTTTAGATTATTCGGACTTATTATCGGAAAGCTCCTCTGAAATATCATTTTCAAAACCATTACAGAATTACAGAAACATTACAGAGCTTATTGATGGATACAATCATTTTCATTAACTACTTCTTACAGCGGTCATTCAAGAAAACTCACACGGAATCTGAAACAATATTCACAAAAACAAATATCACAAAAATTTCACAAAACGTCAAAGCTTTCATAGCCGTCTCAGTATTATAGAATATAAGACACAGTATTTTAATGTTCATAGCGTAATTACTGCAACAGGATCCAAAAATAGTGATTTGTATTGCTCTCTCTTTTACACTTCTCTCGAATTAATGTTAAATTTTCATTTTCTTTTTGCGAAATTTACGTATAACTGCTGATTTTTAGTAATTGTATTCCGCAACGAAAATCTTTATTCATCTTAATTTCTGAGTCAGCCAAATGACAACTTTTAATCTTAGCTGAGAAGATTTTGAAATAGTGAGTAATAGCAGAATATATAAACGAAAGAGAGAGAGAGAGAGAGTGCTGTATTGTATCATTTTCTTTATTTGAAAATAAGTATATAAAACTTTGTTACAGCCTATATACGCAGAGACTTTGAATAACTTAACAACATAATTTTTTATGAGTTCACTGTTAAATTTGTATGTGTGGTACTTTATTTAAAATATTACTGTAAATAGAATTAGTATTAAGTTTAGTTATGGTTAGAACTCTCTTTATGTCAAATAAATGTTTGATTCTGTGATAGACAGAAGGGCCATCGCCAGCAACGATTGGAACTGAGATGCTTTTAACTACAAGTTAAGTTTCTTCTTTGTTATTCTCAATCACTTCCTTTGTCAGTGTTCTTGAGCCGACATTTTTGAGCCCAAAGGTATAATTTTTGCGCTATTTATGATTTTTCATTGAGCCCATCGCTTCGCAGCAGGACCGTGGTTAGTGACTCTGACTATGGTACCGAAGGACCCGAGTTCGAAACCTAGAGAAGGCATGGATGTTGTAAATACATAGTGTCTTTGCGGCATGGGGGTAAATATACGGCGAGTCTAAAGTTCTCTCGTGTGGTTTGTGGTAGCGGGAGAGGGGTGGGAGATCCTCGAACTTTTCCCCTGGGTGCTCTCTTTCAAACGTGGGACGGAACTGAGCAAATGTCGTGCTGTCACTTGTATGCTGCTCAAGGTTCATACTAAAAGACAGGTGCAAAAATTTTCACTCCTTGCCATGATAATATTCTTGGTTTCTTCTGACTATGTAAGACAACTGAGCTACAACAGCAACAACAACATTAAGCCGATCTCATTGCTATGAGAAAAAAAAAAAAAAAAGAGTGATGCTAATGAAATTTTGGAAATTTGTTTGCTGTAATCATAACTATAGCAGCTTGATTTCTGCTATTCACACCACTTAACGCATATATTGCAATATTTCCATCTCGACTTTCATTCCGATTTCTTGAAATGTGTAGTCGCTAGGAACTCAGGTTATTTTATGATCATCTTATGCATTAAGAAAAGAAAATTTTTTAATTTTATTTTTTGCAAATGCTAAAATCGAAATCGTGAAAATCGAAGAATGCTTTTGTTACAATAATTGATTTTTTTTCAAGCATATGAATTGGAAAATTGTAGTTCTATTAGTACGCACATATTTAAAGGCTTATTTTTTATTCTAGGAAACATTGAAAATGTATTCCTCCATATTCTTATTCTTGCAAACTGTTTTCTCTTTTTGATGAGATACTCCTCGCATATTGAATTTCCGGGGCTTACGAATACACAAATCAGTCAGAATAGAGTCGAGGGATAACTATCGTCAGAGAAATAAAAGATAAGATAATCATTTCCGAGAGCCGATGCATATTTTTTTTCTTCCTTTTGTATTCATCGTCTTTTCATTTCTTTTCACCTGCGTTTTTTTTATTGCACGGTACTTCTTTCGTAATGCAAATCTGCATGGTTGAATTCTTTGTGATAAGAAAAATATGCGATATTTCAGCTGCTATATATTTTATATAAAACAATTAAGTTGTTTTGGCATTTTTTCGTAATCCTATTCAGCGTGGTTCTTTTGTTAATTTAAGGCAGATCTTAAAATTAATGTTTGACCCGTTTCTGGGAACCCGATTTTATTGAATTATTTTTAACATACATGTGAACGACAATACAGTATTCTATAGGAGGTTTTTCAAAATTATGGGTAGATTTTTTTTCTTTTATTTATATTTATTTCTTTTATTTTATGCCTTTAAATTTACTTATGTGAATCAGATTTTCGCAACCCCAAATGGGATCGGACTGACAGTTTAAGAAGCATCTATGCTCTAGATCAGTCTGAAACGTTATTTTATTTAACAGTACAATATATTATGTACTATTAAGTAAAATAACAACATTTTATAGTACATAATGTATTGTACTATTGATAAATATAGAGCATAATATATTGTTCTATTAAATGAAAATTATGTATTGTGGTGTAAAACTATTTTATTATTATTATTATTAGTCCAAAGGGGCAATTTGCCCTGAAGGGCTATGAGTTTCGTTTTAGCATTCTGCGTTGAAAACTATAAGCGGCGAATCACTTTTCAAATTGTTGCCACCAAATATTAGAGCCTTGTATTATATTTAAAGAAATTAAATAATGAAGAATCTGCATAAATGTATATGTTACCGTGAAAGACCGAAATTGGAGAATGTCGACTTTCACCGGAGAATGTCAACATTCACCAAATACGTCGGTGAAAGATCGATGATTGCATTACATTCTTGTACATTCGGACCCTCACCGGTGTATGTCGACAATCACAGATATACTCTGGTGTAGGTCGAAAAGAGAGGAGTAGACAAAGAGGCGACTGGCTGTTTCCCATACATGCAGTTGTAAAAGCAAGGGCCTCTTCTGCAATCCAAATTGTAATAATAGTTTAAGTTGTTGCAATAAATAAGATTTGAATCACATAATTTAGTAAGTTTTTACTGCTATTATTTTATTTCCTCATTTAGAACGCACTGTATAATTAAGTAGGTTTTTAACTTCTATTATTTTTCTTTCTCATTTTGAATGTACTGTGTGTTTTAAGTTCTTATGTTCTAAAGTTTTTATTTTAAGTTTCAAGTGCGTTTTTTCGCGACTGAATTACGGAGAAGAGAATATAATATTCTTATATATTCAACATTCACCATTACTACATGGTGAATGTCGACATTTACCGGTGTAAGTCAGAAATAAGTGTATTTGAAAAATATTTCGGACATACACCAAGCGACTATGTGAATGTTGACATTCACCGGTGAAAGTCGACATTCTCCAGACTTCGGTGTTTCACCGTAACGTATATATGTTTCTCGTATTGTTATAAAACGACGCTACCTAGATCCATCCAATTTTGAATGACGTAATCATACTGCGAATATGGGCATCTGAAAGCCCTAATTTGGAATTTGAAATTTATTTTATTATCGATTTCATAATTTGTAACACTTTCAACGAATGTTTTTATTAACAAACTCAAGAATTTGAAAGCAAGCAATGGCAACGTTGTACAGACAAAACATTTTAAACTCCAGCGCGCGAGAGTGTTTATCAGAAATTCTAAAGATATGCTCATTTTAAAATTATTTTGCGATATTACACTTGAACTGAATTTTATGGTTTAAGTGCGAAGAACACGATATTTAATAAACAAGAGTAACACACAAAACGTTAAATAAAAAACGCCGCTTTGGACGTAATTTAAAATCTGAAACCTTTCAGTTTTTTTATTTTATTATTATTATTATTACTACCAACTTAATGTCTTACTGACATGTACATTAAACGAATGTCTTGTATCATACGGCGTTCACTATTATCCACGGTAAGTGCAAGAAACGTTTCGCCCGCGGTTGCACTATTAACTCAATATGCTTGTTTATTTGTTTTTGTATAATTTTATATAATAAATATTAATTAAATACGTGACATCAAGTATAAAAGCAGCAGGCAAATATTATCCAGGCTACGAATTAAAAGGGAGGTATAGAAAAGCAGAAGATAACGAAAGACTGAAGCAAGGACTTCATGTGAGAAAAGCGCAAAGAAATGTAAGATTGTATTCCTTCTTTTTTATGTGTGGGCTGTCTCAGTGAATGTCAGATAAGTATAATTACGCGTTTGCTTCAGAAGATTTAGTTTGGAGGGTTGAAAAAAAATTGTTATGGGCAGAATTTCGTTGGGACTAATGATTTCTTTTAGATCTCCTTAAATAACTAAATTAAATTAACAGGAAAGCTTGAAACTGTATTTCGCTTGGGATAATGAAGAGTTTTCACAGATAATATAATCGGCTATAAATAGCCAAAAGAGGAGGGGAGATAAATCGAAATTTCTAACGCGTTGGAATTATCTCACATCCTCAAAATCACTCGCAGAGAGAATTCAAACGCAGTAATTATATGAACAGCAAATCCAGTATTAGTGTCAACAATACAGGATTTACGACCCAGAATTTATCTCTCAGCTCAACACAGATACAAGGTAAAACTTTAGTTCTGAAGAAACGAGATTCAAACGGTTATCTATTCCTTATTAAACGTCATTTTAATGGATTCAATTAGGAACATAAATCAAAACTCTGGCTGCTAAGTAGGGGTAAAAATTTATTTATAGAAATAAATGTTTTAAGAATTCTTGTGCGTCTGGCCATCTGCATTAAATGATATAAAAAAATTAGAGAAATTTAAGACAGTTTTAATTATTCTGCGTAAGTAATAGACCAAGTTTCGATATAACAATACTGACGTCCGTCGGCTCACAGCTCTTATTTATACCATTGCTCAACATGCAGGCTAAGCACTTGTGAAGCCTATGCGTTTTCTAGGAACTGGTAGAATTCTGCTAGATTTATGACAAATGATTAAATGTCGTCAAAACCCTGTAAAACGTTGTTGCTCCTACCTCGGTTCTCACTTTGTAAGGTTTTAGTTAAACTAACCAAATTTATTTTAATTTAAATCTTTTCTATCTCCTCTCTGCTTCAACTTCCTGTCAGAAGAAGCGCGCGTTTTTAGCTTATGCTAATTTTTGAAGTTCAGCCATGCACTATTTAAGCAGAGGTAGAAACCTCTCGGTGTGTGAGAGCTTTGCCTCAGATCACGGTCACGCTGCTCAACGTTCGCCTGACCAGCTAGCAGTTTAAATTTATAAGCCATAGTGCTTACTACGTGATTGCTTTGTAAAATAAATTAAAGTGCGGTAGTATTTAGTATACCTTGCTACGCACCCTTTTCGGTAGAGGCCAACTTCCGCGAATTGCTCTGCGAAGCAACGTTTAATTTAAGTTCTATTTTTATTCATTTAAATTTATTTGATTGTTAAGTTTGACCAAAGTGTGGTCTGTTACGTTCTGTATCTCTCCCGAATTGGGAGGTTTGTATTTAATAGTGATTGAATAAAAGAGGATTTCAAATCCCTTCACGTGCAGTTATTCTCCAGCCCAGCAGTTACATCAGAACATAGCGTACCTTCCGCTCCCTGTTCCAGTTCAGGACTTAGAACGTAAGGATAAGAACCCTTTACAGAATTTACCATGTTCTCAAAGAATACACACAGAATGCTAAGTCCTGATAGTGGCGCCCGCACAAAAAGAAGAGGATGGCCTCAACAACAAGAAGACGAACCTGAGACACCTGCTGTACCTGTCCAGAATCCTGAGATAGCACCTCCTGGCATAGAAGGATTCGGCTACATCGTACAAACCATGCGAGCAGCCATGAAGCCAGCGGCAAGTTTTGACGGCAAGACAGCCGTAATCAATTTCCTGGAAAAGCTAGACTCCCACTTCATGCTATATCCAGTCCACGAATTTCAGAAAGTCGCTCTTGCTACCAGCGCTTTGAAGGGCCAAGCGCTAAGTTGGTTCAAGTGCATCGGAAAGAATCTCTTGGGGGAACCAGGAAGCCCCACATACACGTATGAAAATTTCAAGAATTCTCTAGTGAAAGCATTTCCCGTGGTGCGAGATCGAGCCAGATTGGAAGCTGAACTGTTTAGCCGATACCAAGAAAGAATAGAAGATTTGTCTAATTTTATTTTGAGGAAAATTCAAGTTTTCAAGCTTTTGTATGGAAGTCGCCCGGATCCTGAAATTATTCAAGTTATACTTCCTAGGCTACTGCCCCAAGTTCAAGATTTCATCGAACTAAGAAATCCAACAACATTAGACAGATTATTTGAGCTCGCGGTACAATTTGAAAGCCGAAGAACAGCCGACAACGAACGACGACGCCAATTTGAGCGAAGAAGTCAGTGGAGTTCGCCAAGACCGCAGCAAAAGCAAAATCAAAGTTACGGGAATAAGGCGAAGCAATGGCCGAAGAAAGATGTGTCTCCTAAAGCGAGCGGCGAACGAAGGGAATTTAATAGAAGAACAAGCAAAGATTCCGAGGGCAACCAGAAGAAAAAGAATTTAAACTAAGAGGGATTTCTTCGAGGAAGGTGAAGAAGTCCGAAGCAGCGCAAAACCCTTCCAAAATCAATTTAAACACCGTGGTCGTTAAGAATTTGAGTTTGCCGAAGATTGAAGTTCTAATCAACAACATACCGGCGACAGCCCTCTTGGATACAGGAGCCCAAAGCAGCTTCGTATCGGAAAGATTCTTTAAGAAGCACTTTCGACGTTACAGAATTTTTAGTGCAAGAGACACGGATGTCATAGCGGCCCAAGGAGAAAAATGTAGCTGTTTAGGAAAAGTACCATTGTTCGTGCGTATCAACAACGAACAGGTAAGAATCCTGTTTTATATTGTGCGTAACCTGCAGACTTGTATTATTCTAGGTGTGGACTTTTTTAGTTTGGCAGAAGCAAAAATTGATTTCAAGGGGGGAGAACTAACATTAAATATGAAGCCAATTGAAGCGAAGAATGATAAGCCCCCGCAGCTGGACTTGGAACATTTACAAGCAGAGGAAAAAGAGAAAATCCAAGGTCTGGTAAGTCACTTTGCGAATTTATTTAGTGATGTACCAGGCTTTACGCAGGTGGTGAACCACGACATTGACACGGGGGACGCTCAGCCAGTTAGGCAAAAGCCATATAGATATGATAGGACAAAAGAAGAAATAATTGAACATCATATTAAAGAGATGTTAAAGAATAAAATCATCACGCCAATTTCTAGCAGTTATGCTAGCCCCGTTGTCCTGTGTAAGAAAAATAATGATTACCCGATTACGCACCCGAAGCGGTGGCGTTTTGCTATAGATTATCGCAAGTTAAATTCAGTTACAAAATATCCTGTATATCCGTTGCCGATAATTGAAGAAATTATTCGAAATATTTCGTCTACAAAATACATGACTACATTAGATCTCACGAGTGGCTATTTTCAGATTGGGGTAAAACCCGAGGACGTACACAAAACCGCGTTCATAACGAAATCTGGTACGTACGCATTTCTTAGAATGCCGTTCGGATTATCCGGCGCGCCGGCAACGTTCCAAAGATGTATGGACATCGTCTTAAGACCAGTCCTTGGTAAAAGCACTTTCATATATTTAGACGATATTATAATTACGAGTAGTACTCTAGAACAACACTTACAAGATTTAAGAAAAGTATTTTCATTGTTAAACGAAGCTGGTTTAAAGATAAATGCGTCTAAATGTAAATTTGCCGCAAAAGAGTTACGTTATTTAGGATTTAAAATTTCCCAAAAGGGAATCGAAACGGATCAGTCAAAAATAGTAGCCATTAGAAATTATCCTGTTCCTAAAACAGCGAAGAAATTATCGTCGTTTCTCGGGATGTGTTCATATTACCGGGCTTTCATTAAAGACTTTGCAAAAATAGCTGAGCCACTGCTAAAGTTGAAAAGAAAAAAAGCTAGGTTTTCGTGGTCAGCAGAAGCCAACTTGGCGTTTCAAAAATTGAAAGACGCATTGACTCAAGCTCCCGTCTTAAAATTTCCAGAAGGGGATAAAGGATTAGAGATTTCAGCGGACGCTTCAGATTTCGCGATTGGTGCAGTGCTTTCCCAAAATGGTCAGCCCGTGGCTTTTTTCAGCCGAACATTAAATGAAACCCAAAGAAACTATTCCGCAACAGAGAGAGAAACTCTCGCAGTGTTAGCATCAGTACAGAAATTTCGTGTGTTCTTTGGAAGTTCTCCAGTAACTGTATATACCGACCACGCGGCGGTCACTAGACTCTATTCTGGAAAAAATTTATCACCCAGATTAATAAGGTGGGCTCTCAAATTACAGGAATATAACCTAATAATTAAACATACGCCGGGAAAGGAAAATGTTGTGGCAGATGCTTTAAGCAGAATTAACTTAGATGAAAATGGAAGTGTAATTAAGATAGCCATGTTAACATCCAAAGTATTAGATTCTCGTGAAACAGTAATAGCCGAACTCAAAAAAGATCCGGAGTTCAAAAATATATACAATTATTTGGCCGACCCTGAGAATTTCAATCATCCGGATATTGTGCCGATAAGAAATAGGGCCGAAAATTACGAATTAATTGACGGACTGTTATTCTATACGAAAGCTACTAATGAGAATCATGAATATAGACCGGTTATCCCAGCTAGCATGAGGTTGAATGTATTAGAAGAGTTGCATGATTGTGCCATTTCGGCTCATTTAGGTATAAGAAAAACTGTTCAGAGAGTTCGCGAGGCAGTTTTCTTTCCAGAACTGCAAAAGTTTACTAGGGCGTATGTCCAGTCGTGCCCAACATGTCAATTAAATAATTATGTTAATTTCCGCCCGGCCGGGTTCCTAAATAGTATTAAATCAGAATTCCCAAATCAAATAATAGGCATCGATTTACTTGGACCTTACCCTCGAAGTAAAGTTAATAAAAGCCGATATCTTTTAGTTATAGTGGATCATTTTAGCAAATGGTTAGAGTTAATTCCGTTAAAACGCGCGTCTGCAAAAATTGTAGTAGATTCAATTCTAAATAAGTATATTTTAAAATACGGGGCGCCCCTAAAAGTTATTTCAGACAATGGTCCTCAGTTTGTTAGTAAAATGTTTGAGGAAATGTGTGCAAAACTGGGCATACGTCATCTAAAGATGGTCCCGTATCGTCCGCAGTCAAACATAGCGGAACGGGTGAATAGAAATGTAGTGAAAATAATTCGTAGTTATGTGAAAAACTATCACTCTACCTGGGATAGCCATATAAATGAATTTGCATTTGCACTTAGGACCGCCAAACACGATACTACACAAAAAACACCCGCTGAACTCTTCTTAGGAAGAAAGATCTTGACCCCCCTAGATAAACTGTTCTTTGTACAGGAAAGGGCAGAAGAATTTAAAATGAGTGATATACAAAAGTTAATACGGGAAGCGACGGAAAATATAGAAATGGCCCAAAGAAAACAGAAATTGTACTATGACCTAAAAAGAAGAGAGGTCAAGTACAATGTGGGAGATGAAGTGTTGAAGATTAAACACAACTTGTCAAATGCCCCAGAGGAAAAGGTGGGGAAATTTTTTCCGCGTTTTGAAGGCCCGTTCACAATTGAACAAATTACGGGGGCAGTGGTTATATTAAAAAGAAATGATGGTCAAACGCTCAAAGCGAATGTGGACCAAATAAAACCGTTCTATAATCGCAGCAAAATGGCTGTATTTAAAGATTCGTTTCAGGATCCGAGGCAATCGACTAGCCAGGAAGATATACGTCAGCAAAAACAGCAGGAACCAGCTACAACGGCATCGAAATGTCAGAAGAAGAAAGCTCCCCCCCAACAAAGAAATAAGAACCAAAAAGGTGGTTTCAAAAGAAAGTCTCACGATGCAGGTGAACAAATCTACGAACGGAATTACGAGCGCACCAAGAGAAGAAAGCAGAATGGGCAAGGGAAGCCCAATGTATCCAAAAGAACTGTGGAATCATCGGACAGGTGCCTGAGAAGCAAGAAACGTCGATTGCAGCCTGAGAATCAACTTCCCGAATACAGCAGGAACCAGGACAAGCAACGAGCAAGGGCCCAGGAGAGAAGGGCCCAGTCCACCAAACGTCCAGCGGAGCAACCTCCTCTACAAAGGAAATTGCCGAGGATACAACGACGGAATTTCAAAAGAAAAAGAGACGAGCAGGCTCCGAAAGAACAACGAAAAACGAGGAAACTGAACCAGGCCACAACTTACTCAAGTTTTAAAGATTGGGCCAAGAAAAGGATGGACGATCATAATAAGATAAGTACAATTTCGTATTCAAAAGTTTAGTTAATTTTTGAGTATACTGCAAGTTGCAGGGCTGATTTTACCTCAAGCGAGGTTGACTTTTACGCCAAGTGAGCGATAAGTCCTCATATGGAAAGTAAAATGTTTTGTTAAAAGAAATTGTAATTTTCAAAGATTTAAAATCACTTAATGTTTTGTAAATAGATTAATTCTGTAAAAGCAATGAATTGCTGAAAAGAATATGTTAACTAAATGATTTTGTATGACGCTTTGTCTAAAGACTTGTAAAATGTCTAGAATGAAAATTCGGAAAATTGAAAAACACGATTTAGTCTGTAGACTATTAATTCAATGTAATTTGATATTTCAAGAAAGTACCTTGAGAAAGGAATAGGAAGCACTTGCTGTAAGCTTAGAAATTTAACCTATATTTCTGTAAGCTTAGAAATTTAACCTCTATTTGCATTTCAGGATTGCTATGAAATTGTTAATGTGTTATGAAATGTAACAAATAATATTATGCTAGCAATGCACGTTAAGTGCAATATTAATGTGAATGTTGTGTGCAAACTGCGAATTTGTATGCATGAAAAGTTAAAGATTGACTATTTTAGAATGCAAGTGTTAATTAGGCTCTCCACCAAATACACTTAAAGTGTTAGACATAAAGCTAGTGAGAACCTTAGGATTAGCTGGTTATAGGGCGTTTTTTTCAGGTCTCGTATGTCAAGTTCTAACTAATGTTAGTCGATTGTAGGTGGAAGAGTTGAACACCCCCGAACACATAAAAACCCGCAATGGCGGTTTGCTTTACATCCAACACCGGTGAGAGAGCATACGGGGGAAGAATTTAATTGTGCTTGAATGATAATGTGTGTGTGCAAAATTACACAAAAAAAAAAAAATAAGGATTTGTACCACTTAGAATTATTCTGTTATTATGTCATACTAAAGTTGTTTTCCTTCCAGATTTTGCTGGAAGGAGTAAGACTGTTTGAAGAATAAGACTTGAAAAAAAAAATGTTGAAGATTGTTGTTCCAGAAAATTTCGTCTGTATTTTACACAAACATATATTGCCTTGTAAGAGTTGGCCTAAGTTTAGAACAGTGAAATTTTCGACTATTTAGAATTGCTAGTTTTCAACATGGTCCGTTTGGACCAAAGTAGTTTAACTATCGCAATTCTGGCGGGAAGTTTGTAAGGTTTTAGTTAAACTAACCAAGTTTATTTTAATTTAAATCTTTTCTATCTCCTCTCTGCTTCAACTTCCTGTCAGAAGAAGCGCGCGTTTTTAGCTTATGCTAATTTTTGAAGTTCAGCCAAGCACTATTTAAGACAGAGGTAGAAACCTCTCGGTGTGTGAGAGCTTTGCCTCAGATCACGGTCACGCTGCTCAACGTTCGCCTGACCAGCTAGCAGTTTAAATTTATAAGCCATAGTGCTTACTACGTGATTGCTTTGTAAAATAAATTAAAGTGCGGTAGTATTTAGTATACCTTGCTACGCACCCTTTTCGGTAGAGGCCAACTTCCGCGAATTGCTCTGCGAAGCAACGTTTAATTTAAGTTCTATTTTTATTCATTTAAATTTATTTGATTGTTAAGTTTGACCAAAGTGTGGTCTGTTACGTTCTGTATCTCTCCCGAATTGGGAGGTTTGTTATTAATAGTGAATTAATAAAAGAGGATTTCAAATCCCTTCACGTGCAGTTATTCTCCAGCCCAGCAGTTACATCAGAACATAGCGTACCTTCCGCTCCCTGTTCCAGTTCAGGACTTAGAACGTAAGGATAAGAACCCTTTACAGAATTACCATGTTCTCAAAGAATACACACAGAATGCTAAGTCCTGACAACTTGAGCTATCCTTTTAAACAAGTCTTCCGGCACCGAGTTGAAAACTGTGTCAGGACTACTGTTCCTTCTAGTTGATTCTGCAAACAGAACTGGAATCCTGAGTCAGAACAGGGAGCTTTACTCAAAGCTATGTTGGTGCGTCTGTAGAAAATGGAACAAAGATAAAGAAGGTTAAATTTACCCTTTATTCTCACGTACAGGTGCTTCCGCACTTCGGGATACAAAGACCAGCACTTTTGGTCTAGAACGTAGAAAATAAGAAAATGAACTAACTGAATTAAATAAGAACTAAGATGCTTTACAGAGACTAGTAACGCGAAGATTGTCCCTTTAATACTACGTATGTAGTGAGCAGGGTGCAAACACTACACTACGTCTTCAAATATCATCAAGAACTAAATTCTAGCCTTAAAGGCAGACAACGAAAATCACACGCATGGTAAAGGCCGCGAGAAAGCGATGTTTCACTAGTCTCCTGGCTGCAAGCCATGCTTTAAATACTTCTAAAGTTTGCAACCTCATTTGCATACACTAAATCTATTCGTGCTTATTCTGGCCGAAAATGGAAAATAAGAGGCGATAGTAAATGTTTAAAATAAAATAAACGTTAGTAAAACTTAAAATCCTTACATCTGTACCAAATACCACATGAAATAAATCCATACAAACACAATAAGTAGCTAAATATTTAGGTTTAAGCATAATAAACAATCTATAAATATGCTATTATTATTGTATAAGTGTACCAATTTAAATAAATAAAAACAACTACATAATGTAAAAGATCTGATGTGTAGACCACATGATATCCTTGTACGAAATATTAAATTATACGCGTTTCATTTAAACTTATTGAATTGGATTGAATCTGCTTTGTCGATAGCGCATAAACCATAACAGAATAAATGCACTCTTTAAAATTCACTGTAGTTATTTACCATAGGGACACTTTGGCGCTAGGTTCACTTAACAGCGTTATATCTCGTTCATTTTATAACTCAGAATTCACAAAAATTATATCATCTGAAGAATTATCTAATAGTTGCCACATGTTCTATTCAAATACTATAGCAAATCTAAAAAGATGTATAAAAGAAATTAAACAAATAAAAAAGAAACACTTTTTCACAGATTCGACGCCACTTGCCTAATGCGCATGCGCTACTCGTAAACATTCTCCTCTGTCCGAGAGAGACTAGCGACAATATTTGCTCCTAATACGAAACACTTATTTCTTCAAATTTCATTAGAGATACATTTCTCATTCAATTAATTTTCTTCTCAGTTCGCGACTAGGCAAAAATACATAAAATCCCAAAATATCTTCATTAAAAATTGAAAAATATAGAAAAAAATAAAACAGCAAATACAGTTAAGAAAATAAAAAAAAATGTTAGAATTAAAATTAGAGTTTCTACATAAAAACAAGCAGTTCGGCCTGCGGGCGACAAGGCAAATTTTTCGGCGCACAATAATGAATGTTAATTTGGGTCCCACTCTGCAAAAAGACACTGAACGTGCAGAAACTGAATTCACTATTCTGCTAAGTTTCAAATGTAAACAATTATGGTAAACAAAAATTTGTCTTAGCCGCAATTACACAACTTTTAAATTCAACAACTCGACAACTATCGCATGCAGATTAACTAAAGACATTAAAATCTTAACCGGAAGACAAGAACAATATAAAAAATTATTGAATTATGTTGGAAAATTGCACAAAATGCGCAATTTACTAACATATAAGAATAAAAAAACTAAGATCACGGAGCCGAGTAACATAGTGAGTGTGAATTATGCGAGATACATGCATACAGGCGCACGTACAGACTCCCAGAAAAAAATCTCTTCTGAATCCATTTTAAATCAGTTTTATTTTTCGTTTGGGGAAAAAGAGTCCATTATTTTCTCCTTACGTACAGATGTAACGCAAAAACCTCGTTAAATTACATTGACATATGATGCCCGGAATTTTTCGTGGTTACACTACTTCCTTTACTTCGTACAAGGAAGTGAAAATCATAAAAACAAATTAGAAATAAATAAACACAAGTGTTTACATAAATTATAACAGTGGTATTTCATCTAAGGTCTATTTATATGCAAGATTCTTATGAATTGATTGACAAGGCTGAATAAATGTGTATTTGGGCGATAATGCATTCTAATTTACAGCTGTATTGATAACAGATGAAAAAGTGCTTGCTTAGCAATGATAAAGAAAGATCTTACTAATAAATTAAAGACATCATAGTTTTTAAATTATGAGAATTTGAAATAGAGAAATCTTCAGTGCTATCCTAATGGTATCTTACTGACTCATTGCCACCTCTGTCAAGTCTCATTATTGAATCCATCGGATCGCAGGTCCCTGATAATTCCTACATCAAACGGACAAAAGCCTACTTGCTTTTGCACCCAGTAATTCCGTATGCAAATCACTTATGTAAATAGACGCTACCCAAATATGTGCAGATTTTCAGTTGCTTCCGCTAATTATTTCCAGGTGGGGCAGTTTCAGAGCAGGACAATGTATATAATTTTCTATGACTAGACACTGAATAAATTTGCGCACCTAACAAAGGTTCACTTCTTATTTTGATGCAAAGTGTAACGGTGAATGTAACATTAGGAATTTTAAAGAATTGCAAATGAGTAAGATGTCTTTCAGAATACGGTTTAGTATTTATTTGCAAATTTAATTGAGTAAATTTTACTAAAGATGTTACAATACCCTTCATATTGATTAGAAATCGGGAGATATTTTTTATCCTTGAAACGCCATTTCAGAAAATGTATTCGGTTTTAATATTTAAAATATATTCTATGTTACTTAATTTTTGCGTTAAAAAGGAAGCACGTTCATTTGTAGAAGCAGAAGGTTATTTTGATCATAAGAGGCAGGAAAAATGAGCAATGCCCTTGCAGGGACTCGAACCTCGAACTTCTTGAATATGCGCCGAGTGTGCTGGCTTTTGCACCACGAAGGCATGCTAAGAAGGCGGGAGAAATACCTTACACATTTAGCTGCTTTTCCTCAAAGTGAAAACTAAGAGTACCTCAAAGTTTCTCGTACTTTGAGGTCAAAGTATTATCTTGTTCACGAAGTACTTTTATTACATCAAGCTTACACAGAGTGCCCCATAAATATGGACATTTTGCAAAAATCATGTAAAATCAACGAGTTGGCCGTCAAGACACAGGGAAAAGTTTAGTCAAATTTTCCCCGATAGAGGACGCGATTAGCATTGCATTTTAGAGCAGATTGAAAAAAAAAAATAAGATTATACGCCATGCATTCGTCTGAAATTAGTAACATTACTAATAGTGTAGCAACCTATCCTGAATCCGCAGCGACATATATCTCATTTTAAAAGATTTAAATGTGCATAGGTCATCTGTCGATGGAAGTTTAAACTAAAATGTATATTATGAAGGGAGGAATCTGCCTTTGTGATAAGTCTTTTATGGAAACTGCGGTCTGGTTCGTCAGGTTAAAGATTCAATATTTAAAAAACAGGTGTCCAAATTTATAGGACAACCTGTATGAAATAATTTATGCAGGTTGTATATATAAGGTTGCTTTTCAAACAAGCTCTCATTTTCCCCTCCAAAACACTTTCAAAAATAAAGGTTCATCTTCTTGTGATTTTGTGTGCACGATTTTATATTTACGATTATGCAGGATGATTCCGAAGTCACACACATCAAAATTTCAGAAATTGTAAAAATTTTAAAATGGGTATTGATGGCAAATGGTTTCAGTGGATAAACTCCCTATATTGTTACAAGTAATACAAATTAACATGAATGAAATTTCAATTTATATTGTTAGCTTAAAAAACTTTTAGTTTGGTGCAAGATGATGATGATTGAGCATTACTTCGCAAAGCGTTTTAAAGGAAACGTATTTGAAGCATATCACAAATGTTCTTGAATCCGTAAACATAGTTGTTTTCCTTTTGTTAACCCGATTTCGAGAAACTAAAAAGCTTTCAGCATAAGAAATGAACTGGCCGCCCGTCCCTTCTGAATTCGAAAAAAAACGGAGCAGCCAGGAATAACATATTGCAACTACCAAGCAATATTGTGACAGAAATGAGCACTCAAACTAATTCTTTGCGAAATAATACTTAGTCATTAAAATTCGTTCTTTGTGTTGAAAACTCTTCTTCATCTTGTCCCAAATAAACGTTTGTAAAAGCTAACAGCATAAACTACGACTGAAATGGCAATTGATAAACACTATCTTTTACAGTATGCTGGTGCCAGCTATTGAAACAATTTGTCATTACTATCCATTGTGGAATTTCCACAATTTTTGAAAGTTTGATAAGCGCGAATTCAAGATCACTCTGTATATTAGCGATTGATTGGAAAGTCACATCGATTTAATTTTGGTCATATTAATTAAGGCGGAAAATTTTTTCTGCTTTGTTTTATTAAATCTGAGAATTTAACAAAAACGAAATGTTCATTCTTCATAACTTATGGGAAGGAAATCTCAATTTGAAATTGATTTTACACAAGAGAATTTGTCGTATTATTATATATTCCACTTTAAATTGAATTATTGAAAAAACTCAGGAGTCTGTAAAATTTCATCAAGTGTTATCTTCAGGATAAATACCTCTCGCTTCTGTTGATATGAAATAGCACTACGTAGTCCGGATCTTGGAACTGATATTTGTTATTTGAATATATACTCATCATTGTATTTCTCCCACTGTATGAAAACCATATTCGTACTTTAGCGGATTCATTCTCTTGCAATTCTATACTATGGTTTGAAATAGGTAGCGGTGGAGTATGCGGTGAGTACTATTCGTCCTAGAGGCTCGAAAACTTCGATTACGTTCTTTGATCTTCTGGGAATATTCGAAAGGAGGCGTTCGTTTCCTTCGACTGAAGAGGCAATGGAAAAAAAAAGATTTTCGCTTTCTTACTACTCTCTCTCTACCCTCTTGCCAGGTCTTTCAGAAAAACTGTATTTGTTTGCCACTGATGGAAGTGGTGGAAATTTAAATAGGATTTCTCTTGTTGTCTCCTGTGTACGCCCAACTACGCACATCTGCGTCTGCTATGGAAAAAAATGAAAATTATTCAGGAAGAAAATACGATCAAATGTAGTTCGAATTTTTTTTGCTTTCAAAAAGGAAAGAATAGAAGAATTTTTCCAATTGAAATTCTATTAGGATTTGTTTTCCGTGTGCGAAGGAGAGGCTTGATTCCGGAAAATTTTACAGGACGGTTCCGGTTTTTAGTTAATTATGAATGTGCCAGAAAATAATCCGTATTTGAAAATTCTATCTACACAGAGATGGAAAACGATTGAAAATAAGATCTGACGAGAGAAATAAGATTTTCGGGGAAGTGCATTGAGATGTAAGAACTTTTTCTAGTATTGCAAGTTTTATTTCAGACATTGTATTGGGAATGCATTGTTTCATTCTTCTAAAACAGTCAATACTGTTTATTCAGGAAGAAAGTATCATGAAGATATGTTTTCACTAACAATGTTCCTCTTAGAAGGTAATTTTGATTCATTTCAAAATTCGCTTGAAAAAATTATTTCTGTTGATAGTGAGCTCTGGAATTTTGAATAAAAAATTCTATTTAGCTAACTGCTTGTGGTAGATGAACGTAGAATAAATAGAAGATGTACGTAGAATAAGTTTTGCAAATAATATTTAATGGTCAGAAAACAAATAAAAGATCAATATTAAAAGTAATTACTAAGTATATCCGTGTTATTTTGCACAAACTGAATGTTTTCCCTCTTCTTTTTTTCTTAATTTCCCTATTGTACATCAAACAAAAACAAAAGATTTTTTCCAATACATAATATATGGCAGGAGCGTCCAAACACCATGTTGGTAGAGCCTATTTCAGTCAGTGACAGGCGGAATTCAGGAAAGTTTGAAAGTCGTAAATAGATTTTTAAAACATTATTCAAATAAATAAATAAGTTTTCCAAGTTCACATTTACATTATTTTAAAAGTTGTTAAACAGTTTTCAAATGGAAAAGAAAGTCTAAACCTGAAGAGTCTGCAATGAAAGTTTGCCTTCAGCACGTGATGATGCGTCGAAGGCAACACAGTTTTCTGGTGTCTTTTCTCTAAATACATCTTGATGTAATATACAGTACTCTTTCTTAGTTTCTAAATACTATGATTCTTCCTCGACACCTTCTTGTAACCTCTTCGCCACAGTGACTCAAATCCTTTTTCTGCTACCTCAGATTATCTCATAATTTCCTTGCATGCTCGTTCCAATGCAAGCAAGCTGTATATCTATTGTCCACAAACTTACGGATTCTCGAACTTTTTTGAAAACTTCTCAGCTATGACTGTCATCAGATTTATTAAAAGTTCTCAAAGCTCCCAACTGCCATAAATTTCTAATACACTCACGTCTGTGAAAATTGCAACACCATGAAGGACTTACGCGAGTGAGCTGAAATTTTCAGGAAATGCAAAGTAGTGCATGATATGCAAATGATTAGAATTGCAAATCCGTAGCGCATGCGTATGCTGAGCAGCGCCCTCTGAACGGCTGATGGATCCGAATAAATAGACGGCTGTAGCGAGGCGTGTATGGTTATCGGTGGTTATCTGCTAGTGGTAAACGTTAACTCAATCTGTACTTATGCCTCGTCGACGAAAGAGAGCGAGATTTGAACAACTTACAGAGTTTGAACGAGGGAGAATCATCGGCCTTCGTGAAGCTGGATTGTCGTATCGTGCAGTAGCCTCTCGTGTGCAGCGTAACAGCAGCACAGTGATGCGCGTTTGGAAGCAGTGGACGGACGAGTGTCGGACAACTCGGAAATCCGGGAGTGGACCCCGAAATGTGACGTCAGCTCGCGATGATAGACACCTGGTCCGCATGGCGCGGACGGACCGTACAGCTTCCTCTAGACAATTGGCAGCACTGTGGTCAATAGCTACAGGTGTTTCATTGTGTGCTTCATCAATTCGTAGACGTCTGCTGCAGTGTGGACTGCGCGCACGGACTCCTTTATACAGGATCCCCCTAACGCACGACCATCGCCGCCTGCGGCTACAATGGGCCAATCAGCATAGAGACTGGCGTGCTGATTGGCAGCATGTCGTGTTTTCTGACGAATCCCGCTTTAATTTGTGGTACCATGATGGCCGCATTCGTGTCAGACGCTATGCCGGTGAACGCCACCTTCCGGAGTGCATTATCGAACGCCACAGTGGACGAACACCCGGAGTTATGGTCTGGGGCGCCATAGCATATCATAGACGATCTCAATTGCTACGAATTGTGGGCAATCTGAACAGCAACCGGTATATCCGTGAAGTTCTACAGCCCGAAGCTGTTCCCTTCCTTCAAAGCTTGCCAGGCGCTGTATTTCAACAGGACAATGCCCGCCCTCATACTGCTCGGATTGTTAAATCCTTCTTTGCAGCGCAGCAGGTACAGCTTCTTCCTTGGCCTGCGTGTTCCCCGGATATGTCGCCAATTGAACATGTGTGGGATGTCATTGGTCGGCGTCTTGCTCGTGATCCTCGTCCTGTTGCGTCTGCAGACGAACTTTGGGTACGCGTACAAACGATATGGAATGCTCTTCCTCAGTCAGACATTCAAACTTTGTTTGACTCCATGCCACGTCGTGTAGCAGCACTTATTGCGGCGCGTGGTGGCCACACAAAATACTGATTCTGATCTCTTGTTCTTGTTTGTTTGCTTTGAACATTTAATCATTTATTTGTACCACTACCACTCAACTGTGTATTAAATTGCATTCAATTATGACGATTCCTTCTTGGTGTTGCAATTTTCACAAACGTGAGTGTATATTCAGAAGTCGAATCCACTTCTAAATTATCTTAAACTTATATACAATTTTGTACGATATTCAATGTTACTGATGCATTACATGCGTTTTCTGTTCCCACAGATCACTCCAGTTTAGTTTCTACTGCTGCTGATTCAGCAATTCGACAGACACATTTTGTCAAGCATCCACAAAATTTAACTTTTTAAAGATTATCTTTACAAAATTGTTTGATAAAATCGGTGCAGTATTTTTTTTTAATATTTTAGAATAATATTATCAAATTTCTTAACTAACAAGAAATAAAATAACATAAACTATCAAGAAATAAAATAAAAAACGCTTGGACATTAATCAGTTTAAGTTTACTAATAAATGTACAAAAAATGAAATAAATTAATTACTTTCTTTAGGACATTGAGTATTTTTAACTAACCATACATCATACGCATATTTTATTTCCATAAAAGCCACACTACTCCTCTGCGAGAGCCGCATGCGGTTCGAGAGTCAAGCTATGGCTACCCCTGATATATAGCATCAGGAACATGTCTTATTTGCCACAATAATGTCATAAGCATTTATAAAAATTATTAGTTAGATGTATCATAAATGAAATGCATATTTTAATTTACATCAGTTGCATATTATTAAAAATAAACTTAACAAATTTTTTAAATGAGTAACAGGTATGTTTATTACTTTTAAAGCTTTCAATTTGTTAAGTAATTAAAAAATAAATTTTAAAAGCGTTTTTAAGATATTATGTTTTGCAGAGCAGTAACATCCTGAAAACTGGCTGTGTGCGAAGTTCCGTGGAAGATGTATTAAAGAAAAGTTTAGATCCTGGCAACGTTTGTTAAGGACAGGGAATGATGTATGCGTATTGGCGTAATGTAATATTATGCAATGGTATAAAAATATCATTAAAACTCTGCTAAGGAAGTTTCTAACGATCCGAACAGAACCACAAATTATGACTGCATGAGTGTTTTGACTTGAGTAATTTGTTACTAAAATATGCAGACAAAAACTACTCTTTTTGTATGCCGTTGGCTGGAAAGTAATGTAACAGCAAGAGGATGGGTCCTTTTTGTATCATTACCTTGAAAATAACTTGAAGGCATGAAGCTGTGTTTCTTCTAACAAGCTATCAAATAATAATTTCTACTTTTAATTAACAGTTTTATGATATCAGGCTGTCAAACATATTTTAGATTTAAAAATATAATCAATTTAAGTTGTTTGTAATTTGGCATTTACTTAGGAAAATTATTTGAATGTTGTAGTTGTGTCAAATCGTTTCCTGAGTTCATGTACAAAGCCACTAAAATTGATTACTGTGTTGTACTTTTTTCATCCCTGTGCCTTTTTTTAAAGGCATGTCTTGTTTGTAATTTATATGTTATTTAATATAATTTTATGAATTTCGAAACTAAATTGGCGTAAAATTTATCCATTATTTGAAATTTTATTTGCTGTATAGGTAAAAAACCTCTTAAATTTTCATGAAATACTTACGGTATTTTTGCCAAACTGAGCCTCTTAGAATGTTCTTCTACGTTTTTTGCAAGCTAATGTATTAGGATTTTCAAATGACCAGTATCTTGATAGCTTCTTATTCGTTAAAGTTAACTAATACTGAATGACTAATATCGACGGAAGGTCGGATTAATTAAATTCTTAAAGTATACAAAAAACGCAAAACACGGTTAATGCGGTTATTGTTATTTATTTTTTAACTCTTTAAAGTCTTTATTTCTCTTTATTTTGACTAATTATTCTCTTTCCTAGTGTAATACAAACTTAGGTGGAACTTTATTAAATTATCATTTTCATTACTGCATAATATCAAAATAACGATTTATAACTCTGTAATACCAGTTTTTATCAGATTGATTAGATTGTAATGCAGTATTTTGGCTAAAATGATTCTGGAATCGAAGTTTTTTTGATTACTTTCATCTTGCTATCATACCATTTCCTTCTCAGTTCTACTGAATTAACATTTTATGAATTTTTTTGTAGGTAAATAATGTCATATGATACGAAGCATATCTTTCGTGTTATACTTCGTGAATTTCGCCTGTATGAAAGCGCTGCAAAACCAGACAAAAATTTTTTAAGTATATCCAAGTACTGTCAACGAATTTCAATGTCAGAGGTGGGTTGGGAACTACCAAAGAGGAAGTTGTAATCTTGAGAATGAGCCTAGGCATCAGCGACCAAAAATACTGGTAGAATCATTGAAGCCTCTGTTTTTACTGGTTAACTAGTAAAATCAGAGGCTTCAATGTGTTTAGCTAATCGCAATATGTCACTTGAAATGAATAAGGAAGTTTTCTCGTGCTGACGTTTTTGTTCAACATGATCTCACAGCTAAAAGCCGACAGCATGCGTATCGATTTGCATTTTTTGTTGGTAGGAATGGGTATTTCTTAATATGCATTTTGAGTGGCCATGAGAAAAGGATTATTTATGTTAATATTACCCAAAAAAATCATTCCTGATCCGAGAAACAAAATCAAACAGAAAAACGAGGATTGTGGAAAGTAAGTTTTGCTCCACATATGATGGGATATGGAAATGTGAAAAGTGCGGTTTATTTTTAACTGCTAGAAACATCCAAACCATTAAAGGATACATCTGTTGTCATCAATTAGATAATTTGGAAGAGATTTTATTTCTCTCTCTCTAGTTATTACCTCGTTTGATCACAGTAGCATTTTTTTATTGGCAGAAACGTTGACAATATATATATAATAATTTAGATGAGAAGACCGACATACTTGCAATTATGGGGATTTAATATTTCTTGATTTTATTAAAAAGCATTTTTAAAACAACGCAAATAAACTGACGCAATAAACGTGTCCGTTCCTGAAGTAAATATTTTTGAAAATATACATGAAGATAGCTGGAGCTACGAAGCTAGAGAGAGAGAGAGAGAATGTGAGTATTAAAAGGTGAAAGTTTAATTTAGAATATTTCAGTTTCATTTCAACTATAACCAAATTGGTTTATTGTCAGTTTTGGCTCCCAAATTTTGAATCATTATTGGCTGAATCTTTATGTAAGCATCTGCGTTATGAGTATTATGCAAGAATTATATGGAATGGATTAGTTTTGAAATGACACAGCACAGAGTGAATTATTATAAGCGGTTACTATTTTTAGGACAGGATGAGAAAATAACTGCATTAAAATGGAGATTTAAGTATTTATTGCAACGTAAAGTTAGAATTTTTATTTACGCATTTTTTTTTATCTTACATGTAAATTTGGACTCCAAATCTTAAATATTAGCTATTGGGGGCAAATTTGAATTGGAACTAAATCATCGCGAACTAAGCTTCATTCTGAACACGTCGCATTCTCTCTCTCGCATCGCTATTGCGAGCTTGTTAACACCTGCTGCTATTCGCAAGCATTTTTTTTTTCAAAAATCTAAGAGGTACCGATATGAACTTCAAGGACAGGCGCGCTTACTGCGCCACTTTATCTGTGCTGGCTTTTAACGATGCTTGTCATTAAAAATATAAAGAAATGTAGACCAGTCATCATGGCAAGTATCTAAGTCTTCTCTTATGAAATATTACACGAAAAAAGTCGAAAATGGGATAAATGAAAATTTTGCTTAAAAACCAGTAGCAGTTTATATAACAATGCTTTCTTTTCTTCATTTCGCATTTGAATTTGTCTGTGTTATTTTTACATTACTTTCAGGCTTACCGAATATAACTGAGCAAAGATTAATGCTTTTTTATATGTTAAAAGGAAGGGAATTGGAGTCACTTGGCCCTGTTTTCTCTAAATACGTATGCCATTATTACTGTAGGAATTTGCGGTTCTGATTTATTGTTAACACGGTAAGTTTCCAGATTAATCTACTGTGTTGTTTGCGTGATGCATTGTTAATTATGATACGATTGCATTAATCAAATCAAGGATATTTCTGATTGAGTTATGAATTACTGTTAAAGTTAGAAATCTGCGGCTGTATAGAATAGTTAGATATTGTATATGCTGTTTAATCCTCAAGATAAGCTGTAAAATAAAATTATTTGCATAAATTTCTTGAAATTTACCGCATTCATTGTAGTTGTTGTCGTGAAACGAGTGAAATACTGCAAAGAAATAGTCTTTTCGAAGTATATGCTGGCCTTCATTAGTATTTATAAGTTAGATTGTAATTGTTTGCATATATATTAACAATACAATAGTTTGTTTCACGTGTTAAAACTTAAAATTTCCACTATTAACACGTGCGTTGCTGTATAAAGCAGAAAGATGATGACTACATTACTAACATGTTACATGCTTACGGTACAATAATGTTAAAAAACTTTGTGGTAAAGATCATGCCACGTATACAAATCTTGGAAAAATCTAATTTGCGAGAGCTCGAGCGCCACTCTGTAGAGAAAAAAAAAGTGTGGGAAGTAACATAATCCGAGACAACACAATTCTCTTGCAAATCGATTTGAAGTATCTTGCGACTATTCGGCCTGATGTCACATATAAGCACATGGTTTTCCTCTTTTGCAAAGAAACTTGGGTGTTTTGATTAGACACAAATCCCTGTTTTCCACAGCCTTCTTGTTTCCCAGAATTTTTTTCCTCTTCGACCCCATTGTACTCTATTGTTAATATGGCTTTAAGTTTTCAAAATTTTCAGACAATGAAGTTGTACGAAAGGATCCTATAAAAATGCATTGTTCGTCAGCAGAAGGAAGCAGATCATTTAAGAAAATAAAATTGTCGATATTTCTCAATAACATTTTATAGCAGATATAATTTTATACCAAGCTGTTGTTGTCACTAATTTCACTTGTCTGACATTAGTGAGCACAAGCCTACGACATTCATCATCTCAAGGAGACAAATGCGCCTGTCATTGGCAGGGGCCTTGAGTACCATATGTCATATTCCGCTTCCAATTTTGAGGGAAAACACACTGAGAGGACGGATCCTACGATCTCTCACTCCTCTTCCCTTACCATTAGCTTCTCAAGAGAACTTTCGACTCGCCACATATTTAGAGTGCCTCCATGCCACACAGACACTATACATTTATAAACATCCATGCCTTCTTGGGGATTCCAACCTAGTACCTTCGGTACGGCAATCAGAGTAATTAACCACTATCCGGCTTAGGCGGCATTTTATACAATAAATGTAAAGAATGGCGTGCTTCAAAATGTAATAATATTGGAAAAGCTCTGATTTTTTCCTTGTATGTTCTGTCGTCTGCATCCAAAATAGAATCAATTAGTTATGAGGAAATCTTTTAGTAAAGCATAGATTGCTAGACTCATTATATATTTCTTTTTTAAAATTTTGCTCTTTTTTTTAATATACATTCTCAGACTCAGATATTTTTCTATTCATATCACTTTTGTGTAAAGAGAGGAAAAAGTGTGCGCGAAAAAGCACCGGAGCTTTTAAAACAAATTATTTTTTGAGTTGATTGATTTGGTTCCGTAATAATGATTTAGTTTTACGAAATCTGATGTGTTAGATTGTAATTTTTAGTTTTCAAAATACAAGATTAAAGAAACATATATTAGTAATTTCAGTCTTGTGAACAAATATTTGAACGAATGTTTGACGATTCCCGTAAATATGCATGCATCGCGTGTGAAAGGTAAATTTCTCTTTTGAAACAAATAATAGTCTGATTGTGATGTTGTGTTATTGTTGTATTGCGAAAATAAGCTTTCAGAAAAAAAGTTTTATTTTTCAATTAACGGGAATTTAAATTTCATCGGAGGCTGGTCTTAACTTGACTGCTTCTTGATCAGTTCTAAATTTGTGTAAAATGTCATCAACTTTAGTATATTTAATGGTTGTTGCCATGGATTTTTAAAGCAAAATAATCATACTGTTATTTATTTTTGTACAGCAAACGTTTCGATTTTTATTGAACGTTTTTCGTTTTTGATAACAGTAATACTACTAACGGCTGTTTTTTCATGCAAATGCATACACACACACACATATATATATAGTATATATTTAGATTTAGAATCACAAGTTTACATTTTTGACATCTATTATAAGATGGGAGCTATGAAGTAATTTTAATTTTTCAGTTATAGCAAGATTTAAATTCTTTCGGTGAAGTGTTGCGTAAAATTTGCTTAACGAAATAAAAAAGTTTTACTAATAAATTTTATGTTGCATTGTAGTATGACAAACATATCTTACGCATTGTTTTCATCACCATCTCTAAAAGAAAAATTTGAAAAAGTGTTTGAAAGATCTAGATAATACACTCACTTCCAAAAGTTAAGGACGAAGATGTAAAATGCAAGAAAATCAACAAATACTGCTTTGATTGACATAAAATTCGGCAGGAAAGTAGCATATATATTTATGTATAAAACAAAATAAATAATTATATACAGAAACGAAAACAATATTTGTAAGTTATCAGATAATGACATATTGGAGACTTAAACAGAATTATGTATAAAAAAATAAACAGCATAAAATGAAAAAAAGGACATTAATAGGGTATGTGACCCCCCTCATCTGTATACAAAGTTTGAACCTTGTGGCCATGCTTTCAATTAGGTGGTCACTCACCGCAGAATTAAGCTATCGCCATTCTTCTTGAAGAGCAGTTTCCAGCTCAATAAGAGTGGCTGGAGATGGGAAACGTGAAGATACAGCACGGCTGAGAGCATCGCAAAGATTTTCAATGGGATTAAGGTCGGTCGAATATGCTGGCTACGCCATACGCGCAATCCCTTCACTCTCCAGGTAGTCATTGACGATGTCAGCTCTATGGGGACGTGCGTTATCATCCATTAAAACAAAAGTAGGGCCAACTGCTGCAGCGTACAATCTCACAATGGTTCTAGGACTTCATCTCGATACCGGACAGCCGTCAAAGAACCCGTTAAAAGATGTGCAGGTCGGTGCGGTATCCCAATGAGATCTCTGCCCACAAATAATGCTTCTGCCTCGGAATGCGTGATGTTTTGGAATCGATTGCGTGCTCGTTGTTCACGCCATATCCTTATACGCTTGTCATCTGGCTCCAGAGCAAATCTTGACTCATCAGTAAACATGACATTGCTCCAGTCAAATACATTCCAATTGACATGTTCCCGGCACCACTGTAATCGTGCCCCTCTTGATTGGACGGATATAGAAAGCAAACACCAGGTACCCGGGCGTACAGTCCACTCATATGTAATCTTCGGCGTACAGTAGCTGCAGAACTTCCCAATGGCTGTAACCACAGATGTCACACGCGTGGAGATCGCTCTGTGATTCCGCTCGGCTACAATAGCAATATATCAATCTTCCGCGGGGGTTGTAACCCTTGGGTGATCGGCTGCAGGCCTTCGGACAACTGTCTGTGTGTTTGGAATTGTTTCCATAAACGTGAAATTACAGAATAATGAACGCCGAAGAAAAGAGCAACATCTGTGATCGAGTGTCCTGCTTCAATGCGCCCCACAGCACATCAGCGCTCAGAATCTTCCATTCGTCTGCTGGAAGTCGTAGAAACACGTATGTCTGGAAAACAAATTGTACGAAAGTTTTAAACACCTTCTATCAGCACTTACAATCAGCTTCTATAACCCTTCATAAAGCTGGCTTCTTATAAGACTGCCTTTTTTGCATATTTCTTGACATGAAAGCGCGATTGGCTGTTACCTAACATATTTGCATTCTTCCATCTACCTCTGCAGCGAATTGCATCCTCTTCAGTTCTGTTGGCTTCCGGAAATTAGTATTTTCCTCTGTGTACTTAACTTTTGGAAGTGAGTGTATTAATCTGACGAAATAACCGAGGCCCAGATTCTCGATAGAAAAAAAAATACTATGGAAATCTTTTCCAAAGTGTAGCTTTTCATTACCTGATAAATATAACAAATTGTAGCTTTTGGTTAGAATATTTGCGAGTTTCTTTATACAAATAAAAGGAAAATGAAAGTCAGAAATATGCCTTCTATTTGTAAATCCTAACAATTTTCACGTCAAACTGAGAATCTAGCGTGTTCGTGTAAATGTGCAGAGTAATAGGTTTTGGCTTAAAATTCTAGTTTTCGATTTTTACAAATACTGAGTTTTATATCAATCCCAAATATTTGAGATCGGCAATTCCTAAGTTACAATAATTCGGTACAGGCAGGTCTAGGTTATCTTTCATTGAACCTGTTATGTTTCATTGAACCTGTTTATCACTCAAATACCATATCTGCTCCACCCCAAACTCGCGAGAGTGCTTTTTCATTTACATTTAATTTCTCTGCAATTTTGATATTTTATGCTAAACTAAAAGAAAGAGGTACATGTTCTATGATATAAATGTATGAGAACTCTCATGTAGAAGTCAAACCTGACTTTTCTCAAGAACTAAGTATATACGAAATTCGCGTCCCCCCTTCCCTTCAAAAGTAATGATCATGCACATTCATGACTTTGGCGTGGAGGTGACTTAATTGTTTCTCAGACTGTGGTATTTTAAAATGCAGTTTAAGCTGACCATGTCCGATCTAATTTTTAACAATAATAGAAGTGTATGAGTGAGTATGCTATGGAATTATAGTTGGCATGCGTTGATGTAAAGAACAATTGTGTATTTCTATTAGACTATTTTTAAGTCATTTTAATGACAGATATTTTATGTGATGTATAATTCGAAAGAAGTTACAATCATTTTTAATTCGGAGAACAAAATATTTATTACATTCAGCTGCTTTTAACTGGAGTTTCGTGAT
Organism: Stegodyphus mimosarum; assembly: GCA_000611955.2. NCBI lineage: Eukaryota > Metazoa > Arthropoda > Arachnida > Araneae > Eresidae > Stegodyphus > Stegodyphus mimosarum. Next base: position 29,568 of record KK120439.1, read on the forward strand.
AGAAAAAGTATTGCAAGATGTATAACTGGGAATGTTTAACTAAGCTTCTGTGTTGTCCATAACTTTTTGAAAATAAATAATTTGCCAGCAGAATACATGATACTGTGTTTACCTTCTTATGCTTATCCTAGCCTCATGTTATAATGAGCATATTCTTCAAATTTTGCAGGTTTCACTTTTTTTTTATTTCAATTTATTAATTTCCCTGTCAGTGTTTCTCTGTTTCCGTGTTACGTGAGATACTGCTAGAAAGAAGATTTTCTTTTCGCTGTGGAACTACTCCCTCTTTCTTCAGATGCCAGTCTAAACTAAACCTTTTCAAAACTTTATATAAAAATGGCATTATTTCTTATCCTTTTTACTTCAATAATTCCAAAGCGTTGTCGCAATAACCTCGACTCGTACTGTATACTGGCGCCCCCTTTTTTTTCTGAACAGCTTTTCTGCTGTTAAGACGCTGAACTTTTTCAAGAATACAATGGAAATATCGCGCAAAACAAAATAAAAAAAATTCAGCCGTCGTTTCGAACGAGATGGCAGTGTCTCTCTCTGCCTGTATTATTTTGAAAGGATTCTTACCTTAACGAAGAGCTTTATCGTTCTTCAAATAATACTTACTAGTTTCTGTATAAGCCTGAGGGTTTTTCGTGGAATAAAAGTAATATTCTTTTGTCAAATTTCTTTCTACCGCTTCTTTTTGAAGCAAAGCACGGAACGATAGGCGGATTTCTTCCGGTGTGCCTGAGATATTTATTGTCATTATTATGGTTTATGTTTTGATGCCACAATATATCACGTTCTTTGACATAAAATACAATTACATTAATAACATTTTATTATGATTTTGACAAGAAATGTTTTTATTTGAGATAATATTTTTAATATTTAATACATTTAATTTGAAACTTTCATTTCTCAGCTGTAGTTTTGAGTCAAATGTTGAATTTATTGTTATTTTTTTAAAATATATCAAGGTCACTTTTCTTGTAATATAAACGTTATTTTTTAGAATATTAAGAGTATTTCTTAAAACAACGTTTTCCAACTTTCTGTGTGGAAGGACATTAAAAATTTGCACGCACGTAGTAAACAATAAAAATATCTTATAAAAGCAAGAACTTCAAAAAAAATTGTAAAATCAAGCGTTACAAATTTGTGCATAAATATTACAAATGAAAAAATAAAATTATTTTCCCTTAACTTATCATTCGTCTTTAGGGACTACTTGTCAGTTCATATGATGTAAGGCTTTCACAGTACGCCAGTATTTTCTGACCTTACATTTAAACTGAGAATACGCTGAATTTCGATGAAGCTCTGTTTATTTACACAGTTTCCATTCTTAGAAACAATGACTTGCCATCATGAATTGAGGGCTTTTTTACCTGCATAGCTCTAAAATCTGAAAAACGTTCTTCGTGGATTCATTGCCGGGTGTTTTTTGCTTTTTTCCGAAATAATTCATATGATTCATTGCCTCCAAATGGCTACTTTTGATCAAGAAGTAAAATGGAAAATTTTGTTTGCAATCAACGGTTGATGAAACAGTCTTAGTCTTGACGTGCTCATACAGTTTGTTAACAATTTGACTCCTTATTTATTTTGCATGGTATTGATATCTGCAGGATTCAGAGTCATTCAACTACACGTATTCGTTCGTAAAGCATCCAATTTTTAAAGATTTGGTCTTTCAAGCAATATTCAGTATCTGCCTTATGTCGCTAGCTTACAGAGCTAGAGGACATCGCCGACATCGAAAGATTCTGCTGTAAAAAAAATTAAAAAGCCACTTGAGAGTTGAAATTATTGTAGAAACAAGGTTTTGCTTACGGATCGCATGACTAAGATATTTGCATCACATTGTAATGTTCCTCACTTGTATTCTATTAACTAAGTGTTGAAGAACCTAGTGAAAAGCTAAGCGAATAATCGCTCAAGTCCAAGACCAGAAACATAAATTCAATTAATTACACTTTAGTTGCTCAAAATAAAGATTTACAGTTGGCCCCTTTCTCAGGGCGTACAACAAAGCCTCCACTTGGGCTTAAAATGTGAGAACTAAGAATTAACTAATGACTAAATAAAGAGATTTAGCCGAAGCTAACACAATTCTAAACTAGTTGGTCCATAATATTAAATTAGAGAGGGAAACTATCACGTAAGGCACGTAATATGGCCGAGCGTAGTAACAGTTAGAGAGACGTAGCTATAAGGCAAACGCGCGCTATTCAGGAATCCTAACTCTCTCTGTTCAAGTCAGTGGAACCTTGACTTAAATACCACTCTACTTCTCATTTTCATTTAACGCGATTCTGAAACCTCATTCTGATAAAGAATTGTAAGCTGAAGCTAGAAGAGACATGAAAGTGATATAAAAATAACTGTTATAAAACTAAAATATACCTTACAACATTTTTTAAACACACATTGCACATTTTTCACTATCTTAATCACATTTCACAGTTTGCGATGAATTTCAACTGCGCTTTAAGACATTTTAGAACCTATTGGAGCATATATGTATTAAAACGTTTTTCTTCATTTGTATTTTATTCTAAAGTTATTTAGATTTTAATTAATATAGCCTTATTATTAATGCAAAGTAAAGATGAAACGAAAGAGGATTATTAGTGCTGCATATTTCTTATAAGATATAAAACATTAGTTCACAGTTGATAGCAGCATTTAATGTGTAAATCAATTCATCAAATATATAATAATAATTTGAATTATACAAATTTTAAAATCGTTTATATTTCTGATTTGAAAGAAATTGTGTTTTGATTTAAAATATTAGAAATAGCTCCAAAATTAGGAATTTCGACCGAAAGGGTGATAATAGTATATTGCCTGAATTTCTGCTGAAGAAGATAGCAGAAAGTTTTACAAAAAATTTGTAATATCTAAATTATAAGTTCTTTTATTTTCACTTTTAATTGAACAGATTTTGGAATAATAATAATTTTGCATTGCGATGGATGTTGCATTATTTTAAAATTAATATAAGGAAACGAAGTGTACGAAATACCTTACTTATTTCATATTTTTGAAGTTTTGTTACTGACATGAGAATGAAAACTATTTGCATGTGTGGTTTTCATAGAATTTGCATGAAATGTGATAATTTTTTTCGTGTCTTAAATTCTGATGCAAGACTGAATTTTAAGTAATGACTTATGCTATAGTCTTACCTCTATTTACATTGAATAATTTTAGTGCGTTTTTGATTTTGTTATTTTCGATGTATAGGTAAAGATGCTCTGTCTTTCTATCTGGCGTCGAGCACATGATATTGCATGTGATAGGCTTATAGAGTTTCTAGTTTGCGCGTAAATTTAATTACAACGAAGTTGGCCTCTGCAAAGTTTCCTAGTTTAGTTTCCTCTGACTAATTATGAACTTGGTCACCATCGAGATGATTTTCTGACCCTGCATTAGGTGTTGGAAATTAGTTTCTGCTTGGGATAGAATACGGATGGAGATGCGTAACGGAAACTGAATAATCGATTATTAGATAATCATAAATCAATCTTATCTGATACATTTGTGAAATTGCTTAATTAAATTCATTTCATTTACATGCATAAGTGATAAGACTAATGATGTAGAAGGGTTTGAAAGTCCATCTGCTTAAAACATTCATGACAATTGGGGAGGAATGCTGTTGAATGTTTCGAATTTTCACACTGGTTTCTTCTGCATGTATTTTTCACAATAGTCTGTGTTAAATAATTTTGAAATTTTTTCATAACATATTTTGATTTTATGAAAGGTACAAGGTATTTCTCCCGCCTTCTTCGCATGCTTTCGTGGTGTAATGGTCAGCACGCTCGACGCGTAACCGAGAGGTCCGGTTCGATTTCCGGTGATGGCATTCCTCAATTTCATCTCTCCTGCTTCCAAAAATCCTAATGACTCTACAAAGTCATTTAGCATTCGAGCTTCTAAAGTTATTACACGTTATTGCTTTATCTAGTGATGTTTTAAACTTCATTTAAATGACATTGGATGCTATAACGTGTGTTAACTGTTCTTATGAAGTACTGAAGTGAGTGAAATTCTAATTTGTTTATTTATTTGTTAGACTTTGCACTTCTCCATAGTTACAAACCAAGACTTTACTAACAGTGATTTCTCTCTTTTGCTTTATTTTTTAGATAAAGCAGTTGTGGAGCATACAGATTTTTATAAATAGCAGTGAAATTGTTATACGAGAGCTTGAAATATAAATCCAGATATTTTGTCTTACTGCCATCGGTGTGTATCAAAACATTATTATGAATCATTTTGGCTCCTTCTGTTATGCTGATAAACTCTTCGGCATTATAGTTTGATGAATAGATTAAATGTGCAATGTAAATAAAGTAAACATAAGATTTAGCAGTGGTTGTTCCACTTAAAAAATTTCTTCTCTAAGAATTTTGCCGCGACAATTTTTAGTTAAATACATACATAGAAATATTGTGTGCAAAGAGTAATTATAATCTATAATGATTTAAAGAATCTCAAAATCCATTCTTTCTTGGCCTCAACGGCCGGACACTTTCTTAGTTAAGCATCAGTCTTGAAAGGGCGAAATCCTATTTATCCTATTTATTTAGTCATCTCATTACTAGGAACGTTGTTGAGATGCACTACAGACCAATATGACTGATTTTGCACCCTCAAGAGAAAAGAAGTTCCGTCGAAATTGTAATAGAGAACATTCCGGGGACAAAGTTAAGGTTCTCGCATCCCAAACTAACAAACCTCTAGAGAGGACTTTCGGTTTGGTAGCATTTTAAGTGCCTCCTTACCGCACAGTCATTATACACTTAGAAACAATTAATTTTCCTCCCGAATTTGAACAGAAGTTCAAGGATTTAGCAGGCAATAGTGCTAATCAGTGGATGAATCAACGCGGCGTACTGCAAATTTTATTCCTTTTCATTCTCTTTATTACAATCTTATTAAATTTACTCTAAGAAAACTTATGCATTTTGAATCTGCATCGTATCAACAGTGTTCCAGAAGCAAATACTGCAGTTTGAAATTTTAAATGTTTTTAAAACTGGATCTTGAAAATTACAAATTCGAGTTGTACATTTTTGCACTAGCAACTGAAAACTCTAAGATTCGTTACTATAAGAAAACTTTAATTGAACAACTAAATATTTAGAATAATATTTAAAATATGTACATAGAATTTTTTTGATTTTCTCCCTTCCGGATAGAAGTATGTCACCAGTTTGTTTCACAGTCTGTAAAGAAGCCGTGTTGACAAACGCTGACCGTGTTGTTTACAGAAAAACGTGTTAGAGCAAAGCTGATGAAATATACTGAATTTAACTGCGTTTCAGCAATTAAATGTATAAGTAAAAATCATCCAAATTAATAATGAAATATAATGGAATTGTTAACATTATATTTCTGCGTTGCTGAATTTGAAAGTTAGCATTTCTTACTCGTTTCACAACCTGCATTATAAATTTCTGCCACTCGTAAAATACAAGCAAAAACCACGATAAAACAAAAAGACTGGTTACCTTGCATTTGAAATTTAACAATATGATTTTATTATCTAATGTTTTGCGATTTCATGCTAATCTGGCCATTCCGGCCGGTATTATGATTAGCAGAGGTCGACTGACACAATACTTTAGGCTTAGGTAAGAAGTTCGGATAAAGCAAGGATGTTTATGACGGTTCTTTGTAGAATAAGGGTGTTTAAAATATGTTGATGCGAAAATCTTCTCAAAGGTGATACTAGGGTAAGAAGGCTTCAAAACTTTATCGAATGAAAATTCGTGACAGAAAAGGTAAATGATGAGAAAACATCCTAATTCAGAAACATCGCGGTTCGAAACATCATAGTAGAGGATGAAGTGGTCACAAAATTTCATAGTTTCGAAACATCAGCTTATTCGAGAGGTCCGTGGTTCGAGTTCCGACGAGGGCATTTCTCATTTTTCATCTCTTCTGCTTCTAAATAACCTAATAACTCTGCAAGTAACGTCCGAACTAAAAAGGTGGTGGATGATGATTCTCTACCACCGGGATTTGGGGGCTGGGTCCCCTTTTAAAAGGAAGAGTGTATAAGGTATTTCTCCCGCCTTCTCTGCGTGCCTTCGTGGTGTAGTGATCAGCACGCTTGACGCGTATTCGAGAGGTCCGTGGTTCGAGTCCCGGTGAAGGCATTGCTCATTTTTCATCTCTCCTGCTTCTAAATAACCTAATGACTCTACAAGGCGATTCTATAAAACATTTCTTTGCAATGTAATCTTAACATTTTAATTAGATGAATAAAGCTAAAAAATGTGATGTTTAAGATTTTTTTTTTAATTCCAGTGATAATTGTCTTATTTTTTTATTTTTATTTTCTTTCTTTCTGAATTTTAATTTCTGTTTAATTCGCAGTACGAAAATATTCATTAATACTTTTTAACCCTTTGTTTATTTTCATAGTGTATGTCATACATTCTTATACACGTTTTACTTATTTTAATTTCGTTCAAAGCCATTTTATTACAGGGTCCGCTAGTGAAGTCCAATAGTTCATTTTCTCTTCACGAGGGAGTATGAATGTTTGGAATTATTGTTTGACATTTAATGCCATTTGTTAAAGATGGATCAACGGCCCGGTATACAACGTAGCTTGTGCGCAAAACAGTTTTATAGGAATTGGGATTGTGTGACTTTAGTCAATATTCGAATGACGAAAACCCAGGTGAATTACCATTACAACCTTAAAGCCAGGACATAATCCGAGAAGGCTGAGTCGCTAGCCGATCACTACGCCTCTCAATTCTGCATCAGAAACATTTCACACACCCAGACAGAAAACTTAGTCACCCATACACTAACAAGCTTCCTTACACAGTCAAACACGGACAGCGTTCCTCCATTCCTACCGTCAGACGATCTTGAATACACCATTAGAGTGAAAACTAAGAAAAGCTCTGGCTTAGACCAGGTTTCAAGCAAAATGTTAGCCAATAGGGGACTAATCATGATTTTCAAGTTAGTCAAAATTATTGAATTCATACTGAAAAGTTGTCACTATCCCCAAATCTGGAAAACGGCAATTATCTGCCCGATCTCAAAGTCAGGAAAGTCTCCCTGCGACCCAGTCTCATATAGACCAATAAGCCTTCTTTCCGCACTTAGTAAAGTGACGGAGCATGTTATCCTCCAGAAAATGATGCATTATGCTAAGAACGGCTTTAGAAAGCGATACTCTACTACGCATCAACTATACCGGGTCACAGAGATGATTTCTGGCGCCCTGCAAAATAAACTTACCACTGGCGGAGTCTTTTTAGACGTTGCCAAGGCATTTGATCGCATATGGCTAGAGGGCCTTATATACAAACTCATAAACCTGGGTTTCCCAGGTTACATCATAACCCTCTGTAACGCCTATCTTAAGCATAGACACTTTGTCGTTCGAGTTAGAAATATACAATCTACCTCCAGACCAATTAAAGCGGGAGTCCCCCAAGGGTCTTTGATTGGACCCGTACTCTTTAACATTTACTCGAACGACATTCCACAACAACAGGACACAACAATTGCTATGTACGCTGACGATACGGCAATTCTCACACAAAATGCATCTGTCAGTTTCGTAAAGCAAACACTCCAAAAACACCTTCATGCACTGGAGTCATAGCTTACAACATGGAAAATCAAGATAGATGTCGATAAATCAGATGCTATTTTGTTTACAAGAAAAATAAATACCAATGAGCAAGAACAGTTATGTTTTAGAACTGAGATTTTTTTGTTTTTGCTTTCTTTTATATCACGATGTACAGCAGTGTATTCGTGTCACGTCGTTTTTTTCGTGACGTTTCTGTTCGCGAAATTTTTACCTCAATTTTGGCGACACGTTTCTCATATCATGAAAATTAAAATTGAGATGAAGCTAGGCAGATTAGTTTCCTGTTCTCAATTTTTATTTTAGCCCATCTAATGTTGGTACGTATTCAGACAGATCCGCGCAGTTCGAAACGTTTTCATATCATCAATATATACTACAAGTAAATATTATTTATAATGTATCCAAAAAGAGTGGGCTTCCCCCCTTTTTTTTCTGCAAAGAAGTCAATTTGTGATACAATGAATAGTGAAGCGGTATCTGAAGACTTATACTGCAAGTTTTAACTTTAGTGTTTCGGTGCCTTTATTTAATAGTTTATGTGAAAAACAAATTGAACATTATATGCAAATTATCTTAATATTTCTGTATGTGTATATATGTATTGTAATACATTATTAATTTCTTTTCCTTTCTGTTTTAGGTAAGTGTTGCAGAATTTTTACGATAGGATTTAAATCTTAAAGAATCTGATCAGTAAGTTTAACTTTCATGCGTTAGTCGAGATTGTGAATGTTACACATGAAGTTATTTTAATGTCCTTTTTGTTAGACATCAGAGGATATCTAGCAAAAAGCATCAGAAAAATTTGTTATATTACAAAAATTAAACTGTGAAATTTTATGTGTGTTGGTATTGTGCTGGAAAAGAAAGAATATTTTTCAAAAATTTTTTTGAGAAGTACTTGAACAAGAGTATTAAAAAATAAATAAAAGGAATTAATTAGTTTTTAGATGCTTAAAAATCTTTTATTTAGTTTAAATTATTAAGCAGTGTTTTTTACCTATTTCGAAATCAAACGTAGTGTCGATTTTAAATATGTTAATTTATTAGCGAAATGAGGCAAATAATTTTTCGGTCAGTAATGTTACATACATCTGAAATCTGGAGTATATCGGTTTGAATTGTACGGTTCATTTCTGTGTGGTATATATATATATATATATTTCAACAAAATGTATTGGGGATTAGCTATAACGCGAAAAGTTTAACAAATTTTAATTATTTCGTGATTGCCCAGAAGATATGTACGTGCTACTATATTTCATTATTTGTTACAGTAAAATAAACACGAGTGTGTTATAAAAAGTAAAATTTGACAAGGCGTTATCACGTACTCATATTTGATATCTCATAAAATGAAATGCATTGTGATCGTCCGATGTATTCAGTTATTTTTTCATGGTGCTTGAAAAACCGAAAAAGTCCCTAACGAGGCCTCTCTAATTTTGCCGGCATTATTCTCAAGAAGCTGAGATAAGTCATTGTATCTTGTACGGTTACTATTACTTTGCATTAACTAGTTATTTGCAATTTCAGACTTTAGCATCACTTCTCCTTTTCCGTTTTCTTACTAGAAATTTAAACTAGTTAGAAAGTATTTAAGTCGGGGGTTCTAGATTATAAGACTGTGTTTCTCCTTCTCGAGGCCATGTTACTTGGTTTAGCCAGCTGTAATAATATTGTATTTCTTCAGCGTTGCGTGTTTGCTGCCGACATTTAATTATTACGGATTTGAGAAGTTCTGAACCTACTTAAAGCTAAAATCTATTGTTTAATCTTTGATCTTTTGAATTCGACTATTACTTTATGTTCATCGCCACAATAGGTAGCTGATTTTGTAAACGAGGTGTGCTTTTTGTATTCACGTTTTTTAATAAAAAGGTTTATTTACTATTTTCAAACCTCTGTTGTTACCTCAGACCAGTGATAATTCGCTCCACGTCTGTTAGGAGTTTAATATTAGTTTATGCTACCAAAGCACTCAGACTCTTAAATGCCAAGAAAAAAATTGAAGTTCTTGATATGTATAATACATGATGTATATGCTACTTGATGTGTATAAGGTTTCCAGGATTCTGTTAAGCATATAATGTAATTATATCTATTATAAAAATTTTACAGCGATTATGGTGATTCATTATATGGTGCATTGGCTATGCTAACGGTAAGTAATCGTATCGATCGCATTAAGCTTGCTATTTAAACGCAAGGAGTTTTTTAGACTATTATAAATATGCGAACTCTGAATCTGTAAAACTAAAAAACCTTTTAAGCATTATCTTTCCATTTAGAAAAGATTCTATTATCAGTAAAACATATAATCTCTATACAGGTTTAGATTATGCAAAGCAGCCCTCGTATCTATCTATAAAAGCAGTCGATTTATTTTGCAAACAGGCGACGTAAACTATCGCCTATCATTTCAACGAACAGAGAATAGTGTAGTAGATATATTTGTTTTTTCTTTCTCATGATTTTCCGTCTTAAAAATTGTTTCTTTTCTGAAGCTGACTATACTACAAAGATTACAGGATATGATACTTATAGAGTACGAAACACGTATATTATACAGTGTTTAACAAAACAATTTCTCATGGTAAGAATATTACAGGCTGGTGCCGTCTTGTGCCATTTATAAATCTTCTACACGTGTTAATGACCAGTAACGAAGAATAGTTATTTAATTCAGTTTACGGCCAGATGAAACAAATTTTATTAATCCTTTGTTTAGCGATTTTTAAACTAGAAATCTCGTAGATGGCAGTAACCTTTTGTGCACCAAAAATTATCACGGCCAGTTAACGGTTAAATAAAGTGACAATAAAGTTTATTGTTTGCTTCATTGTACATTTAAAGTGAACTTTCTTTGTAAACTGCGGAAAAAAAGGGGGGGGGGACGGTTCTGTATCTGCCATTTTACTGGGGCGATTGACGGAATTCAAATTGAGTTTTTCATATCTCGAAAGCCTGAATTTGGATATGTATTAAATTTGTATATAACATTGTTTTAACATAGGTATTTTCACACAAAATTGGACGGACTTTTTCTGAAATAACATACCAATGTTTTTCCATATTTCGGTTCTACGATTCAAATTATGCATAAATATTAAATTTTGTAAAATTTGGTGCCAAATTTACGGAGAAATTCACAAATTTATCTTGACATAAGTTTTTCAGTTTGCACCAAGAATAATTCACTTGGCGAACTGCTTAACATATGGCAACCCGTTTTGCTTTCCCTTCCATTGTGCAGAAGAGTAAAAAAAGTCGCATTGTTCCTACCTTTTTACATTGTGCATGAACGGTAAAAAGTCACATCCTTCTTATTTTTAAATAATTTTAAAAAAGTGCCTAAACCACATTTAATGTTATTATTGCTTTCAACAAATATGCCAAATTTCAAAACGCGCCAAAGGTTTTTCTCGGAAAAATTTATAAAAATTATTTAAAAATACAAATTTAAAAAATAAATCAAAAGAAATGGGCCAATGTTATTTGGAATGAGCCTAAAGTTTGAAATGTGAAAGGAAGTATCAAATAAATTTAATAAAAAAAGAGATATTTATAAATATATGCAAACTCAATTAACATCGAGAAGCTAAAATTTTTATGGCTAATTTTTTAAAAACTACTCGTGCGAATATTACAAAGATTGGCAATTTGGCGTAATTAGAGTCGTAAAATTGAAATATGGAAAAAAATTGTCATATCATTTTAGAAAAGTCCGATTTTGTGTCAAAATACCTATATTAGAACAACGCTATATAAAAATCTAATATATATATATAATTCACGCTTTCGAGACATGAAAAACGCAAGTTGAATTTCGTCAGTCCTCCCCGTAGAACGGGAGCTATAGAACTGTCCTCCCTTTTCTTCGCACTGTACATGAATAAGTAAGGAATTCCTGTATTTTAACTTAATTTTGTAAAATTTCGGAATAGTTAAAAAATTATTCTACATGGGTATATATTTAGTTATTATGGCAGAGTATATGAGAGTTCGAAATCAGAGACCTTTCTCGAAATCAGAGAGCTCCGAACTGCGAGGCATCTTGCATGCGACTAAAGCCGATGCTGTTTCCTACACGATATATACCGGCGGAGTCCATGACGTACCTTAGGACCGCAGATATCGTCATTTGCGTAGGTGTCCAAATACTTATTGGTAGTCAGTGTATGATGTCATGGAGAATTTTCTTAGTGAAATTTTTTATGTTTACGTGATTTGCGAGGGAAACGTATTCTAGCCTGCAGCTGGTTACTTGAATCGCTGTCTAAAGATTCGATTTAAACTACGAGTATTTTACAAGTTTAACCGCCAGTGTATCTGCAGTAGTATTATGTATACCGTTTCAAAGGATAGAGAGCATTACTACCCGTGTTTTCAATGAAAGCGTTTATAATAGCATTTAATAATCGGTGCGAAAATATTTAGAGTACTAAACTCCATCACTTTGCGTCTCATTCTGAAGGAGTTTATGTTTTGCGGAGTTTGTAATTTATAAATATTTATTTTTTTAGTTGAAAGTGTTGAGTGTTATCAATCGCAGATACTGAATAATGAGGATATGTTTGTGCTCGCGTTTGCTTAATAATGCTGCATGGATTTACATCTGACAATACAGTAATTGTTCCTATGAAGCTATTCAATAAAAATCATTATAAAAAATGTCTCCATCTCCATTCGTTTGGATAAAGTTCGTTTATTCATTTGGATAAACAGAAACAAAGATATATTTCTGTTGCCAATTTTTATTATTTAAAACCCTTTTAAAAAATAAAGAATTATCGTAGAATGCAGACCAGTAACATTCCTCTCCATTGAGCGAAACGGCAGCAAACCTAAATCGACATTTTGTATCGAGAATACAGTTCCTAGAAATCTTATTTGACTTTAACGAAGGAACCGTATCTGTTCTCGCTTCGCAAATGGAATCAGTATAAAAGGCTGCGAACAGATAATAATCTGGAAGGAATTCTAAGAAAGAAGGAATTTTAACAAGAGAGAGAAAGGGAATGTAATCTTTCACTATCTCTTTCCTTTGCAATAGTTTAACTGAAACGAAATTTTCTTTGTTTATCGAAAAAAACCGCGATTTGGAACACGAGATCTCAAAGAAACACGACGAAAGATAGAGCTTAAATGACAAGAATTTCTAAGGTTTTGACATGACAAGTGATGCAGAATGGAATGAGAACTCAGAATCTTTAAGGAATCTCCAAGCTTTTTTAACAAAATTTTCTCCGATTTTTATTGCTTGAAAAATGTCGTATAATAAAAAAATAAGGTATGAAATCTGTTTCATCGCTGAATGAAGATAATTAAAACATATAGTTTTATTGCTTTTTTTAAAGTTAAAAATGAGAACAGTATAATTTTCCATTTTCCATGTAGCGTTATGTTCTATTAATTTGTGGGATTCCACAACAACTAACAACTAAATGTGGAGGAACCAAATAAACAGCTAAGCGAATAATCGCTTTAGTTCAGGAACAGAGACGTAAACTCGAAAAGGGTTAGTTATCCTTTGTTCCTCAAAATAAGAGTTTAACAGATGGCCCCTTTCTAAGGGCGTACAGCAAAACCTCCGCTTGGGCTTTAACTCAAAATAATAAGAAATAAGACTTAACTGATGCTTGTTGGCCCCTAAATGTCTAATAAGCTAGCGAGCATTGTATATAAAAATAATTTCATAATTTTTATAAAATTGATTTTCTACATTTAAAAATACCAAAACATGGATATTTCCAGCATTTAAAACATTTTTGTAATTGAAAATGTGTGTATATGGCTAATGATTGCAAAAGTAAAGTCTGGGTAAAGAATTTTATCTACAAAGGGAGTATGGAATATATTTTAAAATTCTGAAGCCATTATGTATTCTATGAATCTTAAGGCAGTGTATGATGCAGTGTATGTAAGGGTCCGTAATATGGCCGAGCGTAGTAACAGCTAATAAAAAGGGGTTCAAGATTAAAAACTCCTCTTTCATCACAAAGAAAGATTGCCACATTATATTTATTTATTAAAACAGCAGAACTTGCATCGAAGGTTCAGTATACCTCGGTTCACATCTCAAACTCCTCTACTCACACATTAACATAAAACAGAAGAAGCGCCCTCTCTCGGCATTACAGTTAATGTTATGGGGAATTTATCAACACTCCCCACCTGATAATTTTTACAAAATTATCACTATATCAGCATACAAAAAATATATAACAAATGTAAGAAAACTACTTACATATCAATATCAGATACATTACCTGATGCAAACATAAGCAGCAAAAAAAAAGAAAGCTATAAAATCAACAAACAATTAATAGCATAAAAATTCAAAAGTTACTCAAAAAGTAAATATTAACTTGAATTATAAACAGTAAATTATTAGAATTAACTCAAGTGATTAACTAAAAATTATTTAGATAAACACAGACTATAAATGTTAAATAAAAGTTGATAGTTCAGTTCATTTTCAGTCTGATAGTTCAAGAGGGTATATTAACTGCACAGGTCTCTTAAAGTCCCCTCTTTTAGTTTTCACCATACATGATCTAACAAGACCATCACGTCCTTTAAACACTTGAATTATTCGACCTAAATTCCACAAGAACTTAGATTTTGTTGTTCCCTCAAGTAAAACTATATCACCAACGTTAAGATTCTTCTTACTTTCAGGAGTATCGAAGAAATGAGCATTTCGTAAATTGAGAAGGTATTGATTTTTCCATTTTTTCCAGATATGTTTTAGAAGTGTTGTTTGATATTGTTTTCGTTTCAGTAGACCTTCTCTAGTTGGAGAAGTATTCAGGATTTCAGCAAAATTACATGGATATTCAATTGTATGTCCGATCAACAGAAAATCAGCCGGTGTAAGCGGTTCAGGTTCATGCAAGTCATTATAAACATATGTCAAAGGTCGTCTGTTCACAATATTTTCAACCTCGGTCAACACAGTCATAAATTCTTCAAAATTTAGTTGAGCTCTGCCTAAAATCTTTTTCAGAGGTTCCTTAATGCTCTTCATAAGACTCTCGTAGAAGCCTCCCCACCATGGGGCAAGTTCAACGATAAATTTCCAGGTAAAGCCTTCATTTGCTAGAAAATTTTGAAAGTCTTGTCCTTTAATTATACTGTAAAAATATTGCAAATCTTTAGCAGCATACCTAAAGGTTTTCGCATTATCCGAATAAAAGGTACGACAGTTGCCTCTTCTTGAAATGAAACGTCGGAGGGCCAAAATGAATTTGTTTGCAGACATGTTGGAAACAAGTTCCAGATGTAATGCCCGTGTAACGGCGCACGTGAACAATACGATGTACGACTTCTGACTCCCATTTCCAGATGTAATGTAAACAGGACCCGTGAAATCCACACCGGTAACGTAAAAAGGTGGTGTTTCTGTAATCCTCTCTTTGGGTAATTGAGCTGTCATTTGTTTCGCTGGTTTTGCTGCATATTTTCGACATATCAGACAGCTTCCTATGACTTTCTTCACCAATTGGCGGCCTTTAGGAATCCAAAACTTCTGTCGCATTTTTGTTAAAGTTGTAGCCACCCCTGCATGTAGAACGTTGTTATGTTCTCTTTTTACAATTAATTCAGTAAATCTGGAGTCTTTAGGAAGAAGAACTGGATGTTTTTCGTCGACTGTATACTCAGTACCTTCTAGTCTTCCTTTAATTCGAAGAATTTGGTTTTTATCAAGAAATGGTGCCAAGCTGAATATACTAGAGCTCGGAGAAATTGATTTGCCAGATTGAAGTGCCTTAATTTCAGGTGTGAAGAAATCCATCTGAGCTTTGCGAACACAAAATACTTCAGCATCCTGAATTTCAGAAGCACTTAATGGTCCACTATTAGCTGATAGTTTTCTTGCTTTAGCAACAAAACGTTTGATCCATGCCACAATTCTCAGAAATTTCAACACGCTACTAAATTTTCTTATGTCTAATAGTTGTTCATCTTTTTTCACAATAACGTCACAAACAAATATCTTAGTACGGCGTTCTAATTGTTCATCGTTCTCTATGTCAAAATTCTGTTGAATTGGCCAATTAGTACACTGATTTTGTAACCATTCTGGACCATACCACCAAAGTGAACAATTCTTCAGATAATTCACGCTCAAACCTCTGGTTAATAAGTCTGCGGGATTTTCTTTACCGCTACAGTGTTTCCAATTAGTGGGATTCGTCAAGGTTTGAATTTCTGCAACTCTATTGGAGACAAAGGGTTTCCAGTTCCTAGAAGATCCTTTGATCCAATGTAATACGATCTGTGAGTCTGTCCAGAAATATACATGTTGACAAATATGATTAAATAATTTAGTTAGATATTTTGCAATTCTTGCTGCAGTAACTGCTCCCATCAATTCTAACCGGGGTAGTGTTAAGCTTTTAAGAGGAGCTACTCGAGTTTTCGATAAGATGAAACTTGTTTTAATTTCACCAAACTTATTTATGTATCTAAAATATGCTACACTTCCATATGCATTATTACTTGCGTCACAAAATATATGTAAAGAAATGTCACTATTTAGCCTATTAACATTCTGAAAATATTTTCTGTCAATCGACATCCCTTGTAAATGAGTTATTTCTGCGAGCCATTTTTGAAATTCAGTTTCAATATCTTTTGGAAGTTGCTCATCCCAATCAAGACCTTTTACCCAAATTTGTTGCAGCAGGATTTTAATTCTAATCACAAACGGAGATATAAATCCAGTAGGATCATAGATTTTAGCTGCAACTTGTAACACTGTTCTTTTAGTATATGACACACAGCTAATTAAAGATGATTCTAAAGACTTTAAATCTAGTCTAATAGAATCGTTTTCTGTATCCCAATTAAGACCTAAAATTTTAGCTTGTGTAGCGGAATCATTCATGGATAAACCATTTTTTAACCACATGTCCTTTAACTTCTTAGAATTTGTATTAAATTTACGTAAATTCATACTCGCGTACTTTAAAATAGTTACTGCATCCGATGACAGCTGATACGCCCTTTCTACTGTATTTGCTCCATAATACAAATCATCAACATATAAAGATGAATTGAGCATTTCATAACTTTCGGGTTTTTTAGTGATGTATTTTTTAATATGGTGTTTTATTGTAGCTGCTAGAATGAATGGACTGGTAGTAATCCCAAATGGTAAACGTGTCATGTTCATAATTTTGAACGATTTCCAATTATCATTTTGAAACCAAAAGAATTTTAAGTATTTACGATCTTCCTCGGCAATACTTATCATGAGGAATGCCTTTTCTATGTCAGCGGAAAAAGCGATATTGTGTTCTCGAAATTTAAGAATAACATCTAATATGTTAGGATTTAAATTAGGTCCAGCTTCTAACAAATCATTTAAGGATTTAGAATTTTCTCCTTTACTTGATGCATCGAAAACAATTCTAACGCGAGAAGTTTCTTTATCTGGTCTTATCACTGCTCTATGGGGCATGTAATAACCTGATTCGAGATCTTTATTCTCATATACTTCAACAATTCCATTTTGTAGCTGTTCTTCAATTATTTTTGTGTATTCTTCACGCACTTCTATATCTTTATCCAATTTAGCTTTTAAAATCTCAAAACGCCTTTTCGCAATTTGAAAATTATTATTTAATTCATCAGGGTTAGATTTCCAAAGCAATTTAGTTTGATATCTACCGTTATTAAAGGATAAAGAATTTTCAAATTGATCAATTATTTGTTTATCTTTCATAGACAATTCTTCACTTTCTGTCAAAATACCAATAGAATCCAATTCCCAAAATGTTCTGATGTCATTATTTATTACCGCGTTCTTCATAACGGCAATATTTTGTGAACAAGCTTCCTCTTTTCTAAATTCTGAACCAGTAATTACCCATCCAAAGACAGTTTTTATTGCGCCTATATGCTTGCTAATTGCGATTTTTTCGTCTAAAATAAATTCCCAGATGTAATCTGATCCTATAAGGATTTGAACATCCAAATATTTATTTCCGTAGCATGAGTCAGCTAGCTCCAAATGACGATTAGTCATAAATTCTGATATTTGTTTATTCGGAGGGGAAATTATGGCGCCAGAGATGCATGGTATGACGAGTGTTTCGATCTTGAATGTGTGGGCGTTATTCCTCGCTTTAATTTCGAATTCTACAACTGGATACTTTTTCTGTGTTGCTTGTTGCATTCCAAAGGAATAAACAGAAAGTAGCTCATAGCGAATAGGTTTTAGTTTAAGAATATTCGCTAAATTTTCATTTACGAAAGATTTTTGGGATCCATTATCCAAAAGAATCCTGGCAATTTTAGAGTTAAACTCTGATTTCGCAACAACTGTGCATGTTTGTAAATAAACATTTTTTGAACATGTCATGCTAGCATTACACTGTGAAACTGAACTGACAATTTCAGAATTAGAATTATTTGACATTTGAATATTCTCAGCATCACAATTTAAGTTCAGTGATTCTTTACATTTATCTTCAGGCTTATTCGTTTGATTAATTTTTGCAGAATTATTATTTCGGTTATTACCCAAACAAATGGAACTATGATGACTTCCACTTTTACATTTGAAACAAGAAAGTTTGTTAGAATAACAGTTTTTACTAATATGATACATTTTGAAACATTTAAAACAGCGTTTAGTATTCTTTAAAATTTCTAATTTATTTTGTGGTGACATTTTACATTTAAACGAATCGTGTGGCGCAGAACAGAATATGCATATAGTGTGTGCGGTACTAAATGACATCGCCGAAGGTGTGTTCTGAATCTTCACGAAAGTGAAGAAAGTGGTTTTGTAACTTTGCATTTGTATCACTAATTCTTCCTGATGGGGTTTGGAATTTTGTTTCATATTCATTTGAATGCTTGTTCTTTATTAGAAATAATGTTCCTTCCCTACTTTCAACTTCCGTTTTTAGAATATTAATTATTCTCGAAACCTTCCAATCTTCATCTGATTCGCATTTTTTAGTAATATCTAGAACAATATCTTGCGGTAGTAATTTAATCAGTATATTACACAATAGAGATCCATAAGTTTCTGAATTTACCCCTAATGCTTCTAAATTACGAACTTCTGTTTGACAAGTATCTAACAGTTCTCTAAGCAAAGAGACATCTGATGATTTCCTAACAGGTGTTAGATTCAGCAACTTAGTTAAATGAGAATTAATAACTAAAGTTCTTTTCCCAAATCTTTCCTTTAAAGTTACTATAGCTGCGTCATAATTGCTGTTTGTCAGCATAATACCTTTAATTGCATTCGCGGCTATTCCAGTTAAGTATGAATGTAAATAATTAAATTTATCAACGTTAGATAAATCTTCATTTTTGTGTATCAAAGATTCGAACTGGTCCCAGAATCTTTGCCAATCGGCAGGATCACCATCAAATCTTCTTATTGTTAATGAAGGTAATTTAACAAATTGTTTTTCTAATTTTAACAAACTAACAGGTTGTTGATGTGTTCTTTGTATAACTGGTTTGCATTTATTAATAGCAACTTTCAACTTACATGTACAATTAATCAATTTTTCATGATACTCATCACATTTAATAATTTCGGTTTCAATTTCTTTAACATCTGTAATTTGACTTTGGATTTCAGAATCAATTTCTTTTAGTTGTTTAGACTTCAAATTTAGTTGTTCTGAAAGTTCTTCCAACTCTTCTTCTTCTATTTCATTTTCTAATATTTTACTTTCGATTTTAGAAATTAATCTTGTTGTAAGAGATCTTAATGCAGTTCGTTTAGCCTTTGCTATTTCCATTTTGAAATCAATTTCTATTCTTTCAAATTAACTTGATATTCTTTAACTAAGTTTCTCTTTCGATTTTAGAACGTTAAGAAGAGGAGTTAGAAGTAATTTGCAATATAAGATTCATATTTAACAATAAAGAATAGTGAAGCTTACCTTGTTGCAGATTAAGATTTAATAATCTTACCCAAATTCACATCCAATTGTAGAGTATCCAATTCATTGAATCAGGAGAAAACTTTCATTTTTCAGAACGAACACAATCGGCATACACTATATGAAATCGAAACACATTCGAAGAACATCAAATTATATTGCATTTTGAAACAAACGACAATCTTCCCGGCCTGGTTCACCATAATAAAAAGGGTTCAAGATTAAAAACTCCTCTTTCATCACAAAGAAAGATTGCCACATTATATTTATTTATTAAAACAGCAGAACTTGCATCGAAGGTTCAGTATACCTCGGTTCACATCTCAAACTCCTCTACTCACACATTAACATAAAACAGAAGAAGCGCCCTCTCTCGGCATTACAGTTAATGTTATGGGGAATTTATCAACAACAGCCTAGAGAGTCGTAGCCAAAAGGCGAATGCGCGATATTGCTTAATTAATGCCTAACATCGTTATTTCATCATGTAACAAAGGATCGGAACTCCTGGCAGGCCACTCGATTTATGTCGGAGCTTGTGCTAGTCATATGAAAAGAAATATCTCTGCAAAGCTGTTAGCCAGTATGAGTGATGTGCTATGAAGTTAAGACAAAAAGTGTGCATATGAGAAAAGATGGGGAGACTTCCTGACTACACAGGAAAATGTTTTTCACGAATAAATGATTGAAAGAGCATAAAAAGAATCTAATAATTTCAACCTTATTCTACTGAGGCATGCAACTGAAACAAATGTATGTACAATGTAGCGACTAGAAAAACGAAGAGTCCTTTTCAGTGTCTGTGTAATGGTTTCGTTGTTGTAACTAGTTTCTCTGGGAAATAAGTATTGCATGATGAATAGTGATTATTTAGATGATTGATAAGAATGTCTACAACACAAGCTGGGAAATTCCTTCCCTTTAAATGTTATGTATTCATTGACTTTGCTTACGAGTTAATTAGAAGGATATTTTTGTTTCATTTTTAAGTAGATTAGTACAATGTTTTCAAAATTCTTCGATCAGTTCCAGCTGGCAATTGTGTTTTGGGAGCTGGCAAGTAAGTTGTTACTAAAAAAGCTAGGGACTTAATAAAATCATTAGTATAAGTTAAATTTTGTGATCCCCAGAGATTACTGTATATTGTGCATTCAAAATTAAAGAAATTTTCAGCACTAAGTATCGTCAATGCGAAGGACGACCGGTTATTTCTCTTATTAACAGTGTGTTAGTGAGATATCTCATTGCTCCTAAATCGCTTTGATAGTTGAAGCAAATATGATTTTCTTTCGTATTGAAGAAAACTATTGTTCTCTTACCAATATACAATCATATAGAGTGAATAATTAAAATATTAAGCAAGGTACTTAAATATATGTCTTTGTTTAATAATTAAGTGTAACCTTAAAAATTAAAATGAGCCAGATTTAACACCTGACGTATGAATATATTAATCTATTCATCTCAAATGATATAATTAATAGGTTTACTGTCATGCTAGCGAATGTTGCAACAGTATCGTTGCTTTTTTATGCTTTTATTTGATAAGAGTAAATAGTTTAAGACGGCAATATTTGCACTATGAGTTCCATGAAAGATATACTTACTATGTTCATTATTATAAAAAGCGTTCACTCATGTTTTTTGTAATCGAGGTCTGGTGTTGCGATTGTTCTTATTGTGTAAATCGTAAAATTCGTGAATCTCTTGCTACACGGAGGTTTCTGCTTCCTTCATATCACTATTATGTGTTATTTTAAACAAATTTAAAACGAAGATGGAAAGAAAATAATTTTAAAAAGAGTTTTATAAATTCCTATTGTATGCGAATAAAAATGCTGCAACTTTATAAGTGGATCAGTTTTTTTTCTTAAACGTGAACTTTCTCTGAAGAGTTGTTTTTTTTTCTTTTACACTGAAAGGAAATCCCTGGATTCTCAGAATCCTTTTTCAGGCCCATCCCGAATTCGTAATGGATAAATAATCCTCCAGTTCCTTTTTCGACTTTCTTCCGGTTAGTTATATACGCTGGGCATTTCTTTTTTTATCCCTACCAGAAAGCCTTTGCTTTCTCGATTAATATCGACATCAGAATGTATATTGTTGCGCATTAAGTATTCTATACCTGAGGTTTTCATGTTTTGGACTTGTAGAACTGCTCTTTTAGCTTGTTTTTTGCAAAAACGGTTTTATTTATTTTATTAAGACGCACTCTTTTAGGAGAACTGTTTTTACGTCTCAGAGAAGTTAAATCATGTAGGTTTAGAAACATCATATAGGAATGTAAAATACCAATAAATAATAATTATAATAAGAATAATAAAACATTGCTTTTCCGCCTTTCCTATAGCGATTGTAAGTATTTTGAATAGTAATAGCAAATGTATTAACATACGTACGCTAATTTGTTCAACAGTAGTGGTGCCTGATGGGAGGAACATTACTGAACAAAGTTAACAATTTGCCTCAAAACTAACTATGCAAAAGAGTATTGCGTTGTGTATTTAACCAAAATAACCCATGAATCTTGATGCTCCTGAACTTACGATAAATCATGTATTTCAACATATGCAACTTAACAAAAAACACAATAATCAATATTAAATTTTAAGAAAAACCTCTAACGTTTATTTTTCAAATAGATCAAATTATGCCAATGTCAAGTAGATAATAAAAACGTTCAACCCCGGGGTGTGAAAAATAACCTGAGAAAATTCTAACTTTAACAGCCAACATTTTTATCCTTTTTTTAACAATTCAGTAATTTCAAACAAACAACTTCAAATTTCGATAACTACTAATTAAGCATAACCATTTCATTTAAGTAAAATTTATAAAATTCATAACAAACTATTTCTCTTAACAATTATTTAGCTTCTTTCACCTTCTTATTGTACAAAAAAATAAATAAAAGAATACTACTATTCAGAACAATCTTTAAAATTTACAATCTTATTATTGCACAGAGAAAATAAAGAATTCTAATATTCAGATTCAATAAACTGAGTTGCAACAGAGACCACCCATTTTAGGAAAGTTAAGTGTATTTAAATTTGAGCAATTCTATTTCAGTTTACAATTTACTTTAACCTCAGCAAGGACAGTATGCTCATCAAATAAACTAAAATTTAAATTCCTCAACATATCAGAATCCTTAAAATGCAAACATTTTAAAATTAAACCATAATTACATTTTTAAATAAGTGAAAACCCCTCTTTAAGTACTAATCTATTTTTGTAGTTAATTCAGAAATGGTAATTTTCAGTAACCAATTTTTACTTAAGTTATGAACTAATCAAGTACACGGAATAAATAATCTTATCCGAGAATTCTTGACAGCCAGTCCCTCTTGTAGAAAATGGATGGAACCGCCGATGTTACAGAAACGTCCGCACCCCTTTTACGATATTGGAAAAAGCGTAGGCCGGGGAAGAAGCGAATATCCGGCTAACTCGTCATCGGTGAACAGCAAGACCAGGTCCATTGGACTCCAAGACAATCTCTGTTATTATATTCATGATGGTAATTATTTGCACTTACAGTGGAACTCCTCCAAGACTTCCTTCAGAAAGGGTTTGGAATGGCAAAAGAAAGCAAGCATAGATGGCATCTCTTCTACGGCCAAGCTCCGGGTGACAGAATTAATCAGACAAAATGTCTCCTTAGAAGCATATCTTTCACGCTAGAAGAATGGGGGCGTTCTGTGCCCTTAGAATCTTGTAAAATGTTTTGGAATTCATAGTGATTTAGACTACCACAGAAGAGGCAAGTAAATGGTAGATTTTATGGATGGCACATACTTCCATAAAATGGAGCCATAAACCCCGCTTCAATACGATGAACGGGCCTTAGAACTGCATGTGAAAACGTGCACAAAAACGCACAAGGTGTGCGAAGAGAAAAGGAGTGAAAAAAAAAATAAGCGAGCGACACCTGCAACGCCTTTTTGTTAAGCAGGAATCCTACAAAACGCCAAAACCCGCTAAAGCGGTGAAAAAATCCATTTCGTCAAACCCCGCCTTACACCCCTGTAAAATTTCTCCTCTTTCCCGAGGGGTTGAACAAAACACAAATTTAAACATCGCCAAAATTTGTAACAGCTGCGAAGGCCGAGCTGGCAAAACTGAACTCACCCCACCGGAAATCTTTTAACAACGCAAGCAAGAGCGTTAGAAATCTGCTAAAGGCTGCATTTTTTTCATTTCCTCCCCCTTTCATTCTCGTCGCAATGAAAAATGGAAAATTCAGTTAAATAATTTACTGTATCTTAAAATCTGTTAAGGCTAGCTTCTTCAAAGAGATCTTAAATTAAAGAGCTAATTTTTCCGCTTCTAGTGGTATAAATTAAGAATGGGTAAACTTAAGTGACATAAAATCAAGTTTATTACGTAGAAAAGCACCCAATTCCATTGTTTGTTTCGGTGCGTTTACGAGTGGAAAGTACGTACCAACCTTAACTACCAAAAGCCCCAATTAAAATTAAACAAATAGCACAGATATTAAATAAAATACATGTTGTGTAGTATAAATTTAGAATACTAATAAAATTAATTTTTAAGTCATAACTTAATTATAATTACTTAACTATTTAAGTCATAACTTAAATAATTAGGTGAATTTGCTACACAACAAATTTAGGTTTCATTGTTCTATAGATATCAAATTCTACTTAGAATATCCCGTTGTATGGATACGGTTTACATATACAATAACGTGTTATTTGCATGAAAATTACTATTTATGTTAAAGCTCGCAAAGCTATAACTGTTTACTAAAGATTCTTTTAGAAAAATTAATTCAAAAGTCTTTTGCGGTTTTAATTAAGTGCGTGTTATCGTCTGCAGCAGGTATCACAACAAGGACTCGAGATGAACCGTTAAGAAAAAAGCTAAGATTATTATGCTTACACATGAAACATTATTTGGGGAAAAGAGAATAAAAAATGCTCTATTCGATCCCTCTAAGACAACGTTTCCCAACATTGTTTTACTCGTGTACCCCTTGATCTATCATCGCTGCTCTACTATCCCACACTCTCCCCCATTATGCATAATTACTAATATCTACATCTGCGGGAACAGTAATAATAATAATAACTATAATACAGAGACATTTTATACAAAATTATATAATAATGATGTGTACTGCTAAATATATATTTAATTAAATTTTAAAAAATGTAAGCACGTTTAATAGGAACATTGAGGCTCTTTGGCAGCATTCGGCAATTCAAAATGCTGATCGGAAAATGAAAAGTGCAATCTTAAGTCGAACTTGTGCTGGAAAATCTTTTCCTATACATATTTTTAAGTAAATGTAGGAGACGTTAGCCCTCTCCACTAATACAATGCTTATGAATGGTGCCAGAATAGTGATTGCCTTGTTGAATATTTCAGAGTTTCCTTCTTCCAAATCACTTCAGAATTAGATGAGCGATTTATTTTCAAATTCTAACTTAAATTAAGAATTTATTTTCAGTTCAATCAACTTAGCTTTTTCTCGGATTGGGAAACACGCGAACTGGAATAATAGTATTCGCTGAAAAGGAACGCAATCCAATGGTCGTCTATTTCATACTTTGGAAAATATTTTCCTGAAGTTACGGTCTATTCAGATGTTGTATTATCTCTGATTTTTCGCGGAAATACATCGTTTTATTACAGAAAACAATTACGAATTACCTGCCTGCTTTGTATAAAGATTCTTGAAATATTTATATTATTGTGTGTCGGCTCGTGTTTGGATCCCTCTCGACTACTGGTGCTGAATATAAAACTCATACGTTTCTAATTTAAAATTATTTCGTATTCAACTTGTTCACTCCGATTATTCGTAATGAAATATTTAGATAGGAATGCAAATAAGTAGTAAATTGTTAAGGCAATTGCATGGTTTAAAAGTTTGTTACGTTTTTTAAAGAACTTGAATTTTCTTGAATTGAAAAGCGTTTTTCAAAATGTTTTGGCTCTGAATGCTAGAATAAAAGTATGTTCACCTAAATTTCTAAATAAATTTGAAACTATCAATGCAAAGTCGAAATATTTCTACGAATAAGAAACTTTTTATCTAAGTGTCATCATATATTTGAAATCTATCATTTCAAAGACCTTTCAAGATTTCGAACCAAAACCGACTGGAAAAAAAATTAGGCTTTGCGATTAATGTGTGAAGAAATGCTTTGTATTTCGTTAAACGAAGTCTTACTGTACTTGATGCAATTTTCTTACAAATTAGTATAGCCCATCTTAATGAACAATCAGTTTTTACTGCAAATTGCTATAAAGGAAAGTAACATATATTTTCATTGCTGTTAATATTATAGTCATTTATGTATTCTCTGACAACGTCATTTATGTATTCTGTATTCTCTGACAACGTCATTTATGTATTCTCTGACAGCGTCTTTCGTTTTAAAAAAAAAGGTCTTAAAATAGTACTAAAATATGTTAGATAACAATTAATAGTTAGTTTTTTTTATCGATGACAGGGAGTATATCGAAATTTCATTCGAAAGCGAAAGCACGAAGTGTTAATTTCTGCTTTAGTGTCTCCCTTGTAAAGGTGTTATTCAAAAAGGTGTAAACGGTTTTGGTATAATCACCAAAAGCTGTAAAATGTTTTACTGGAACATTTTATGTATTCTCATATCATATCTAGCGTTGATCGTTACTCCAGAAATGATTAATATATAGTATTCTCGGTAATGTTTCTATTAATTCCGTAGTCCTTGTTCATCATCATATATTTCGAACTATCGCAAGTTGGGGAGCATCTGTGTAAGTAAGGATGTAATCGTATAAAAATCGGCATGTTTTATAAATTTTCCATGTAATCATGATATATAATAGGGTGCTATTTTCGTAATTATTTTTGAACGGTTTTCTGGGCATCAAAGGCATCATTTCTCTGAATTTTAATAAAAACTTGCTGAATTTTCAAAAAGTCAGATAATTATTATTAAAATAATTTAATGCAACTTCTAATTTTTTAATTAATTTATTAAAACAGTTAATTTTAATGGAACTTAATTTGATATGTATAGTGTAAGTATCAACGTCTTCGTTGAAAGATAATTAGTCATTTCCACTTTCAGGAATTAGACGCATTAAGTGAAATGAACATAATAAGCTGCAGCATAGATTAGTAATTCTTCTTTTGACTGATATTGAGTTCAATTTGAAATGTTCTTTACGGTTCGCGAATCAAAAGCAGTGCGTTTTGAGAAAAACTTGATTTATTTTTCGACAAAGCATTCCGATATATTACTTTTAGCTGTTCTAAAATGTTGAAATAATTCATCATATAGTGGGCGTTGGTTTTCATTTAAAAAGTTTATTCCAATACGAGAAGCATTGCGTTTGCCTCTCAAAATACACTGAACGTTTTGAGTTAATATCAGGGCAAAACAAGCTGTGAATTTTAAGAACTGTTAATATTCAGTTTGCTGAGATTTTTTTGTTACACCTAATTGCTATCTATTGTGTTATGCATAAATATAAGGAACTTGCATAAAATGGTTTTCTTGAAAATACCAAAACAGAATATAAAATATTTGGAAAATTTTAGATTATTGTGTTCTTTGTTTTTTGTGTGCACAGCCTCAATATAAATGAAGATTTTCAACGTATTATATGTTTATGGTTTCTGGTGTCAAACATTTCTGTAGTTTCATTTATTTCATAACTTCCGTTTGTGCTCTTACATAACTGTTATTACTCTAGGGAGCCCCGAATCTCAAATCTTATCCATTCAAATTCTAAGCGAATCGCATTCGCACATCAAATCTATGTCACATCACAATTAACATCTGGCGTGTGCTCCTGAAACTCAGTTTGTTGCTGTGGCATAGTTGCATCGCTCCCAGATGCTTTCCTGAGATCTCCGATCGATTAGGGTCAGAATTCGTAAAGAATTGTGGTTATTGCTCTATCTCGCGCGTCCATTTCGTTCAGAATTTGCTCTTCACTCCTTACGGGTATCGATTAGGCTATCGTGCACTTTCGTAAGCAGCTCAGATATGAAATTTTAATGTAGATTGTTTAACAACCTCTTCCGCTGGAGAGAAAGGAAATCTTTTATGGATGCAGTTCGGATTAGTTTCGCATCATGATGTGATCTATCTGTAAAACTGGATTTCGTGCTGATTTAGACATTGGTTAAGTGTATTTTCTAAAAGGAATTTAAAGCTGTTAAGTAGGACTTTCGGAAATCGGTATAATTTACATATTCGTTCACTTTTATTGCAGTGTCTGAATCATTTACTATTTGCTTTTTCAAACCAGTCTCTCACCGAAACATATTCGCTGTTAAAAAGGTAAGTATATAAGTAGAGCATGAGGTAAAATGAAATTTCGAAACCGTTTAGTAGAATTAGAGAAACCTTTATCTGAGCTTCTCACAGAACTATACTTTTATGACAAATGCGGTTAAAACAGACAGACAGGGCTATTAATTAAAAAAAGGATAGTTTTTTATGAATAAATAGCAATTAAGTATGATAAGTTTGGTGTTTTAGAAAGGTAAAGAAGAATGCTTCCTAATTATGTATTGGCATAATTAGGAGACATTTACTCTAATATCAGCTATGAACGCCTTTAAATAAAACAACACAATATAACCAAGCTTTCCATATTTCTTTTGCTTAGAAGAGCTGTAAGGTTTTAGTTAAACTAACCAAGTTTTATTTTAATTTAAATCTTTCTATCTCTTCTCTGTTTCAACTTCCCGTCAGCAGAAGCGCGCGTTTTCAGCTTATGCTAATTTTGAAGTACAGCCGAGTACTATTTAAACCAGAGGTAGAAACCTCTTAGTGTGAGAGAGCTTTACTCTCAGAGCACGGTCATTCTGCTCGACGTTCGTCTGACCAGCTAGCAGCTAAATTTATAAGCCATAGTGCTTACTACGTGATTGCATATTGAAATAAATTGAAGTGCGCCAGTATTAGTATATCTTGCTACGCACCCTTTTAGTTAGAGGCCAAACTCCGCGAATTGCTCTGTGAGCAAAGTTTAATTAGATTTCTATTTTAGTTTTAGTGTTAAATTTATTTGATTGTTAAGTTCGGCCCAAGTGCGGTCTTTTACTTTCTGTATCCCTTCCGAGTTGGGAAGTGTGTAAATAATAGGGATTTAATAAAAGAGGATTTCAAATTCCTTTCAAGTGCAGTTATTCGCCAATACAGTATCTACACCAGAACATAGCGCATTTTCCGCTCCCTGTTCCAGTTCAGGACTTGAGAAGAAAAACCCTTGTAAGTACTTCACCATGTTTCCAAAGAACATGCACAGAACACTCAGTCCTGATAGAGCTTATCGTTTCTATTCATTTCTTGAATTTTTACTTTGCTGCGTTATTTGCATGACTAACCACAGCTAAATTTACTGCTTCCATTTGTGTTTTCTAGTTTGTTAAAAGAAAATTAAAGCAATATTCCATGCCACCGAGTCATTAGGTAGCATATATGAAGGTGCTAATCCTTCATTTATTTGCTCTTCGAAGAAAAAATTCTTTGATTCATATTAATTGTAGTCCTACATCTAACGTTAATTTATTTTATTTTCTAATAAGAATTATTGGTGCATATATCGTTAGTCCAAACACGCTGATAGACTGTTAGAGATGGAGAGTTATAACAATGCGAGAATTTTCACAAAATGGAATAAACACAGTTAAGAAAATATTGCTGATATCGTTGAATAGATAACTGCAAACTTTAGAAAAATGTACCGTTGGTTAATAAGTATACAGATTCACTTCACGCAGAAAGAAATGAGTTTGGCAAAGTATTTCTCAACAGCTTCAAAAGTTTGCATTGGAAATAAACTGTAGACCAGGTGACTGTATAATAGCCAAAAAATGTAATTCTAGAATTATTTTGCTTTCACATAAGAGCGATGGAAATGGAATTAGCAGAGAAAAGTCTGCATAACGTCTCGGCACTTATTGCCGATGTTTAAGCTCCCTATGGCATGAAGCGGATTTGTGAGCTCATCAGGTTTAAATTATTCAGTTAGCAAGCGACTATTCTATTTAAAAGAAAAGGCCAATATTGCTTTTCCAGGATCCACAGATGAATGTTTTTTAAAGCCATGACTAAACTGGATGCTTTAATTCTTCTTTGATGCTTTGTTTTCTCCATAAAAATTAGAACGATGGTACCATGCTCCAAATCCGCAACCGTTTTGCGCAGAGACATGGTTTGTATTTCCTGGTAGCGTAACATTCCCGCACAGAAATACGACATTGTATGCAGCATTAACAGAGTATTATACTAAAAATAGCTGGAAGATGATCAAATATCACTGCAAATGCGCCTGAGGAGTTAGCTTGTCGCCACCACTGCTTTAAAGATTAATGCTTTTTGTCTGAGTCTGTGTTTCCTTAGATGACTCTCATACTTATTAGAGGGCAGTTTATGGCTTTTAAGTGTGAGGGTTTCCTAATATTGGAAAGAATATAGATTCTTTCCTTAAATCTTGAACACTTAAGTTTCAAAGAAATGGAAAGATTTTCTTTGAAAGTTAAGATTGGTAACTTAAGCGGAATGGCTTCTCAGTGGAACATGATTTTTGGAAGTGCATTGATAATCTAATGAGTAACATTGTAAATGAATTGTGTCTATGGAACAAGTTATATACGAAAATATTGTTATCACCTTTTGGTTTTCTAGAAGATTAAAAACACGATATAAGTGTAAGATAAATACGTTAAATCCTGTATTGCTTTTCTGATACTTTTAATTAGAAAGTTTATTTTAACAAAAAACAATTAGTATAAATTAACATATTTTTTTAAAATTTTTAGCTCTTGCCTTTTATTTATTTATGCACGCATATATTATTGAGCTTCAGAAAACAATTTACGAATTTTGTATTTCTGGATTTTTTAGAAAAATTTAAAACCTTCAGTTTTATGTACATAAAATTTTCCATTTAATTTAGACTGTGTGAGTCATAATAGCTATGTATCCGATCTTAAATACAATTCGTGAAAATTAATTAATTAATTCGAACATGAATATTTATTACATTTTAAAAACTTTTAGACACGAACTAAATGTTAAGTTTAATTAACACTTAAATCGATCAAATGTTATTATATTTGTTAACGAAACATGATCCTTTCCCTAGATAACGGGTTCTCAACCATGAGGGAGTTACAGTTACAGGGAAGGGATGCGGCCAGATTATATTATCTGTAAATCTGGTTTCTCTGCAAATACACAATTGATGTGGGAAAGAAGGCTCTGTAATTACTAAATAAAGAAATTCGCATAATTTTTCATACTTCTGTACAAATCTAATTTGTGCTGTATTTTAACGTAAAATCAGAGAACTATTTATTACCTTGAAATAAATGTACTGAAGTTATATACCGGTTGTATATAAACACTATGCTAATTCCTTATTTATTGCGCTAGTGATGATAAGGTGCGTGATTCTAAGGTATTTCATTAAATAAGTATTATTACTTGTATTTAATATCATTTATATAATTAAACTAATGAAATTAATACTATTTGCCTAATTTATCTATAAAAGTCTTTACTATAAATTTTCTGAAAAGCTGTATACACATAGAAATACATTACATTAAAAGTGTTCAGTCTGAATATTACAAATTTTTAATGTGGTCTTTCAGACATTTTTGGTGAATTGAAGAAGGGAATGCTGTATTTGCAGATTTCTACTCTTTTTTGAAAATTAATCATATTTCGAGAATTCGAAATATATTTCATAATTCTGAATTAACACGTGTTATTTACAAATGTTTTGCTAAAGTGTTAAATTTGTCAATTATTGTTTTTGTTTGAAATTATATATTATGTCTCTTATAGGGGAAATTATATCTTATGTTTCTTACGCATTATGTATCTTATCTCTTACCTCGATAAGAGAATGGAAAAATAATTTTCAAATTTTAAAAAATAAAAAAGTTTGAAAACATGTAAAAAATTTTAATTGAAAATACTTTATAAAATATCTAAAATTTCATTAAAATCTGCAAATTTAAAGCTTTTTCCATAATAAATCGAAATTGTTTGCTGAATCGGAATTATTTATCGGAATTTATTGAGTCAGTTTTTGTAAAAGATACTGACAACGCAAAGAAGACATGCTTAGCTCTTCACATATGACATTACAAAGAGGTTTGAGCTCTTAAGTTTATAAACCCCAGCTGCTTATAATAGATGTGAGTTATTTAACATTTACAAAATGCTTAATAATTCATACTGTTAAGGCAATACACAATAGAAATATTAGTTTTCCTTAATCAAATAACGTATGTGTTACAAGCAAATATCATAACGAAATGTCGTTTATAACTTTACATCTTTTTCAAAATGCATCTGACTAGCATGACAAAAATAATAATACAGCTAGTAATTAATGCTCAAGCATAATGCACGCATTATATCGTTCAGATGAACAATTAGATACCAGTTACTTTCAAACTTTAAAATATCTAGTCCCAGCGTTAGGTTATAAAACCGATGAGTATTTTCAGTTACTTATTTCATTATTCATTGCTTTCTTTCAGTGTGATATTAAATTAAGATTAAATAAACAATTAATCTGAGCATTCTTAAGCCATGGATCTTCACTTTCAGAAACCAAACTTGGAAATGTAGTTATCCAAAGCCAAATTTAATCTTTGAAATATCTAAAAGATTTTGAATTAGCGTAAAATACACTAACATACAGCTGCCTTGCAATGAAAGCAACAACTTAGAAATAGAACTCCGTTCGCTTCATGTAAAGAAGGTGAGGAAATGGTTATAACGATTTAAGGTTATACGATGATTATTTGAATGATTTAAAAAGGAACCAGTCTACCAGTCTTGCTATATGGCCATTATTATGATTAAAGTGGAATGCATTTAATGATCAGGTGCGTTTTTTTTATTTTTAAATAATTCTTCATCATGAAGATACCAAGGAAAAATTCAAAACTGCTTACCTTCTGTCTACCTGCTGGCGTGTTTCTTGATGCTTTTGCCTTCTGTTTCAAAATGATTAAAGCACTTTATTAATAATGAAAGACTCAAGATTATCTCTTCCACTCTTTAATAAAATAAAGTTAACAAAAAGTTACAGATGCTTACGCACATATTTAACAAAAAATCATATTTATAGTCTTCTTGTCATGGTACAATTTAACGTCCACAATAAAGTTCATCTCGTTTCTAACTCCAAAGTGACTGTCGGTATTAGGACGTCTCCGCCGTCATTTTTCTTTGTCTCAGTGAACTTCCGGTATCATCCGCAAATAGGATTGCCAACTCTAACGAGTCGACACCCAAAATATATTTATTTTAATTTCCTTTATATTAATATTGTAAATTGATGGAATAGTTTAGGAATTAATGTTCATGTGAACAAATAAATTTTTAAAGATTCGAAAAGAAATGAAAGAATTTTAAATCAATAATTTAGGTAATAATGTATTGATTTACTAAACACAAAAGATGCATTATTAGAATACTCATTAGAATTCAATTAAAATACTAATTAAAAATATAGAAAAACTAAAAAGATAGTAAAACTTTTAAAACTGAAGTAAACTTAGAATTAAGATTATATTTGTTCTAGTTTTTGAAGGTTTGAAAAAATGAGCGTAATTTTTATTCAATAAATTCTGAACAAGTTTCTGAACATTATTTTCAAGTTAAAATATACGAATATTTAAATTTTTTCTAAACTTAAACGAACAACTTTTTAAACTCTAAACTCTTTTTAAAATATTCATATATTTGTAACATGTGCCATTTGCTGTTTGATGTTTTGGTTCTTGTAATATTTTTTTAATTAGTGTTATTTCATTAAAAATATCCTCCACATTCAAAGCCAGATAACGTTTTCATGTCTCAAAAGCGCGACTTAGATTATGTACTAGATTTATATATAGCATTGTTCTAATATAGGTATTTTGGCACAAAATCAGACTTTTCTGGAATGACATGCCAATTTTTTCCATACTTCAATTCTAAGACTCTAATTATGCCTAAATACTAAATTTTGTAAAATTTGGTGCGAAATTTACGAACAAATATAAAAATTTGTCTTGGCGAATTTTTTCCAGTTTTCGCCAAGAATCGCCACTTGGCGAAATTCTTAATTTATGGCAACTTAATTACTTTCCATTTTGCCCAAAGGGCGTTAGCCCAGAAGGGCTATTAATTATGCTTTGGCATTTTGCGTTGAAAACTTTAAATGTTGGTTCACTTTTCAAATTGTTGCCGCCAAATATTTGAGCCTTGTGTTATATTTAAAGAAATTAAATTATGAAGAATCTGCATAAATGTATGTATGTTTTTTGCATTGTGATAAAATAACGGTACCTAGAGCCATCCAATTTTGAGTAACGTACGTTTGCACCCGAATATGCGCATCTGGAAGCCCAAATTTGGAATTTGTATTATTACATTTCATATTTTGAAAAAGTTTAGCGAATTTTTGATAAATAAACTCAACGATTTTAAAGCGAGCAATGACAACACTGTACGAAAAAAAAAACATTTTTATCTCCAGCGCGCGAGACTGTGTATCGGAAATTCTAAAGATATGCTCATTTTAAAATTATTTTGCGATATTGCTCTTGAACTGAATTTTATTGCTTAAGTGCGAACACCATGGTATTTAATAAATAAAGGTAACACACAAAACGTCAAAAATAAAAAAGCGCTTTGGGAGTAATATGAAATCTGAAATCTTTCAGATTCTTTTTTATAGTTTTTAAAGATATTTTTTTTCAATGGTGCACGAGCGAAAAAAAGTCCATTATTAATTCTTTCAAATAATTTATTAAAGTGCGTAAACCATATTTTCGTTACCATCGCTTACAATAAATTTCAAAACGCCAAATTTCAAAACTCATCAATATGTGAATTCACGTATATCTTAGAGAAAAGTTTGAATAAAAACTCTAAATTTTTGCATGTGTGCCTAGAAATACATCTACTTTAAAAATAATTCAGAAAAAAATGGTCAAATTTTATTTGGAATGAACCTAAATTTCGTAATGTGAAAGAAAGAATGAAATACGTTTAATAAAAAAATGAGTGAGTAATTCAATTTACATTGAGGAGCTAATGATTTGAGAGCTATTTTTTTAAAAACTGCCCGTGCAATTTTTACAAAACTTGGCAGTTTGTCATAATTTGAGTCCTAGAATCGAAATATGGAAAACTATTGGCATATCGTTTCAGAGAAAGTGCGATTTTTTGACAAAATACGTATATTAGATCAATGCTATACAGGGTTTTTATAAAGTCAATTTAAGAAATACGCTGTAATTCCAGTTTCTTTGGAAGAGATCTGAAATAATGCTATCAACAGAGGAACGAATATGCTTTTGTTTGTGTTCGTACACGTGGATTAATTTATCAACAGGTGCAGGAGGACTGCGCCCGCAAATTCAGAAAACAGGCGCCTACCAGAGCAGCTATTAAAACCTTGGTAAACAAATTCAAGCGACCTGGTAGTGTGAGAGATGACGATCGTTCTGGGAGACTTTCAACAACGCCACTTGCGCAAAGCATACAAGAAGCGATTACGCGTAGCCCGCAAGCATCTACACGAAGACTCAGCCGGGGACTCGGTATTTCACAAACTACTGTTTAGAAAATTTAATCAAGGATCCGCTGTCATTTAATCAAGGATGCCTACCACATTCAAACTGTCCATAAGTTTGAAGCCGAGAACTGTGCAGCGCGACAGGCCATGTTTTATGATTTGTTGGAAGCTGTGGATAATGAGAACTTAATGGAGAATGTTCTTTTTAGTGACGAAGCCCCATTCCATCTCATCGGCCGTGTTAGCAGGCATAATTGCCGAATGAAGGCTGTCAATTTATGGATTAGAATAACTATGTGTTAGCTCTGTGGACCGTTCATGTTTGCAGAAAGGACCATCACTGGAGACATTTTTCTCGATATGTTGCAACAATATCTTGAGCCACAGGTAGTATCAGATGGCGTTATTGACACTGTTGTCTACCAGCAGGATGCGGCAACATTTGCCATTATTGTGCGTAATTATCTTAACGAAACTTTTCCTGATAGGTGGATTGGTCGTGGCTGTCAACGGCTTTGGGCTCCACAATCACCAAATTTAACTGCCCTTGACTCTTTCGTGTGGGATTTTGTCAAGTCCAAAGTGTACCGAGTGAAAGCTGCAGCATTGTACAATTAAAACAGTAAATTATGGCTGTAGCAGCTGAAATTACAAAAATAACTTTATGTAAGACGTGCCGAAGTGTAGTGGAATGGTTGTAGGGACATTAATTGTTCTTTTTAACAGGGATGTGATGAAAAATGAGTAAAGCCCTCGCCGGGACTCGAACCACGGACCTCTCGACTAGGCGCCGAGCATTCTGACCACTACACCACGAAGGAAGGAAGGAGAAATACCTTATATGGGGGCAATTGTGGTTAGACATTCAGGGCGGCCACATTGAATTGTACTGATTTAGTGTTCTGTTATGCTGCATTTTCATATAAATAACTTATATTTCAGAATAAAGCCTCTGTAAGCAAAAATGTATAGAGACTTTATAAACACCCTGTCGTCAATCACCTCACTAGAACGGGAGATATAAATCTATCTCCTTTTTTTGGGGGGGACGCAGTGTACATGTACTAGTCTACTTAACTTTTGTGCATGAAAGCATAAATTGTTTTATTGACATAGCGTTTTGCCTTTGCCGTATTTCTAAAACTTGCATGGCTGAATTGTGGAAGACTAAAAATACATAAGAGAAATAAGAAAATAAATACAACCTCATTAATTTATTTTGCTATTTTCATTGATTTGCTTAAACATACATCATCAACGCTTAGGTATTTTTAATAGAGAATGAAATTATTTTTATCATTGGCTTAAATTTTGCATTAAATTCTGATTTGTTTCTAAAATGAACGAATATTTTATCGTCATTTCGCGTTAAATTTATATTGAAAAAGAGGTTACATTTCCTTTTATTCTGAATTTATTTCGCATATTATTCAGTTGTTCACATTCCCCCTCTTATTAATATTTATTGGTTGTAATTTTCTTCTCGTTACTCATCGTCTCTTTTCTGGATTTTCTTACTCCTATTAATATTAATTGTCTTTCTGTACCCTTGAAAGGAATACATTTAAAATATTTACGGTGCAAAGAGCTTACTCATGCGCCAAATTTGCAACTACTTTTCAATTTTTGAAAAACTATTTTATGCAACTATGCATTTTAAATGACTTTGACTACTAGTGGAGGGAGGAGAAAATTAATAATTTATGGGTATTTAATAGGAAAATTTCTCCTCAATATTTTTAATGAAAAACTTGATTTTGGCGTAATTTGAATATTAAAATGAGCTCATAACTTTTGTTAATTTACTTGAACGGAATAATTTGTTTTGATTTAATTTCTTTAAAAAAATGTGTCTTAAAGTCGATATAATTTGTAGACTGTTGTCAAAGTAAATCTCAACGCCTAAGAATTGAAATCAATCAATTCTGCCTGTGTGAAAATGACTATATCTGTTAATTTTCTTGTTGGGAAAAGGGACGAGTGTTAGCCTTTAGGATATTAGCAATTATATATATTGTTGCGTGCGTATAGATTCGTAATATGCTGAATGGACAAGGCTGATGATAAGATAATAAAATTTATTCCTATCAACAGAAATACGTCAGAACTCTGGAATGTTTCTCAGTGATATTCGTATAAGTGTTCACAATATCTCGCATTATGATCAGTATTTATACTTCAAATTATTGAAAACTTTAAATAGAACATAATGCAAAGCGCATCTAAAGAGAAGGCTAAATCTGGTATCTCATTTCATGCGGAACTAAGTAACTCGCAACAACAATAACTAAGCAACTGAAGTGAGATGCTGTCTCTCCGGCCTTTTATAGTTTTCAACGGGTGGCGAGGTATTTCTAATACTTCCTGTTTCTCAAAATTACTGAAAAGCAGTAAGAGGATAGAATTACGGTTACAGCTAACATAGCAGTTAATTACATTTATTCAGTTTTAATACAAATTACCGAGATATCCATTTACTCAATATTAAGTCCATGTACTCCTGTATTCTTACTTTTCCGGCATAGCTTTTTCTTAAAATATGTCTCGCACTACATTGTACGGGGAAATACAACAATTTTAATTATAATTCTGCTAAAATTACCCATCTAAATGCAAAATTCGTAACAATGTATATAATCAAAATGTAAAAATTCAATAAAATTAAATTAGAAAAATTATTATGTACAAATAAACACTATTAGGAGAAGCATTTTGAAGACTTTGTCTGTACTATTTTCTTCTGTTGCCAGTTTGTGACGCCGTCCACGTGAGAATGTTCTAAAAAATGCAAGATATAAGTGGCAGTATAGTAAAAAAAGTGAAAAACCTAAAGCTAGGTAATTGTGGAAAGGGAAACAGAAAGAATTTAAGAGTTAGCTGCATAAATAGTAAATTAAAATTTAAATTTAAATTGGCAGTCAAAACAGGAAGACTTTTCTGGTGATGGAAAACATCCAGAAAG
The DNA here is from genome assembly GCA_000611955.2 of Stegodyphus mimosarum. Taxonomy (NCBI): domain Eukaryota; kingdom Metazoa; phylum Arthropoda; class Arachnida; order Araneae; family Eresidae; genus Stegodyphus; species Stegodyphus mimosarum. The sequence continues at coordinate 67,672 of KK120439.1, forward strand.
CCTTAGTCGTTGACTGAAGAAGCGTTTTGGATAATGTGGGCAAGACAAATTGAAAAATGTATTTTTCCATCCTAGAATGCTGTGCAACAGTTACTGAAATTATCATGCATTTTTTAACCTAGCATTCTTTTTATTTATTTCTATCTCCAATACATTTTTCAACTATTTATATATATCTCACTATATTTATGGATTGATATCTCTTGCAGTAAGATTTTCCGAGCCGTCTGAAGAAAACTGATTTATGATATTGTCCATCAAAATTATGCATTGCGACAATCTTTCTAGTTGTAATTATTGATAAATCAAATTTGAGTTTTGGCCGCTGTTGCTATTTGATCTAAATTATATTTAAATTATATTGTATTTTTTTAATCAAGTTGATATTAATTTGTATAGCTTTAAAATTTTATCTTGATAATCTATTAGCCATTCAAAATGTATGAATCTAAATCTTAGAATTAAGAACTTGTATATTGCCCTTTTTATGTATAGCTTTTTAAATGTTGATTTCGCATATAACCTGGGTAAGATATGAGTGCGGCAGGAAAAGAATGAAATGTTTTCCGCGGTTCTCGTATTCCTCCGCGGTTCGATTCTTGATGAACGAACTGGCTGCCTACGGCTTTCATAACGGTACCCATTTGTAACGTAAATACAAACCAGCTTCTCTTAGAAAATCCTCAAATGCACCTTTTCTTAGACAAATAGCCCACGCGTGCTCTTATAATAAAATGGCCAACTAACACTATCCGGTGATATACGATATATTTTTGTACTATAAAAAAGAATTGTTTCGCGAGCAAAAAATGACTGCTTCTTCTTTTCGAAACTTACTATATTTCTAGCCAGAGCTGTATTAAAATGAATTTCTTTATCTGTGCTCCTCAGTTTCTCTTGTAGAGTCATTAGGTTTTATTTTTTGAAGCAGAAGACGTGAAAAATGTGCAAAACCCTCCTAGGGACTCGAACCCTGGACCTCAATACGCGTCGAGTATGCTTCTAATACAGTAACACCGGAAAGCCAGGACTCTATTACCTAGCGTTCTCAAGGATCGCCCTACATAGAATGTCATCTTGGCCCCGAAAGGCAATCCTCGGGGCCGCGATCCAAACGGTGAAGCTGACTAGCCCCACAGAGTCGAAGAAATCTATGTCAATTATACGAAGTCGGAAAATACACGTCATGCAGCATCACCCGACTCCACCAATAGGGGCGTTTGCCCTCGGACGACCAACAAAATCTGATAATATAGCTCCACCACAGCCAGAGAAACAGACACGACAGTACCAGTACGGTCCCTGCCAAGCCTGAACCAACCTGAGAATAAACTCGGGCTCTAGTCTTGTGAAATCAATTTATATACCCCTGTGGTTGAGACTGCCTAAGTACAGATCATAGCCAGTATTTCCCAAGAATTCTCCTGAATCAACCCCCGGAGGGATGCTTCTAATACACCACGAAGGCATGCGGAAAGGAGAAAGTACCTTATATACTCCACCTTTTAAAGGGCGATTGGGGATAAGGGTGCCGAGTCTCAACATCCTGCTGGTAACTAATTATTGTCCACCACATTTTTAGTTCAGACGCCACTTGTAGAGTCATTAGGGTTTATTTTATTTGAAGCAGGAGACGTGAAAAATGTGCAATGACCTCGCCGAGACTCGAACTCTGGACCTCTCGAATACGCGTCGAGTATGTTTCAAATTACACAACGAAGGCATGCAGAAAAGAGGAAAAAATACCTTATATCCTTTTTAAATATATATGTGAATTATCAGGTACGCAAATTTGAATTCAAATTCTGGCTAAACTTGTAGAGATATTAGGTTATTTGGAAGCAGAAGAATGAAAAAAAAAAGCAACGCCTTCACCGGAAATCGAACCACGGACCTCGCGGTTACGCGCCGAGTGGGCTGACCACTACACCACGAGGCCATGCGAAGAAGGCGGTAGAAATGCCTTATATACGCCCCCTTTTAAAGGGTGACTAGGGATAAGGGGACCCAATCGCCAAATCTTGGTGAAATTTTCATTCATGAATGCAGTTTTCTGTAGGTAAAATCAGTTTTCTAATAACAGCACACACTACATTTTAATTTAATGATGCATGCTAATTTAAGAGCGGAAATATTTCGTAGCCGTCACATCAAAAGTAAATGTGTTTGAGTACCTATATTATATGCAACTCAAAAGTTACTTCAGTATTTTAATACATTTTCAGTTTGAAGTATCTGAAATAGCTCTTCACGCTTGTTACGGGAAAGTGAAAATTGACATCATGATACAGAAAAAGAATTTTTTGCTGTCAGTTTCCCACATATCAAAATCACGCTATCGCAAAAGAGACTCACGATGTTCTGGAAGTTTCTTCCGTTAGTTGTCAAGAATATTTTTCGCACCAAGAAACTTTCGGATATTAGAAGAGACATTTTAAGGACATTTCTTCTTCCCCTTTTGTAGAATTTTTCTATTTTGCCGTTAATGTTTTAATTTCTTTCAGTTTGTTCCGTCTTCTTTTCTCTATTGCTTCTGTTCTTAAATGTTTTTTTTTTCTAATGTAGACACTGGGATTATTCTTAAACGGATATGTTAACAAAATCAAACATAAAGAAATTTATTTTAGGCAACTGTTTTTTTTCCGAAGAAAACTGTGTTCATTACTTCAAATCCTTTTATTTCATTAATTGTTAAGTAGGTTTTGTCAAGATGAAAATAGTCATCATGGCTGGGAAACATCTTTAAGTTATTACATATATTTAATTTAGAATTACTTTGCCATATCTGTTTTATTGTAAACAAAATGTCGTACATGTTTTTAAGAATTTAAAAAACTATGCCTTCAAATTAGAAAAGTGTGGTATAATAAGGCTTATTTTCATTTGCTGAATTCCAGTAAACAAACTGAAATGTGAAAGTAGTTTTCGAGTTGGTTTTTATCGAGTAATTAAAAGTTTTGAGGCAAATATTTCCATATTTTTACAATTAAATAAAATTTAGTGTAATTAGTAAAAGAGGACATGAGTATTTCTTTACCTTTTCCGTTTTATTTAAAAATTAATCTTTACCGCTGTCTGTCTTTGCATTGAAATAACAGTGCAAATTTATGTATATGTCAAAAAAAGTGGCAACGGAGATTTCCTAATAATTCATCAAACTGATATTTAATTTCTTCAAATTCCTACTTATCAAAAGACTAGATATCAAAGCATAACACAACCTGACCAAATGTAATTAAAAATACACCTTTCTGAGATTCGAGCAAATCCACGAAGTAATTGATTAAGCCTCAGTTATCACATATTAGGATCCTGATACATCCCTTCTGAAATTCTTGGAAGAGAGTATCCGCTCCCTTCCAAGGATTAGATTAGAGCAAATCTTTTTCTTTCACATATTTTTAGAGCTGGAATTATTTACCTTCCGCCAACCTATATAGATAAGTAAAGCGGTAATGTTTTCTGACCAAAAATTGCGTAGTGAGGTTTCAGTGAATAAGCAAGAATCAGGGTCGCCACAACACGTTTTTACTATTTTTAGAATGATATCCGCATATCTGTGACGATGTTTTCGTCCACGGTAAGTCTTACATAAAACCTCCAAAAATTTATATTTTTCGTAATTAGTTTCCTACATTCATATAAAGAGTTGATTAGATTTGGGGTAAAATTTGACAAAAAATTTGTTTTCGTCCACGGTAAGTCTTACATAAAACCTCCAAAAATTTATATTTTTCGTAATTAGTTTCCTACATTCATATAAAGAGTTGATTAGATTTGGGGTAAAATTTGACAACCGGAAGTGGTATTTTACTTGAAGACTGCAGTGGGTTTAGTGAAAAGGTATACTAAAGTTTAATCCGAAACTTTCCAACATTTTGTATTTAAGACTTTTATTTCAATAGGAACAATATATTAGACTAAATGAAGATTCGCCTATCTCCAAATGCACGATAGCGCCTTACGTCTTTGTGTGAGATTTTATGATTGCATCAACTCCTATAAAAATTTATATTATTCAAAAGGATGGGAACCATCATGTATTTCAGATCTGCTAAAATAATGGTCATTTGTTTAATCAATCTCAATCAAACTTAATCATACTAATTATTACGCACAAACCCGCTGAGCCAACTACCTCGAGTCTCTCTGACGGAGGACAACTCTATTTGGAAAGCGATCAAGAGGTACAAAAAATGCCACAATCCGATTTCGCCCTTAAAGGCCCCCTCAGGATCCACTACACTGAGGCTGAGAAGGCAGAACTTTTAGCACAGCATCTGAAATCTCAGTTTCGCACAAACAGCATTCACGACACCAATACAGAACAGTTAATTGCTGATTTTCATAACAATTACACACCAAACCCAAGCACTGACAACACGACTTCAGTCATGCCGTTGGAAGTCTATGAGTACATCAAGAAATTAAAGAACAATAAGAGCCCGGTATATGACCAGATTACTAATCGGATGATGAAAAAGTTCCCAGTGAAAACTCTTATGTACTTTACAAAGATTGTTAATTTGGTCCTAAAGTGGCAGCACTTTCCCAAATGCTGGAAACTAGCCAAGATCATAACTATTCCAAAGCCATAAAAAGCTACTAATCTGCCAGAATCCTATAGACCCATAAGTCTTCTGTCTTCTTTGAGTAAAATAGTCGAAGCAGTCCTGCTCTTGAGAATAAACCAACATATGGATCAACAGGGAATTTTCATCCCATATCAATCTGGATTCAGACGTAAGCACTCAACCGTCGCAAAGATCTATCCTTGCTTGGGCTCCACAAGGGCCTACATTATTTAATATATACGTGAATGACATTCCAGTTACATCCAACACCACACTCGCAATGTATACTTACGACATTATGATCCTCACTCAAAGTGCATTTATTAGCCCAGCAATGCAATAGTTACAAGATTACATTAATACACTTGAGACTTGGATGGCAAAATAGAAGATTAAGGTAAACGTCGATAAGGCACAGGCAATTATGTTTACCACCAAAAGTAAGTTCAACCGAAATTCGCAAAGTTTCGAGTTAGTAAAATTACACTTCACCCCTTAATTGCTCGAAACAGTGTACTTTCTATAGATAACAAGTTACTTATTTATAAGACCGTTTTTTTGTCCCATATTGTGTTATTCCTGCCCTGTATGGGCATATTCATGCAAATCCTATCAAAAAAGTTACAGCAGGCCCAGGATCTGGTGCTCAGACAGATTTCAAATGCACCATGGTACATAAGAAATCACAAAATACATACAGAGTTAGGGGTTGAAGAATTAAAATACTTTTATTGCCTGCCGGCTTGCCCTGAAATTTTATGAAAAGTTGAATACCACTGATGACCCTGCAATCAGGGTATATGACTAATATATTAATGACCCATACAATAATAAAAGACCTATGGTTATCTTAAGTAATTATATGACCTAATATTCTAATGTCCCTCTCATTTGAATTGTATATAATGTTATTTATTTAGATATATTAATTGGAATTTTCTTAACGTGGCACCAATTGAACTCGCACTTGCACTTTGTACTTGGTGTGATTTCTCTTGTATTATCATGCCTTGTTCCCATAAGGTCCTTCACCAGCTCACCAGCCCCTTTTCAGTCTTTCCCAGGTCACTTTGAGAGTCTTATGTTTAACTTTTGCCACGATATATAAATATCTTGATATCTGTTTACACACACCATTTTGGTCTTAATATCTAATCTATATTCAATCAGATGTTATCTTAAGTTGCGATAATAGTTATAGTACATATATATCTAAAAAATAAAAAAATAGTTAATATTATGCTAGGTTATTTCCCTGTATGATTCGAAGTACGTATTTTGTTCGATGTGGGGTAAGGTCCATGACCCAGACACCCTGGTGTTGCACCAGTACATTCGTGGTGTCTCAATCAAATTTCCTTTGAGAACTTTCCATGTTTTACAGCGATCCTAAATGGATCTAAAAAGAATTTAGCCTATCACCACGAAACAACTTAGCAACAAGTTAAATACTATAACAAATAAGCAGCTTCCTATATTATGAAATATAGTATAGAATTCAAAATAGCAAAACCGTTTGATTCTTTCTACCTCATGAAAACATCAGGAATAATAGTAATCGGTATAGTCTCAAACATCGTATTAAACAGTGCATTAGCATCAACAAGATTAAGAACTAATTAATTATAAAATACTGAATTACAATTTGTTAACAAAACATTTTCTTCTATCGTCCGACTGTCGAATTTAAGTGAAGAGGTATTCTTTACGAGATTAGTCTTTTGAGGTGAAGGAAACTACAGACCCATTTGGAACAGTCAATTGTCTGTTGTCTCTAAAAGTGCTGAGTGACGTTTAGAAGGTTTCGCGAAAAGGGATAAAATCCAATCGCACGACGAAAAGAATTCTTTGACATCTGTTCTAGAAAAGAGAAAGAATATATTATTTTTGACGATATACGACAATATTCTGCACCCTTAGTAATGCCATTCTCTGAAATCTCTCAAAGAAAAAGGATGAATGTGAATGAAAACTATAGATTGAATGCATGTAAATATTCTCTTATGTAAATGTTTCTTTACTACACATTTAATTCCATGTTGGGAATTGTATGAATGAAACAGTTTATGTTTCTTTTTAAATTGGGTTATAAAATCGTACGTGACATTAAGCACATTATAAGAAATTAATTTATAGTATTTAATGAAATTCATATGATATAGCTTTAACATGAAATAGCTTCATCGCAGCATCGTAATAAATGCGCAAAACATAGTTTGTAGATCAAAAATTTTAAAAATGGAAAAGATAGATTATTGTGATATTATTTTCGAATGTTAAATGATAGGATTACATAGAAATAAACACTCGTTTTTATTTTGCGCGAGAAAATTTCAGAATTGTTTCCTAATATTTCATTTTAAAATATTTATTAGATATGATAATGGCGTTATCAGTAGCAAAATGAGTAATGTTTTGCCAATATTTTCCCTTGATTTCTTTGATTAGGATTATTTCAAGAAAGAACTCAATACGTCAAAAACAGTTAGATCTAGAAGTATGTGCTTACATAAATGAGTAAATACAAAGCAGTTCGAAACCAAATCTGATGTGCCTTGATAGTAGCAACAAGGGGTGGCAATAATGCAAAGTAAACTTAAATTAAACTAATACGTTTAAATTCCGTCTCATATTGAATTCGGATCAAATCATATGCACCAATAAAAACCAGAAGCAGAGTAATCAATTGCATGAAGGGTGCAAAAAATGCTAAAACCAAAAAGGAAAAGGAAAAAAGTAATTTTTATCTTTTTACGACGAATTACAGCCTGTGATGGTTTCTACAGTCTGTAAGTGCAATTCTAGTTCTTAACCACGAGTGATATATGTTCCTGTTGCAAAATCCAGTCACGTTTTACTAATTTTTCGCCAATTTTGTAGCAACGCTTTTTAATTAACCAGCTTGGCCAGTTTTTTTACAATAGAAGTACTATATTTAAATCGCCAATTTTTGCTTTTTGTTACTTCTACTCATTTGTACATTTATTTCAGCCTTCATTGGCAATCAAGTACCATTCCAGCACCCCTTATAGCTTTAAGAAAGCTTTGTAGTTCTTAATTTTTGCAATGCCATTTATTTTTAACGCTCATTCTCTTAGTTGATAAGACCGCCTTTGAATAAGTCTTCTGTATTATTTATATGTAAAATTTAAGCAATTCAATTTTAATCTTGAGTTTTTGTTTTAAGTTTTGTATATTTAATGTACAATTATCTCTTAATTTTTTTGTGATTTAAATTCAACATCTTTTACTTGAAGTAAAAGTTCGCGTTGTTTTATTCGCTGTTATTTCTTTACTTATATAAGTAGCACTGTGATTTTTAGCTCTCAGTGGCACTAAAGAAATCTCTTAATCTCTCAGGCCTTATTAACAATAAGAAATAGTAAAAGTTACTTTGTTTCCTTAAATAAAATTTTTAATATTCACAAACGTCCTTTTTGCCAATTTGGCAGCCATTTTAATTTTCAGAAAATAAAGATATTTTAAATACATTTTTGTAATAATTTTTGCCATACTGTATATTTCTTTGTCAAATTTGACGTGTTTAATTTGTTACTGTAGAGTTTTTAATTTTTAACTTTCATAACTTAAATCTAATAACTGTGATTTTTCCATTTTAGTTGTATTTTCAAATTTAATTCTACAGTTTAATCTTTTGAGTTCTGAATTAGCGTTGGGTACATTCTTTACTCCTGAGAGTAGGGTATGAGACATTTTGTGTATATTTTTTAATATTTCTTTATAGATGTTTATTTATTTCACTCAAATAGTCAAGAAGGAGGAAACGCATTTTCAGATCTCCTTATTTACTCGAATTTAATTTTTGAGATAATCACCCTCTTAATGACGCCGTCTCAAACATTAAAATTGGAATAATTAACCCGTAATTTCTAGAAAGTACTATGGAAGTATTTTTAATTGTTTTTAATTCACTTAAAAATTTTAAAAATTGTATTATTAGCCCAAAGGAGCGTTCAGAAGGGCTATGATCGTTTATCGTTTTATTTACTTCTGATACACAACTATAAAAGACAGTTTTAACCAGTATATTACATATTAGTACCATTTTAACATTTGCTTGATTTGAGAAAATATGATGTACACTAGTACATCGCACGGAGGCGGAATAAGGAAGATGAAAGTTCATGAATGTTGGTAAAGTACACAATAAAAAGTCAAAATCTCGATGAATGATGTGTTGAGTTGTGGAGGCAGGCTTAAGAAGGGACACGTGACTTTTTAAAATTACTTTAGTGGAATTGTAGTAAGCTAGAATTCCAAGTCGAGATTCGAAAAATAATCGAAGGCAGCAATTCCAACTTCGAATTTGTCCATAATGGATTTTGCAGATTTAAATTTTACAAAAAATTCTTTTGACGTTTTGCATGTGAATTTTTATCTATGTGAAAAAGGCTATATCATTTTCTTTTCCTGGTAGAAACATGATCTCCACCACAGAAGGCACACGTTGCAGGCTTTTGATCCTCTTTTTTTCTGAGTAGAAATGTATGTTTCGTGTTGCTTTACACATTTCATGCATCGTGCTGTATAGTGACAACGTTCCCGTGTGTGCCCGTATCTTTGACACTTCAGGCACTGCACGGGCCCAGATTTAGATTTCTAAGTGGCGATGAATACATCTAAACCACGAAGTTTATTGATTTTGTAGATTCTTTTACCATCTAAGGAACGCTCTCACTCAACTTGGAAAAGTGGCAATTTAACTGTGTTTCTTTCTCTTACAGAAGTGAGTTGACGTACTTTTAAAAATGGATTTCCTTTTTAATTAGCTCATGTTTGATAACTTCAGGGTCTGTGTTTTCGGGTAATTTTTTGATAACAGCTTTGATAGGCTTTTCGCTGTTTAATTTGAAGCTGTGGAAGGGAACTTAATGCGTTTGAAGCAATTTTGTTATAAATTTAAAGTTGTATATTTCGTAAACTCATATTGAAGAGGTTTCTTCTTTCATATTCGCTCTATAATTTCTAACATTGTTACTTTCAATTTTTTCTTTTAATGTTCCTACTTTGCTGTAAAATCATCAAGTACAACTGGCGGAACATTGACCTTAGTGTTGGGAGGCATAAAATCCTCTGCATTTTCTTCATCCATGTGATCTTCGTGATTAAGTTCGGAGTATTTATTTGACTGTTTCGGTTCACTCTTTCATCGTCTGAGAGTGATTTTTTTACAGAGTTGCAAGAGGAAATATAGCCTTCGCTAACTGTAATATTGCCTTTTTTACTTAGATTTATTTTGTTTAGAGACTCAGGGCTCAATGTCTTAATTATGTATAGCGTGATCGCTTTTATTTGCGATCTGAGGGGTTTCTGGAGTTTGAGTTGATTTTTCTATCTCCAGTAGGAGTCAATTTAAGGCATCAATTTCATTTCTAAGTTTAATATCTTTGTAGAAGGCGATATTAGTGCTTTCAGCGAGAGTTGAAGCATAGGTATATAGATGCGTTCTATGGCTTCAGTAAGAGAATTAATCCTATCGGAGAGGTTAAAAAATCTAACGTATCATTTTTTTTATGAAAAATTAACGTTCACTTAGTACCTATTGGATGCATTGTTACATATTCTTTCTCTCTCTCTTTCTATGTGAATATACATACATACATATAAAATTAAAGGGGAATGTTCCTATTAAAATTTTATTACTTAAAATTAATGATAAGAGAATTGCAATTTCGTTATTTTTAAACTAATAGTATTTTTTTTAATTTAAAAGTTTAGCTAATTACCCCTGAAGAGTCAGTAATATTTCACTATCTTATTGGTTGTTCATTTTTAAATAATTTTATTTATATACTTTAATTATCATTTACAAATTTTTATCACAGTTTTATGCATATTCACTACTATTGGCCATTGATAGTAAAGAAATGTTTCCATATCAGTTTGAATTTTACTATTTAATACTTGTGAAAAATACTTTTAAATTTTTAAAATATTTATTATTACTTTAAAAATAACGAAATTGCAATTCCCTTTCTTTAATTTTAAATAACTGAATTTTAATAGGAGTGTTCCCCCTTTAATCATAATTATGTTTAATTAAATCTTTGCAGCTTCGGCGCAGGATTCTTTATAATCCTTCCTTACATTTAATTATTTGTTTATATATATATATATATATATATATCCGTAATATTTTTATTAAGTGGTTGAATTTGTTTCGTTGTTAAGCAATATTCTGTTACAACTTGAAAGATAACTCAAAGGTTTTCAGCAGTGTGACAGCAAATCTCAAATTGACAATTTGCTAAGGTGTGTGAAGGTTGAATGTAGGTAGGCCAGGTTTATGACAGCGATTTGATGAGCGGAATTATAATACGTTAATAACAATAGCAATAATAACAATGTTGCAATATGAATAAACTTTTAAAACTGAAGTCTTGATTCATTGATGGATTAAAAACTATCCTAATACTTTTAACTTTGAGCTTATTTGATATCTCTTTCCAAATGCTGTAAACCATTTTTTTCTTTGCAAATGTACGAAGAAAATATTTCCACCTCTTAATTATTTCTTAATAAGAGTGAACTGAGATTTCGAATAAAAGGATTTTAGTTTTATATAACCAGAAAATCTTTTACAGGTATTTTCTACTACACTATTAGTTTTTAAAAGTAGATACCAAAACTTTGTAATAGAAGTAATTAAATTAAACGAATTTTGTTTTGTAAAACATTCATTTTGTGTTTGAAATCATCCAGTAGTACAGAATTTACGTATGTTTTAACCTAGCTTTAAAACTCAATTTTCAAATGTCAGCCGTCATATTGTTATCTTGGATGAAATGTTTACTTTTGATTGGAATGAAATTGTTTCCATCTATGATTCAAAATTTGAAATCTACTTTAGCTTTCTTCTTTGACAGATGAATTTCAACTAACTTATTTTTTGTTTTATTAAAGAATCGTTTTTTTGAAATGCGTGGGTAGAAATGCCATCTCCAGAATACTTTTTATTCTCGACAGCATTTCAATCCTTCTGAGCTCTCTTCGGTGAGTTTATTTTGTTTAGGCTTCTGATGTGGAATCTGCGATTTTTACCTGTTTATTTTTCACTGTCATTTTCTTCTCTTGAAAGAAGGAAATAAATTTGCATATTTCTCTTGTGAAAGGTTGTACTTTCAGATCTTTTTAACATTATTTTGTGATTACTTAAATGATAAATTAAGAGCTATTATAAGTTATCTTTTCATTGAATTTCATTAAATTAGCCTTTTTTAATTTCCTTCTGACGCGCAGTTTTGTGTTAATATCAATTTCAGGTTATAACATAAATAATGCTTACTCTACCTGCCATCATGTAAAAATAAACGGAAATGTCCCCAAAAGTCAAAAGCAAGAAAAAGACAATAAACCAATTGTGCAGCATCTCTTTGTATGTGTGTGTTTATATACACAGTCCAGTCACATTAATGTGACCACCACGTACTTTCCATGTCAGAGTTAAATAACCAATCACAGAAGGCAGGTGGCAGTACAGTGCAGTTGAGCGTATATAAAGGGTGTGTGAGGGCTTCGGAAAACATTTCAATCGTTGGCGTAATGCAGAAACGAAGCGATTTATCCGACTTCCAAAAGGGCATGATCATTGGCTTTCGGGCCAAGGGTGGAAGAATTTCCGAAACGGCTGAGTTTGTGAACTGTTCGCGTGCCGCCGTGGTAAAAGTGTACCGTGCATGGCAAAATGGGACTGTCCAAAATCAGCGACGTGGCAAATGTGGTGCACCACGGGCCATAGATGACAGAGGCGAACGACGGTTGCGGAGATGCGTTCGGGCAGATAGACGGGCTACCGTTGAGCAACTGACCACCAAAATGAACCAAGGGGCTACCAAAAGTGTCTCCCAAAGTACTATTCAGCGAACATTGCTGCGTCTGGGCCTCCGAAGCAGACGCCTGGTTCGTGCACCTATGCTGACTGCTGTTCATCGACGGCGAAGGCTAGAATTTGCACGCCAGTACAGCAGCTGGACGTCCACTGAGTGGCGACAGGTTGCGTTTTCGGATGAATCGCGTTTTATGCTCCATCGGACAGATGGACGTTGGCGTATAAGGCGTGAAACCTCTGAAAGGAACCACCCTGCAACCATTGCCGGAACGGTCCAAGCTGGAGGCGGGAGCATTATGGTCTGGGGAATGTTTTCCTGGCATTCTCTAGGTTCACTGATCATTGTGGAAGGCACAATGGATCAATACAAGTACGCATCTGTCCTTGCGGACCATGTTCACCCCTACATGCGCATTGTTTTTCCTCAGGATGATGGCATCTTCCAGCAGGACAATGCGAGGTGCCATACAGCTGCCAGTGTACGTGTGTGGTTCGAAGAGCACCAGGATGAGTTTACCGTCCTCCCCTGGCCAGCAAACTCACCTGACTTAAACCCAATCGAGCATCTGTGGAACCATCTCGATCGAGTTGTTCGCGCCATGTATCCTCAACCGCGTAATCTAGCGCAGCTGGCCACGGCATTAGAGTCGGCATGGCTCAACATCCCAGAGAACACCTTCAGGGACCTATGTGACTCTCTTCCTGCACGTCTCGCAGCAGTCCGCTCTGCGAAAGGTGGTTATTCTGGCTTTTGACAGATGGTCACATTAATGTGACTGGACTGTGTAGTTTAGATAGCAATAATCGGAAGTAAGGCTTAGTTAGCGTTTTAGATGTATAAACATATATAATTTGCTTAACAGGATTCTTTTGGCTTAAATCGACTAATGTCTTTATTTTGATTGAGTATTATTTGTGACTTACGATTTGGATCTAGCAAATAAATTTGATGCTTACTTGGAAGTAAGACGAAATGCTCTCTCTTAATTTAGTTGTTGTTAATTGATGGTAGATTGGTTTATTCCCCTTGATAAGACGATTAATCTGCGGTCCATGACAATAGCTACTTTTTCAATACTTAAAATTTTTACTTTTGATTTTGGATTTTTTGCGATTAAAGATTTTTCTTTGCAGATTTTTATGTTTTTAAAGCAAAGGATGATTAAAGTATACTAATTTAAAATATTGACTAAAAATATTTTTCTTTTCATAGTTCATGGTTTTAAATTGAATTTCTGTTTCTTGGAGATGGTATATGGAAAGTTTTCTCATTATGAATTATGCATATATAATACACTGACTACCAATAAGTATTTGGACACCTCTGCAAATGACGATATCTGCGGTCCTAAGGTACGTCACGGACTCCGCCGGTATATATCGTGTAGGAAACAGCATCGGCTTTAGTCGCATGCAAGATGCCTCGCAGTTCGGAGCTTTCTGATTTCGAGGAAGGTATAATTATCGGGTATCACAAATGTGGCCGATCCTTAAGGGACATATCTAGCAATCTGAAGTACCTAAAATCGACAGTGGCCTATGTGATTAAGAAGTGGAAGGTGAGCGGTGATTGTCGGAATGTGCGCCGAGTCGGCAGACCAACGAAACTGGGAGATAGAGACCGACGAGTGCTATCCAGAGAAATTCGGAAGAACCGCACCCAACCGATGGCCCTCATCCGCGAGGAGTTTCAACAGGCATCCGGGAGTATTGTTTCAATGAATACCATCCGTAAGGAAGCACATCTGCTTGGTTTTCATGGTCGTGCTGCTGCCCATAAGCCTTTGATCACAAAGTCCAACCGCGCTGCTCGGTTAATGTGGTGCAAAGCACATCGAAATTGGACCGTAGATCAGTGGAAACGGGTTCTTTGGAGTGACGAAACAAGGTTCACCCTTTACCGTTCGGATGGCAGGGTCTGGGTCTGGCGTCTACCTGGAGAACGTCTCCTGCCAGAATGCATTGTGCCAATAGTCAAGTTCGGCGGAGGTGGAATTATGGTCTGGGGGTGTTTCTCCTGGTATGGGCTGGGACCCTTGGTCCCCATTCATGGTAAGCTCAACTCCGATGCCTACTGCACTATTTTGGATGACAATGTGCTTCCTACGTTGTGGCAGTTTTACGGGTTGGACCCCTGTTACTTTCAGGACGACAATGCCAGTTGTCATGTTTCAACGCTGACCAAGGCTTGGTATGGTGCCAATGGAGTTCATCGAATGGATTGGCCTGCCCAGAGTCCAGACCTGAACCCTATCGAGAACCTCTGGGATGAGTTGCATCGCCGAATTCGGGGGTGCACTACCCGTGCAAAATCGGTGAAGGAACTTTTATGTCTTCTCAAAACCGAGTGGAAGAAAATACCACTAGCTGTCATACAAAGACTTGTGGAAAGTATGCCCCGGAGGGTCCACGCCATAATTACCTCTCGTGGAGGCTCTACCAACTATTGATTTTTAATAAAGTTAGTTTTTCTTTTCTATCACAGGTGTCCAAATACTTATTGGTAGTCAGTGTATTATATGTATAAATGAATGCATATATGTATAGGCATGTTGGATCATGCTTAACTCTGTATGATTGCCATGAAATCTAAGTTTATTTGAGTTATGAAATCTAAGTTAATATTTGAGTTTATAACAGGATATAAGTATTGTTGCTTCGTGACACGTCAACACAATATTGACTTTTGACAGAGGTAGTTCAAAATCAGAAACAACCACGTAGTCAGAATTCGAGAGTAGTTGGTGTAACATAATTAGAAATAAAACTGTACATAAATTTCTTTATGAAAACTTTAACTTCACGCATTTTTGTGCACATTGCATAATATTATTATATATTGCAGATTCACTGAAATACAAAGTTTTTAAATGGTTGTCAGCCTTTTAATAGGATTATACCTAAAGTACGGCAGATTTAACTATCTTAGGAAGGATACCTTTCTGGACAACATTATAAGGAAAGAATGGTCAAAATTCGCATAAAAAAGTGGGAGACAACTAAAACTTCACGCGGCCTTCATATTGGCTGGGGTATATAATTATATATACACAAACAACCACGTAGAATGGAGCTACAGCACTTCGAAATTTTAGTTACATTGAATTGAATGTTTCCTTTCCATTAAATGTTTAAAAATTAGAGTTAATTTTGTTCAATAAGTCGGATTTATGTCGCTTGTTTAGTCGAAATATTCAGTAGGCAACTTTTGCTTTAAGAAACTGAAACTGTTTTTGCACGTTTTGATAAGAGAAAATTGAGCCTAAGCTTATATCTCAATGCAATTCAGTCATAAATATCTGATAGCTTATACGCATCAGAAATATGCATTATTTATCTATCCATTAATATTTTATTTTGCAACTGTTATTCTATAAGATGCAGTCTTAAATATCTGCTATCTGTGTTGCATTAGGAGTATGTATTACTGCTTACTATTTATATTTTATTCTGAAATTATCTCGCTAGCTTAGGTCTGTTTCTGATAGTTATTAATTATATAATTTTAGCTATTAATTTTCTGAGAAATCATACTGATTTCGACAGCAAATTTTTGTTCGTATTTTAAGATTCATTAATTTCTCTTCACTAATATGTTTCCTTCGTAGAAGCGACTGAAACTGCGGTTTTTGGTAATTATATCATATCTGCATTTTTTATGTGTAATGCATTATTAAACTAATGCTCTTTTCACAAGGAGGATTTTCTTTTTTTAAAATATTGTTCGTAATTGTAAAGCTGTAAAATCAACGGAAGCACAAAAGTGAAGTCTGCTTCACATTTGCGTTTCTGTTGTTCCAAAGAGAATTACGGTATAGGGTAATTGCAAATGAATCATGGATTTTTGAAACGCTGTTTTTGAGAAAGTATCGCAAATGAAAGAATTAGACTATTAAATGAAGGAAAAATCTTCCATATTTTACTCCCAGCATTATAAACATTCGATGTATATCCCTCTTGTTACACATCCAAGTGATATTTTAATTTTCTTCATACGCTGTATAACATGCAACCGATGATCACCAAAACAGCTGTAATGCAGTTTTGAAACGCCTCTTATGTTGTTGGCAGTGGAGGACCATAAAACGGTGTTTTTGATATATCCCAGGGCTAAAATCTCGAAAAGAAAACATTCACTAAGTACGAGTACAAGTTTTGGGGAGCCTGGGGACTATCTGCACATTGCTAAGTTCCTTCAGATCCTATGAATGGAACTCGATGAAAGCCGACTTCTAAACCCGATGAATCATCTGTAATAATGTTGTATATAAACGATGAACTGTTGAACTCGTTGTGACATGAAATACAGCGAAAGAGAAATTAATGCTTTAAATCTTTTCTATATACTTAAAGTAAATTGTCAAGAATTTCTGAAAGCCACAAATTAGCCTTAAATATTTCTATTGGGTGTATGATCCCTATTAATTCTGATAATTATAGCACCTTTGTGTAGCTTAGTTAAAATGAGATTATTGAGGGTCTTTTGTGTTATTCTTTTTCATATCTCTTTTACTCAGTAAAACTCAGTGGTTGAGATTCAGCAGTTGGGACTTTTCATGACGTCCTGGCTTAGCTTGGTCGAATACGGCAAAGCACGTAAGAAGGACTGTCTGTCATCGTAGAGGATGCAAGGGATGCCATCTTGAAGGACCTTAAAGGATCGTGCTACATATAAGGGAAAACCATCCATGCAGTCAGCCTTTTCATTTGGGATCGAACCCCGGTCCCATAGTTGACCCCGGTCCCATTCCCCCCATTCAAACTGGCGGAGCTTTTGACGTCTTAAGTACAGTTAATTAGATTTAAATCCGGCAAGCGCACTAGCCAGTTCAAATGTTTGTAGCGTATGAGCGTATGTATAATAAATTTTGCCGTATAGTGATGCATTATTGTCCCTAAAACCGAAGAAAATCTGACAAAAAGTAACACAGTTTCTTCTTTGTATCGTACTTCTATTAGGACATCATTCCTAAGTTTTGTGTATGACTATCATATTTGTAAACCATAAAGTAAATGCAGTTGCAGTCGTGCATGTGTGTATTTAAATTCAAAGGTAGTTTATGTTAATTTTTCGTAATAATGATCCATTAAGTTTCATAAAATTAATATTGATATTTAGAATTTTTCGTCACATAAAATGAGCAGAATATTGTAGATTGAAATTTACCAAAGACAAGATATATAGCATGATATCTGCACTTTCTGCTAAGAAGAAGTTCCCTGATTGCTTGAATTTTATGTTACTGGAGCTTGAACATTCTGATCCTAAAGGCTCTGAATTTTTTCATACAGTGTATAAAATGATATGAGATCCTTAGGTTAAATTGTTTTAGTTGCTATACACCAAAATTCTGCAAAATGGAGTGGCCATGTTATCTGTTGTTAATATCGATGTTTTTGTGAAATGCCGTCGCGAAGCATACTCCGAAAACTTTGCTTGTTGGAACCTCCTGGGATAATTGATTGTACAGACGGGAAATTAAATGTGATATCAAATAGAATTACCGTATTTTCGGGCGTATAACATGCACTGGTGTATAACACGCATCTATAATTTCACGCTACATTTTTTACTTTAAGTTTATTCACCGTATAACGCGCACCTAATTCTTCATGAAGAAACCTAAAAGATACATGTACAATGCTGTTATCTTTTGAGGTCAGTTACTCGAAGATCTGTCTTAGCCTTTCTAACAATGCTATACTGAATTGATAATCGATAAGGAAAACAGTATGTGTGTGGATTAAATGCTTGAGGAAGTAAGTATTCCTGCAAAAAGTATGCATTGTATTCAATGCAGGTGTCCAAAAGAATGCAGTTTTAGGGTTTGAAAAAAAGGGGATATAATTTAGAGTAAAAATGCACTTCTAACCTGAATGAATTCGTGGAATTAGAAGTTAGATGTTTTCTCTTTCTGTAGTCATTTGAAGCCGTGTATTTGAAGTGAAAAATCGTAGACTTTAGTAAATCGCTTTTGCTTTATTGAAGATCCAGTGCTCCTTTTAGTAGTAAATAAAAGAAACAAACACAGTACTGGTTTCAAATGCAAAGCTATTCATTTTGCGAAAGAAAGCGAAAATCGCGCTGCAGGCAAGAGTGTTTGGTGTCTGTGAAAGATGGAACGGATGATGATGATGATTCATTTATGGATCAGAGTAACAATCATGGTGAAGGTAAAACAGAATTTGAGTGCGTGCCTGGAGATATAATGGAAGACGAAGATGATAAACTTTTCATGTTATCCGATAATGAAAATTTTTAAGTTCATAAGGTATGCTATTTCTTTTAAATAAACAGAATTTAGGTACATATAGAAATCTGATTTTTTTATGCTGAATCCTTAATTTTAAATCTATAATTTTTATACCCGACGTATAACGCGCACCGGTAAATTTTATCTTATTTTTTGTATTGAAACTGCACGCTATACGCCGGAATATACGATAATAATAAAATTATGCTGTTGTAGTTTATATCAATCACAAAATAGAGGTTATTATAAGCACGGGAAAAAGAATATGTGAGTGGTAGAGTTACTGATGCCGTAGGATTACAAATGTATGGTTTAGCCTACTGCTAAAGGTGGCCTATACATATATTAAAAATACATAAGCGTTTCAGTTGCATATAAAAAGCTGATAATTAATAATTAAAAAGTTTAAATAAGTATGGGCAGAAAGCACGTTGCTAAAAAATTTATTCAACGATGTAAAGTTTATTTATGTTTAACCAGTTATTTAATGTTCCGAATCGGTATTGTCACTTCTCGCTTTCCATTTTCCTGGCAAAATGCACATTAGCTCGCATATATTTAAGTAAGGGTTAGTCAGAGTGTGTTCTGCCTGCTGAAGGACACGTTAGTAGTTTTGTTATTCTAGGTTAAGCGTTCCTGTCTACTGTTTTGCTTTATTCTTGCTGATAGTGCTATCATGCCAGTCGAGGCTTAACAGCCAACTTTCGCTTTTATCTCTGCGTAACCTTTGGCTAACAGCTACTTAGATTTAGTTTTAATTTAAAATTCTGCTTTCGAGTTCATGCCATAAATGCTAGCTGATTTGTAAGAACCAGACGTGCCTTCTGTTCAGCTTACTTAGTTTTAAAGAAAAGGATCTTTTTACATCCTTCTTGAGTTCTGCTTCATCTTAGACATAGAGAAAAGTTGCTTACACATCTGTTCGAGGATTTGCCTCAAGTTATATTTAATTGTAGGCACAATTCCCATAACAAAAGGAAAACTATATGCTCATGTTCAAAACATAAGCATATCTAAAAAATGTAACTAATAACTAAAAGTTTTTATTTTTGAGTATAAACAGTATTTCCTATGCACTAAATTTAATAAGTTATACACATTCATAAAATTTGTAGTGGACAAAAACTTGCTTCGTTAATTGATCAGTTGGTCTCTAACAAACTGTTCCCCATACCTACTCTAGAGCACTGTATTTAATAATCCAGTTTGGGAACAATAATCCCAAGACTATTAAAATAATAACTCTGCATCATAAGTCACTTGAAGAATGAAAAATCTAATAAATTAATGAGTTTTTCTACTACTCAGTTCCTTATTCAACTTATATTAGGAAAAAATAATGTGGGAATGAGTATGTTTTTATTTGAATATGAGAATATTTTTAATCGTATTATACTCATTCGGGCATGAAAAATTACTTTTAAGATGTTACTGAATGATTTATTTTATAGCCCAAATTTTTTACTCAAAAATCTCTTTCGAGGAATCAATACTTATTCTTTTGATCTGTTTAAATTTATACTATCTAAAACTAAAACTCCTTCTTTGCGAAAGAATGTATTTCACTGAGGAATTCAAGTTTTAAGGCTACCTACTCAAGCAACTCGAAAGAAATGCACTCTTATTTTTTTTAACAAATCTAACAAAATTTAAAAGAAAACAGATGGCCTGAGGCTTTCCTGGTAGCTTATTAAAATATGAATCTTTTACCGAGAAGCTACAATCTGCAAAGATATAAGAATTGTTTTCTTTTTTTTGTTTTGTTTCCCATTTTTTAAGTAGGGAAAACATTTTTCTCTAAACTGGCTCTGAATTATTCATGCTATCCTGAAGACTGGCGGCGGTTGTTTTATTCAAATTACCACGGTTTTCAAAAATCGTGAATTTATTTATCAGTCTTTCAGTAAAACTAATTTAGAGCAGTCGCAGTTTTGCTTGGAGTATATTAAAAACTCTCTTCTGGGTACACGTAATAAGGTGATTTGAATTCAGCGGGTTTCCTAATTAAAATTCTTGAAGTTACGTTTAAGTTTTCAATAACGAGCAAGGAATTTGAATAGTTCACTGTGGTTGTAATACCACTGTGGTTTTGCAGTGTTTTGAATTTAAAAGCTCTCTCTCTCTCTCTTTTCACTAACATGCAAGAAGTGTAAAAATTTTCAAAAGCTGCTCAAGTTTTAAACGTTTTTTTTTTTTTTTTCAAAAAGAAAAGCTATCGTTTTTTAAGTTTAGGCTTTTTATGTATTCCGAAAATATCTTTCGCAATATTAGTTCAGCTTTATTTAAATAATCAATTATTTTAAAACGAATTCGTATCCATCGTCCTTAGTTTTCTACCTGCCTTCATCAGAAGGCAAATTATGAAGGTAACGTGTGTGGCTATTATAAAGTGAACTCACACTGGCAACATTATATTAGTTGTTTATTTCGTGATCCAAATTAGGCCCTTAAACTAAACTACAAAGTGTGCGCTTGTTCATTTCTGCCTGTTATAATTTTGTGAACTTATTATTCAGTTTTATGTTATAATAATGACATAACGGATGCACATGATATACCTAACGAAAGACGTGAACAAAAAACATACATTAATTTATTTGTGGACATTTGACAAGCAGCATAAGCATGTTCACTCATCATTTTGTGTGCGAAAAGCATCCTTCACATTTTTATAAAACGGATCATGTCATTAGCCTATGTCTGAAGCAGAAGAATGAACGACGCGCGTTTGCACAGCAGGAAGAAGGTAGGAAAAAGAAATGGGTGCGCATTTCAACAAAGCGTATTTGTGGAGTTTAGTCTTTTGTTTAAATCTTGAACGACAATTGGTCAAGAGCTAACGGCATTGCAGAGTTAAAATTATTACATAATGCGGATTAATTTTCAGTTAGGAAGGACTTTAGATTCCAGGAAGGGGACGTATCCAAATTAACATGAGAAATTTAAAGGACAGTTGCTAAATTAAAGTTGGTAATTTTCTTTCATATTTTATAGCTTGCATATTTACATGTTAAAATCATTGTGGCAGGTTTCTGTACTTATTACGAAATGTTCGGCAGTATCTTCACTGAAGCGAGAGCTTTTTTTTTTCATCGACTATTTGCAATTGTTTTGTGACTTAACTTTAAGTCAAGTTTTGCTCACCATTAGCCTGATTACTTAGAAAGTAATATGAACCCCTAAAAAGGAAAATAAGATGACTATGCGTATTATGCAAATAAATAAAAATAAAGGCAGAAGCTTAAACAGTTTTCTTTGCTAATAAAAGACAAATTCTTAACAGTTTTCTCTGCTAATGAAGGACAAAATATGAGAAGTGTTTGGCTTACGTACTTGCATTTTGATTCCACATTTCATAGTTCAAAGAACGATCTTGTAAAGTTCTTTCCTCTTCTTCCAATAATTGTCTCTAAGTTGTTATGAATGGAAGATGTAGAATGGGTTTTCCGTTTAATAGTATATATATTCCAAATGAAATTGAAAATGCCAATTGCTTCTGAAACGTTCATCGGCTTAGACATGATTTTTAAAAAAGAGTTTTTATTAATGAGTTGACGATTTTGTTACAAGGTGAGTTTTGTTAAATTTTGCTTAACGTAGAATGCTTTATCTTCCGCTAAACTGTAAGCTGGTTAAAGCTAATAGAATATTTAATATTTAATAGTACGAAAAAATAAAATAACGGGCTAATTGAATAAGAAAATATTTATTCAAAAAAATCTGAAAGCTTTCAGGTTTTATATTGTCCCCAAAGGGGCTTTTTTAACGTTTTGTACGCTACCTTTATTTATTAAGCGTCATGCTTTTTGCACTTAAACCATAAAATTCAATTCAACAGCAGTATCAAGGGAAAAAAAAGCGCGCAAGAAATATCAGTGCTTGAAGATGCACGCGATGCTAATGTTTAATGGAACGATTTGAAATCGATGAGTTTATTAATCAAATATTCGCTCAACTTTCACAAAAGATGTTGTTTAATTAAAAAAAATCTATATTTTAAATTTGGGCTTCCAGATGTGCATTTTTGAGTGGAGGACTACGTTATTCAAAATTTTATGTCTCTAGGTACCGTCGTTTTTTCACAATGCTAGAAACATATATGCATTCATGCAGGTTCTTTATTATTTAATTTCTTTAAATGTAATGAAGGATGATAATATTTAGTAGCAATAATTTGAAAAGTATTCAGACTTTTATAGTGAACCAACGCAAAATGCCAAAATGAAATTAATAGTCCTTCTGGGCAAATTGCCCCTTTTGGTTAATAACATTAGCAAAAATAACGAGCTAAAAATGAAATTCTTTCTGGTTGAATTTATTTTTAATTAATTTAAAGCCTGGAAATAAAGAAAAGTTAGAATAATTAAACGATTTAAAGTCACTTATAGAAAGGCTAATAGAAAACCAACAAATTCCAGTTAGCTTGCTTATTATGTGATAAAATTCTTTGCATGTGAGAAAATTTGCTAGTGATTTCATTACGCTTATTTAGTCCGTCTTTGGAAAAGAAGCATATGATTGTGGTTTGTAAAACAAAGAACAACTGGTTTATGTATTTGTGCTTAATCGTTTTTCCGTTTAAGTTCATAGATTGCATATAATTGACATAGCCGAAGCCGCAAGGTATGTTTTCAAAGTTCTAGGAACTTAAGCATATATATATATATTTGCGTCAGTTTTCATCAGGATAGCAATACAGTGTTTCAACATAATCCCCATTTTATTTCCGAAGAAACTAATTTTTTAAGACATCGAACTCTCAAACTCTCAAAACTCTCAAATACTCTCAAACTCTTAAACTCTCAAATCGAACACCCCATAAAGCATTTTTCAAATATGAGTTCTGACGATTTCAAACACTTTTTCCAAAAAAAAAAAAATTGTCCTTCTCATCGCCCATAGATGTAAAAACACTGCTATCAAAATCGCATGTGTCGGTCAAAATACTGAATCGGTATAAACAATATTGCATGAGATAGCTGTTTAAACATGAAACTGGCCGGCAGCTTTACCTATAAATTATAGGAATTCAACTGGAGCTCAGTTCCTGGAACTCTCCTACGCATATTGCATATCGTGAATAAGTTTTATAACTTTCACATTAGCATTTAGTATATTATATTTTAATTGTGTGCATCCTAAAAAACTGAGATATGTGTCTCATCTTTCTTACCACTATTTATACGGCTTTGCTTGTCGAATATAATTTATCTATCTACGTGTACTCATTCATTTTAATAAATTTAATAACTCCTCAGACATATTTCCTCCACTGTTTGACCTTGATGTGCTGTTTAAATTAATGAAGAAATCACGTAAATAGATTAGCAATAAGCTTAATAATTATCTGAAATTCTGATATCGGAACTGAATGGATTGATGATTGGAATTCTACTGTACTGCGATGGAAAATGAACTGCGATGACATATTGAACAATGTTCAATTCCTTAGACATACTTCCTCCACTGTTTAACATTGATGTGCTGTTTAAATTAATGAAGAAATCACGTAAATAGATTAGCAATAAGCTTAATAATTAACTGAAATTTTGATATCGGAACTGGATAGATTGATGATTGGAATTCTACTGTACTGCGATGGAAAATGAACTGCAATGACATATTGAACAATGTTCAATTCCTTAGACATATTTCCTCCACTGTTTGTTAATTTAAGATGATATTTGATAAGCCGCTGATATTGAACATTGTTCAATATCATTGGTTTATTGGTTTGTTTTTTATTATGTACTGCATCTTATTATGTTTTTAAAAGCATGACGAAAGTTGTTTGATGATGATAATTTATATGTTTAGATTTGAGGTTTTGATTAGTGTGGGACTAATATTCAGGACCTCATTTAACGTCCGTTACCATCCGATCTCAGAAAAGCTAAACGTTTTGGTAAAAGCGGGTAATTTTTTTCTGATTTAACCCAAAAAGTAAAAGTATGAAGTAACCCAAAAGTATGAAGGCGAGTAACATCTCCTGACACTGATGTGATCTTTCGAAGGCCTGAACAAAGTTTTCAGCAGATTGATAATATTCAATAATAATCAGTGTTTTACACGTTTTATTTGCTTGTGTTCTTTTTAATATACATCTATGTAGAATTTTACACATATTTTTATCTTTATTTTCTAGCCAGATCTGAGACAAGGGGGAGGCAAGTGAGGCACTTTCCTTAGGAGAACGGCTAAGAGGAGAACCAGATTAATTTTGAATTTTAGAAATGCATTTAAAAAATCAATTATGACTATTAACTTTCAATTCTGAAACGTATCGAGAAGCACAACTATGAAGTAGCATATTTAAAGCAATTAAATTAAAAGGGCGCTGTATTCTTCAGCAGTTAGTACAAAATTTCCACGCTTAATACAGGGATTGATCTAATATCGAATCCCGACAAATAGGTTAGCTGCATGAAAGATTTCTTGGTTCCCTCCTTGTGTAACGTAAATATGAGCCATTGTCCTCTCGAAAGTCCTCCACGAAAAGACACCCCTCTATTTGCACAAATAGGCCTTGTATATTTTGCATATTTAATTAAACAACCAAATATAATAGAAGGAATATCTTTCTTTGCGAAAAAATGTGAGAAAGTATTCATGTGAAATGTGTTCAACCTTAAAGGTACATATATCAACAGAATATGAAAAGAAGTGAAAAAATGAAATGTTTATAAATCAGATTGCCAAATAATCAATTGATAAAAGATTTGATTTTGCCAGAAAATTACTTTTTCGTTGTAAAAATTAGAAATATTTTGATTTATTTGAAAAAAATGAGAAATATTTTAAATTCACATGCAAAATAGAGATATAAATAAATAATAATAATAATAAAAAAATAAATAAACAATGTTTAATCCTCGAGGTTTCTGAGAGCTGTCCTAACTAAAACTCATATTAGTTTTGCATTATAACATATTATGTACTTAACGTTAGTCATCATATAATAATTAGTATAAAAATCTTTACAGGTTGGCATTTTTCTGTTCAATTTGCTTGACATTCTGTATTCAAATATGAATAAAATGGGTGCTTATATTGAAATATAATTTACAGTTTTGTTAATTATTATTATGGCTAATGATATTTAGGAAACCAGCTGGTGTTCTCTTCATTACATGATTAATTTGTTATATACGTTGAGAAAATTTTCTTCTCAAGCATAGGAAATGTTCGTGCATTCTGCTAGTTTTTTGTGAACGTTTCTTTCAAGGCAATTTTCTAGAAGAAATTCTTATTAGGAGTATCATAAAAAAATCTACCGTAGAAATTCGTTGCCGTAAGTCTACAATATTTTTATATTTTTGAAGAGTTAGTATTTCTTGGCGATTCTTTGCAAGGCTATAATTTGTGAATTTTATTTCTGAACAATTTAAGTCGCGCTGTTTTACTAGTGGCATTGCCATGAACTGCGACTGCTTTTCATAGGGTGTGAATAAGCGCTTAATAGCCTTTTGAAATGAATGGCGTTGAAAAATGGCGTATCGTGGACCAATAAATAAGAGACGTACGACTGCTCATCAATCACACTGTTATGAACTCTAATGACCCGAGATCGTAACGACCTAACAACGCCATTTTCTTTCTCTTTTGCTTCCAATTTTTTCTCTCTTTTTAGGTTAACTTTTCTCTTACTGAGAGGATGTTTATACATAGATGGTTCGAAAACGGCTGAGATTTTGAAGGCTAATGTTGAATAGTTATAGTATAATGAAATTTCAAATGCTGTTAAGGAGAACGTAGGAAATTTACACGTCAAATATACCGTTAGTGTTAAAATTCATATCGTTTTAAATTAAGTTGATGCTTTTGAAACTGGAAATTTTTTACTTCTTAAAACAGCAATAATAACAGCCAGTAAAAATGTTTAATTATACAGGGTGTCCTAAAAGATCGCAGTAACCACTGTAGAGTCATTAGGTCATTTTGAAGCAGAAGACATGGAAAATGAACAAAGCCGTCCCCGTGACTCTTATCCGGGCTTCTCGAATATGCGCCGAGTGTGCTAACGTTACACCACGAAGGCATGCAGAAAGGATCAAGACAATACATAGAGCGACTGGGGATTAGGGGACCCAATCGCCAAATCCTGGTGGTGAAGAATCATCATCCACCACGTTTTTAGTTCGGGAGCCACTGTAGAGTGATTAGATTATTTTGAAGCAGAAGACATGAAAAATGAGCAATGCCTTCGCCGGGATTCGAACACGGAACCTCGAATACGCGCCGAGTGGGCTACAGCTACACCACGAAGGCAAGCAAAAAGGAAGGAGAAAATACCTTATAAGGTGCTATTTCTATAATTATTGACCTAACCAAAGACTAACTCTTTGACCCAATTCTTTGTTTTTCTAAACAAAGAAATTTTCTAAAATTAGGCAAAAAAAGCAACCTTATACTGGCGTACATTTTGAATAAACGTCTGTTGGATTCGAGAGCTACTTGACAAATAACCCTTTTCGTAAGCAAAAATAATTCTAAAAAGAGAAAAGAAACTAACCAAATTTATAAGAAAGTCCATAGAAATAATAAACGAACATAGCGCTATCTATCGAAAGAAACTGCACTGAAATCTGAGAAAGCTAAGATATTTTTCACGTTTCATTAGTATTTCATCCAATTTTATTCACTATTTACGCTTATCCAAGTTCCTTTTTTGCCTAATTTTAAATTTATAGTGGCATATTTTGTTTCAGTAAGCTTGGCAGTTTTATGAAAACCGTTTTAATATTTTGTCAGAGCGAACGTATTTAAAACAAATTTTTACGCGCTCTCCGCAGCTGAAAAAAGGAATAAAATATTCATTATACTTTGATAAATTACCATTTAAGTGCATAATATGGAATATTATATATTATGGAAATTGTTGAGAACAAATTTACTGATTTTCACCGTTTTTCTTTGTGTACTGTTAATTTATTTTGAACAAATTTTCATCAGATTTAAGAAGAAACATACCAAAGTAGTTCAGTTTATTCATAGTTTCCTAGTGTCCAAATCAGCACTAGTTGTTAACGTTATAGCCGGTTTCATGGAGCTGTTATTAATATATCTTCAAATTCTGTGTGTAATAGTATGTAAATGTTTTTGTATTTAACTTGATTAAGTCATAATGAATATTTCATTTACTGGATTTCTTTCTTCCACGAAAAGTGTATTTTATAAAGTATATTAGTCCCCTGTTTCAAAAGTTATTTCACAATATTGTTGAATTTGTGATGAAATTTTATATTACTTATTATATATCTTCAAAACTTGAGTTCATGTGTAGTAGGTCTAATGTTATGATGTGCTTGTATTAATAAGCATGAGAAGAGGTAGTGTTTTGGAGATCCTCTTTCGCCACAAATATAGTTATCTGAGGAAAAGATATTTCGCTCGTAGTAATAAGTGGGGGAAATGCCCATGTCCAGATATGAGTCAATTTAAACGACGGTGTTCTCCCTCCTTGGGGAACAGAGTGCCATTCGCTCTGACAGATATGATTTATTTTCTTGTGCGCTACTTTTTAACGCTATTTTAATTTCGAATCTTCGGAATCAAGCGTAGTAGCTGCAGCTTTTCGCAAGAAGTCGGCGTCTTCAATTACTTCATTACTTGTATGTGCTTTCACCCAACAAAGCTAAATTTTAATTTTTCTGTTTTCTTGGAGGAGATCAAATATTTCGTGTGCTGTTGAAGAAGGATGTTTAAAATTTGTTAATGCTTGTGCGAAGAAAGAGAGTCTGATTGAATTGTAAACTGATTGCATTCATTATTAAATGCAATTCTATTGCGTTTTTAATTGCTAAAATTTCAGGTTGAAAAACTATGATATTTGGACACTGGCGTCCTTTCCATGGTACTTTTAGATTTTCGGATGTATGGAAAATACAGTCCGGTCCTGCAGTTTCTTCTATTTTAGATCCGTCTGTAAATGCTCTTGGGAATGTACTAATATTTATAAGCTCTTTTAAGTACATTTTTATAGTAGGTGAATTTTCAGGGGAGCGAGAATACTGAGAATTTGGAACTTCAAAGTTATTCGGATCGTAAGTCCGTACAAGAAAGTTAATTACTAAGCTGATTCCTGAGCTGTAATATTTTGGTTTTAAATGCTTCTAGTTCCTATAGGAGATATAAAGGTGGTATCTGAACAGCATACACAGTGCAGCGTTAGAAGTGGTGCGGAAAGATTTTGTAATATCGAGGAGAATGACCGAATACTGAAGCCGACTTGTTCGTTGATTTTGAAGCTAATGTATTTATGATTAGGAATTCGTCCTCTTCCTGTTCGAAAACTTTCCAATGAAAGATACTGTTGCTAAGAAGAAGAGTTGAGAGAGACACGCCGTGCCATATTTTGTTTGAAGTTGTTTGAAAAGAGGCAGGGGTATTGCTATTATTGTGAATATATATGTTGTTAGCAAAAATAAAGTCTTCCAATAGGTTACCTTTGCTATTGTTGTGTTGGTATTTCCATATTCAGTTATGGACCGCTATTAATTCTGAGATTTGGAGGATGATGAGAAATTTTGTATTAAGAAGTATAATTCCTGCAGGTTCATGCTGAGGTCTTCTACTGGAGATAAGCAGAACAACGCTATCAAGACTTGATCAATTTGAGTATTAAGAGAAATGGTAACTACATCTCTTTCCATTTTTATTAGGGCAGAATATCATTTTTTTGTTGATGCAGAAGACAGCATTTCTATTGAGAATTTCTGATCATCCGGGGTGCTTTGAAAAATGTTCCAATTGCTAAGTACTGAGTTTAAGATTCCTTCTGCTAACCTATACTTGCATAAATATGTTTCTCTTCAGTGCAAAATTTAAAAGCTGTCGGCCAACATTCTGTAATCCGTTCAAAGGTACCTTTGGCTTTTTCAGAAAAATTGAAGAGGGGAGAGAATTTTTTTTATATTCACTTCTAGCTATGTGGAGACTTGGTGCATCCTTCTGGAGTGGTATCCCGTGAGACATTGCGCACGGAGCATTTTGGAATTCTTTTCTTGGGAAACTTAATTTCTAGTAATTCATTTATAGTGTGTTGCCTGAAGGGTGCCTGATAGTCTTAGAACGTCATCTTGATTATGGCAAGAAATTGCAATTCCAGTCTTTCATGTACACTGCTCGACATTGAAAATGCAACACCAAGAAGGAGTCGTCAGAAAGTGATGAAATTTGGAAAAAAGACAGAGACAGCAAGCAGCGATAAGTGATCTTTATTTCAAAATGATAGTCAGAATACAGAGCGAGAACGGCGTCGGCTTAGCAGGATGTAGAACCATCGCAGACAGCGGTGTACGAAGAAACACGTCTGGGCATAGAGTCAATACGAGTGCGGATGGTGTCCTGAGGGATGACTCTCTATAGCCTTTCAACCATTTGCCACAGTTCGTCTTCTGAACAAGGCAAGGGCAGATTTTTCAAACGGCGTCCAATCACATCCCACACATGTTCGATTGGTGACAAGTCAGGAGAGTACGGTGGCCATTGAAGCATCTGCATACCTTGCAGAGCATGTTGGCAGATGCGAGCACTGTGTGGTCGGGCGTTAAGGCAGCCCCTGAAGGTAGAAGATTGCCACCGGCCGCAGTACATTATCCAAGTATCGTTGGGCCGTCATAGTGCCCTGAATACGAACTAGAGGTGACCTGGAATCGTAGGCAATAGCGCCCTAAACCGTTATGCCACGTTGTCGCGCGGTGGGGCATTCCACAGTTACTGCCGGATTAGATCTGTCTCCACGTCGACGCCACACACGTATGCGGCGACTGTCGCAGGATAAACAGAAGCGTGACTCATCTGAGAACACGACGTTTCGCCATTATGTCATCCACATCGTTCCAGTCCGGTACCATTCTAAACGTTGACGTCTATGCGGTGGGGTCAATGGCAGTCTTCTTAACGGACGCCGTGAGTGCAGGCTACGTTCAACCAATCGACGGGAAATGATTCTCGTCGATATGGGAACATCCAGGGTATCTTGCACATGCTGCAGAATCGCGATACAAGGGACTTGCGAGATCGCCACAGCTTGTCGGCAGATGCTTTGATCCACGCGTGCTGACGTCACTCCGGCTGCTCCTGTACCCCTCCTTCTTCCTACATTCCCTTGTTCCAACCATGTTCACCATAGCCGATGCACCATGCTCGCATCCATGTGGGTATCAGCTGCGATTTGACGTAAGAACCAACCCGCCCTTCCCCTCGTAAAATCGTCCATCTGCTGCAAGTGCCTTCGTTGACGGCGGCCTGGTATTCTGTCCTATTACACGTATCCTTTGGGACAAAAACCAACTTTCTTCGATAATTCGTCTGGCAGAAATAACGACACGAATATTGCCCATTCTGCACGTTCCTTCCCTTATATCGTACTTCACGTACATCGGAGAGCTGCGCATTTGACATCATTCGCATAACTCAGTGACGTGCGTCTACTCTAAAATTTGCATAAATTTCTGACCACTCCTTCTTGATGTTGCATTTTCAATGTCGAGCAGTGTATTTGTGATTTTCTGTATTTGATTCTTATATTTTTTTCAATGGATCTATTTTTTCTAAAACTTCTGGGAGAGAAATGTTGTATTCAGTCTTCTTGGAATGCAAAAGATGGGCTGGTGATCTTGGTTTCTTTACCATATCGCTTAGAGCTGCCTTTGTTTAATTAATGTTTCATCTGGGATTCTTCCTCTGGCGGGCTGTTGTAGATATGAAGTCGAAGATACTGGGACTATATTGAATCCGAAGTTGCTGATTTCGAGTTTTCTAGGGAAAGGTTTCCACCTTTAGATTGAATATTATTATATGGAATTTTTTTAAACTAATCAAGCTCATCCATTACTTTAATTAGATGAATTTATATAATATTATGTTTAGTGACACATTTTGACTGTGCTATTTGACCACAGTATTGTAAATCTTGTCTACTTCAAGCTGACTTTTTTTTAATATTGAAAATCTGAGAGCTTTGACATGTTTTCAGAGGAGTTCCAGACCTCAGTTATTATGCATCATTTTTATGGGGACGTGTAGAGATTTGAACAGTAAAAATTGTAATTTATGTAGCTTAAAAATTCGGCAAGATTAGATTATTATTTTTGAAGTAGGATTTCAATAATCGTAAAATAGAGAAGAAAGTTTTAGCGATGCAGATAAGTGAATGTCAAGGTAATAAAGACTGAGTAATTAGAAGCTAGTATGAATGAAAAAAATAATAACTGAACTAATTAAACTTAATTTGAGAGCCTAAAATGAACATATCATAAATTTCTAGAAAGGTTCACCGCAGAAGAGCTTACATGCTCACTCTTGGAATAGATAACACAAACTTTTTTTTTAAATAAATATGTGCCGAAATTACTCAAAAGCGCATTACAAGTATTCGGATGCGTAACAAGAAATACATACTAATTGTTAGATGCTGAAGAAATGAGAACAGCTAATCCTATTTTTTTAACTCTTTTGTTTACTTTAATATTGTTACTAATATGATTAATTTTTTTATCATTAATTTTTTTCAGTTGTAGTAAGTCTAGATTTTTCCAAAAAACTGAAATAGAAGAAATATACAAAACAAATACAAGTTCCTACATATTAAGAAAAATCGTATCGCGGAGCGATAGAGAAACAGAAGCCCGCCCTCTTCAGGGTCACCTTTGGCCTTCTGTCAAGAAGGAGGACGTGAATTAAATTTTCCTGCGAAAGAAAATCACATAAATAATCCTTAAAATTAAAAATAATGGGAACTAATAGAGATATTTGGATAAACCTTTCTAAATTATAAGCTATGAAACATAGTCTATCTTTGTACAGTGGTCAGACTTGCTTAATCCATGCGTAATCCATAAAAATGAGCTGATCCAGAGAGAATTATGGTTTAGAATGTAAATATCTTCGTAAATATGCATAATATAATCACAGAGTACGTCCACAAGAAACCTTTGAATCTTCGCATGAATTCACAGGCAATTTTTTTCGTGAATTGTTAAATATTCCATTCAAATCACTTGCTAAAAATGAACTCAATTCGATACTTCACTGTTTACGTTCGTGTAAATAATGGAATAGAGAAGTCTGAGAATGTAAGTTGACAAAAGTTGCAATAAATAAGGAAAATAATCACCGTAAAGGCACGAAGTGATATCTTTTTTTTTTTGGTGTGTGTGTGTGTGTGTGAGAACATGAAGAATCTAAAAATATTTGGAAGAATGCAGATTAGTGAGTTATGACGGAAGTTATCCCTATAAAAATTGGAAAGCTTGTAATAAATTTGTACCGAAAGTCACGACTTTCTCTAACGAGAACATTTTTCTAGCAAATGAAGATGACATTAAATACTCAGATTGCAGATAAATAGGCCGATATCATGAAAACTGTGTTTAATTTCGTCTACATTCTTTCTGGCTAATTACTATTACTGGCCTTGAACTTGACTTATGGAAAAGACTGGAGGGAAGTGTTAGTACGCTGGATCCTCGTTGCTGACTCCCTACACTTCATGATTTTTCCATCTGTAATTTGAATATGAGCTAGTTTTCCCTGGAAAGGCATCCCCCCCAAAGCAGGTGGACTTCGCATGCGTATTATTTAAACAGTCTGGCTCATTTATGCAAATTTTTTACATTTAAATTGAACTTTTAATTTAAGAAATGCTTCATTCTAACTTAAGGTGTATGTCAGCTTTGCGATATATAGCTCTCGATAGTTTTTCCATTGTAATTTACTTGCTTAAAAGTTATAACAAGAGTTTATGTTTGTAATGATTAACGATAAATTACAGCAATACAAAATACATATACATATTATCTAAGCTATCTGTCAGGTATATTGACGTAGCTTGCTTTCAGGATAAGTAATCCTACAAGTGACGTTTCATTTTTCTAAGAGCAAGCCCTTTTAATGTTTTTTCTGCTTTATATTTTCTTATATTTCTATAAATAAAGCATCCTTGTTAACATTTCTTGTAGTTACTTGGTGAAAAATAATGATGATCTGCTTACTGTATATTACCAGTTACTTAAAATCCAGGATCATTCATAATTTCCTTGTGGACATCGAAAGTTGATAGTACAGTAACTAAAACATGTGTATCGAAAAGGTGCATTAGAATAGAGGCGAATCTTTCAAATTTGTACTCGTAAGAAGCCCTATCAGGTAATTCTAGATTTAGTCTCTAAATGGCTATCATAATTCTGGATGGCAATATGCTAGGTGCTAGATGTGATAGAAGCATGGCCTTCAGTGACAAATACAAAGCTTGATGCATTTTAGAATTTTCGAACATCAAGTGTGGCAGTACGGTGAAGATTTCGTATCAGATATAAAACACCTGCAGGCGAAAAATTCGTGAATGATACAAGTGTCTAGGAGACTGGGTGCATGTGCGATGCAAAAGGGAAAGGTCAGTCGAGACCTTCGGCTGTTACCGATGTTTGCCAAATCCCTGAGATTGCATAAGTCGAGTATTTGAAAATAAATGTAAACCTTGGAAAATTTGTATATGTATATGTACTTTTCTGATGAACTTATTTTGCTTATCATACAATAAATGTTCAAAACTCCAAAGCGAATTATATATTATTCTACGTAAAAATAAACATTTTAACTAGATCGCAGCTGGAAAGAAATTTCTATCTGTATGCATAAATTGATCTAATCGTAGTGCTATTGGCTTGCTCATGCCCATTGTTTATTGTTACGTAAGTAATGTGCTGAACTTCCTCTAAAGCTACAAATACACCTTTTGAAATATATGTAAAATGATCTTACGTTATTGATTTGATATATGTAAAATATGTGAAAAATGATCTAGTACTATATCTATGTAAAATATATGTAAAAGGATCTAGTAATATTAATTTGATAATATCAAAAGAAATCAAAATACATTGTTGGTACTTCTGCTGTCAATGGCAATCAGCGATTATTAATAAGAGGAATAGTTGTTCTAATATTTATAATTTGGTTTATTCAACTCTAATTGTGTATAATTCTAAATGAAGTGAGTTAGTTTTAGGAACTGTTAAAGAAGAAAACTACGTATGTGTTTATTATACTTTGGCATTTTCATGTCAGTAATATAGCGCCTTGAACAAAAGGCAACATTTCTTTTCGATAAATCTTTATTCCCTTTCACTCCAACGTAGCTTGCTTGTCATACGCACATTTTCTCATGCATCAATTCAAGAATTCCTTTCAGAATTTAATTTGCTTTTCTAGATTTCATGATTCTTTCCTCGTCATTATTTCGGCATTGAAAGGCTCCACTGTCTTGCCGATTCCCAAGGACTCCCGCAGATTTCCCTTTATTGCAAAACTTTTGTCAGGCTAACAATGCATGGAGAATAATTGCTTCGAGTGGTTCGAAGTTATGGTATTCTTTCCCTTTCCTATTTTTTCTCCATCTTCCTTAGTTTCTTTGTGCTGGTTGACACAGCTAGTGTGCAGGGGCGTTTTCTTCGAGGTGACATAGATGAAAATGAATGGTTCTAATTTCATGATCATGAGGATGCATTTATTGTCAATACTATTACATGCTAGAAGTAGTTACTTGCCTCTAAATAAATAATCCATTGATTAGGGAGAAACCTAGGAAATCCTACCGACTGCGTTCAATCTAATTCTTAAGAATAATGAGTAAAATGTATTTCGACTAATGTGGAAGGAACAATAGCATAATGTTTCAAATTAAGTACATCGAAAATAAAAAGGTGACGAAAACACATGCTAAATATATATAATGTACGGATTGTTAAAAATTGTTCTAAAATTGAGAACTGTTTCACTGATTTAAATATTAAGTGATCTCTTTGTTTACTCGTCTACTGCTTCAAATTTCCATTTATAGTATCCTTCTGAAGGAAGATCGGTATCCTAGCCGGTAAGTTTGCTTCTGGAAACTTAAAAAAAAGTTGTCTTCTGAAAACCTAAAAACATGTCAAAAGAGTTTCGAGAGTTTTCAAGAGTCGCCGCTATATTTTAGCTTATTTTTTTACCAATTTTGTGATAAAAATCTGGGAAATTTAAAGAAAAGTTGTTTCACTTCGGAGATAATTCTGTTTTTGATATGCAAGAGGATTATAAGCTCTCCATTTAAAAAATAAAGCAAGGTAAAGCGGTTATGCAGGTAAATACGTAAATTTAAAATCGTGCAAAATAAAAGTTGGGCATATGAAAATTTATAATAATGTAAATTACAAAACATGTATGCGCAAATATACATTAACTGAAAAGATGCAAACAGAGATATATAGGTAATTTATAAAAATGCAAATATTTTGACATGTTTATATTAATATATATACACATTAATATATATATATATATATATATTAATGTGTATATATATATATATATATATATATACATTTACACGTACAGGTAAAACTTTTGAACTGTTATCTTGAAAATAATAATTTTTATGTTTGGCCATCGACTTAGAAATGGTAGAGAAAGTAGGACAGTAATGTATCTTTCATGACTAATTTTGCTATAAAAGAAGAAATAAATATTATTTTCATAAAGCAAAATTGAAAATTTCGATTGTACTTCTACTAATGTATGTTTTCGGGAAAATGCTTAACTGCTTTTTTAAGAATAAAATTAGTTGGAAACTGAGGTTCAAACTATATTAAGATACAAAAATACATTTACAGTTCGTTTTAGACTGCGTTTTAATCCTTTTTTTAGTCCAAAGGGGCAGTTTGCTCAGAAGGATATTCATTTTGATTTGGTATTTTGCCTTGATTCACTAAAAGCGTTGTTTCACTTTTCAAATTGTTGCCGCCAAATATTATCGCTCTGTATTATATTTAAAGAAATTGAATAATGAAGAATCTGCTTAAATGTATGTATATTTCTTGCATTGTAATAAAACGACGGTACCTAGAGCCATCCAATTTTGAATATTGAACGTTTCCATCCGAATAGGGGGAACTGGAAGCCCAAATTCGTAATTTGGAATCTGTTTTATTATTGATTTCATATTGTGTAAAACTTTAACGAATTTTTGATTAACAAACTGAAGGATTTCAAAGTGAGCAATGGGAGCGTTTTACAGGAAAAAACATTTCTATCTCCAGCGCGTGAGACTGTGTATCGGAAATTCTAAAGATATATGCTCATTTTAAAATTATCTTGCGATATTGCTGTTGAACTGAATTTTATGGTTTAAGGGCCAAGAACGTGATACTTAATAAATAAAGGTAACACGCAAAATGTTACAAAGACGCCTCTTTGGACGTAATTTAAAACCTGAAACTCTTCAGACTTTTTTTTCTTAATTTAAAAAAAAAATTTCTTTCATGGAATGTAATTTGCTGAAGTACGATATTATTAGTATCTAATGTAAAAACTACTGATATAATAATCGTAACATGCAAAATTAAATTTTTCAACTCTTTTATGCTAATTTTTTCAGTAATTTTTAAGATGCTACAGATTATATTATCTAACTACCAAACAGGCACAGAATTTGTTAATGCGATCTGTGTTCATTTTCGTACGCTGCGGTGCGCAACTCGAATGCGAGCTGATCGTTAATGATCATAAAAAGGTTAATTTCGAATTGTAAAATTTATGGACTTTTGTTTCTTTCATTTTCACGGGCTCTTGTTACGAAAATTTTGACCATAAAATGTAAAAGTTAGTATAATATCATTTCAATTTAAATACAATAGAATTTAAATGCATCAGTTGGAATTAACTGTTCCCAAGACTAAAGTACGTTCTACTGATATGTAACACTCACCCAGACCTGCCCCGACAAGAGGACCCCATTACGAGCATCGCCAGCCAAGACAGAATACTCACTGCCGAGTACAGCCTTCTGAGTGTGATGCTAAAGTGTACTACCAAGATCTATTCAAGCCGCCAAAGACGCTGAACACTGGTAGTTCGGTCCGAGGTTCGAATCCCACGAACGGGCTGGCTTCATGGGTGTTTTCGTGGTTTTCCCCATGTGTAACGTGTATACGAGCCAGTTTCCCTTAGAAAGCTCCACGAAGGCATCCCTCCCTTTAGGAAGATAGCCCTCGTGTGCTTTGCCATAATTGAATAACCTAACCTATTCAAGCCGCCATGTTGAGAAGCCACCCTCATCTTGGTGGCGGCCTGCTAACCGCTCTCCGTCTGGGGAACGTTGCCGTCCTTCCACCACATCGAGGAGGACCCACAACGGGGTATCTATATATGTAGACACACACTTGCATATATATAAATGTTAATATCAAGAAGTTACGTATTAAACCTACTTCTTTAGAAAAATATATGATTCTTGCGAATTATGTAGGGACTACTATGTTAAAGAATCCAATAAGGCACTTAGGAAAGTATGAACATCAACGCTCGCTCATGAAATGCCAAGTTCCTATTATTGCTAATAATTTTACATTAAGTTGAATGGAATCTTTCATCTTTTGATTATCGTTGCATTTTCTTCTCTATCTCTGAAATTTCAGATTTGCCATTTAATTATTCTGTGATAAACTGTAAGAGAAACCTATTTATGAGCATATTTCTTATGAGATATTTTTAAATGCATCAGAAATACGTGATTCTAATACTAATGTTTCAAAGCTTTTTTCTGAGCTCGTATTTTCATCAGCCTTTATGTAGGAATTTGCATAAAACAGTGAAAGAATTCAAAATTTCATAACGAATAAACTATGTTACTTACAAAAATTTTATTGCATCGAAGTAGAAATGCACTCAGAATTTTTTGTTTTTTATTCTTTTCTTTCTTTCTTTTTTTAAATATATTATAGTATCTCTGCTAGAGCAGGCCGATCCGCTCCGTAACCTTACTCCAACTCCAAAAAACGGAGTTGTAACTTCTATGGTGTTCTTGTTGGAAGCGTGCTAGCAATAGAGATATGTTATTCGTTTATGAACAGATTTACTTTACTCAGCAAATGAACGCTTGATTGGCGGGAAAAAATAGGATGTCGGTAGCGTACCAACATCTAATTTTAGGGTAGGAAGACATATTTATACTCCCTTGCTGAAAGTAAGTTTAATTTTTATCATCTCTCAACTTTTGAAAACGTTTTACTCTGGAATTTTTGTTGTTAGCTCTATGCAGAAAGGAGATTTTAGAAAATCTGAAAACTATAATTGAACGAAATCAATTCAGGGAGTTAGCGTTTGATTGAGTCGATTTTTTTCGTCTTCATGGCTCGTTCGATTGTTTTCGCTCGTC
The DNA here is from genome assembly GCA_000611955.2 of Stegodyphus mimosarum. Classification (NCBI taxonomy): domain Eukaryota; kingdom Metazoa; phylum Arthropoda; class Arachnida; order Araneae; family Eresidae; genus Stegodyphus; species Stegodyphus mimosarum. Next base: position 106,543 of record KK120439.1, read on the forward strand.
GCTCCAATATCGCTGTTCGTTTCTGATCCCACTGCTCATTCGAATTTTTTTCTGCTATTCGTTGCATCTTTGCTAACCGCTTTGACTCATCAAGAGTTACCCATCTTTTTCATCAAAGTTATAGTGAGCGGTGAGTCATAAAAATGAATCCATTCATTTCAATGAGCGAACGGTCTCTCCGGTCCCCTTCAAGAGGGTTTTGCCTATCTTTAGTGTCCATCTTTGTTGGTACAATAAAATGTCCACGTTTAAGTATCATTGAGAATATTTACTGTGGCATATTCTATAGCTGGCTGATGTTACAATTGAATAGAAACAGTGATGATTACCATTTTGAAGATAAATATCCGGTTCTCTGCAACAGAGATCATTACCAAAACCCTTTGCAAGAGTACTTTAATAAAAATTTGTCACAGCATTTCTGAAAATAGTCAAAATTTGCCACGAAGATGGATAGGATGCATAATAAAAGATTTAACATGATGACCATGCCAGTCTTAAAACTTTAATATGAAATATTGTATTGGGAATTTTTCAAGGGCTTTGTGCCTCTATTCCTTGTTAATCTTGGCAATGTTTCGCAATCATATCACTAATGTTCTGACTATGGTTGAGCGTTGGTGTGCGATGAAACGGATTATCGCTTAAGTATCTTCCGTATCAGCAAATGTGTACATCTGAACATGTTTTTTTTAAAGGATACTTGCATATGTTGCCTTTATATTTCAGAATAAAAAACATGTGGCGTCAGTTTTTTAAATTTATTTATTATAACTATTTATTATAATTCTACAGAACTATCAACAATCCTGTATTTGAAGGATTTATATTTCCTGAACCCTTTATATTTCAGAATAAAAAACATGTGGCGTCAGTTTTTTAAATTTATTTATTATAACTATTTATTATAATTCTACAGAACTATCAACAATCCTGTATTTGATCTGGACGCAAAACAAAAAGGGCAAGTGCTATGATATGCAGAAATATGACGATATTGAATATCATACTATAAGATATTTAAATCTTTCTTCTGAAAAACGTAAAACAGCAATGAATAGGAATAGAATGGGAATGATTTTGTTCAAGTTCAAATAAAAAAGGTTGCAAAAGATAAAGTGTTTACTGTTTGATAATATTGTCATAAGTTATACTCAGTGATTTTAAAGAAAATGGAAAAATATTTAAAGACAAAAGAAAAACTGCAGGAAGTGTTTTGAAGTATTAAAGTAAAATAAATAAATAAATAGTGAAAGCTTCTTCAGATTTATTTATTAAATATCGTGTTCTTCGCATCTAAATCATAAAATTCAGTTCAATATCAATATCGCAAAATAACTTTAAAATAAGCATATCTTTAGAATTTCCGATATATAGTCTGGCACACTGGAAAAAATTTTTTTCTTCCCGTACAGTGTTGCATTGCTCGCTTTGAAATCATTGAGTTTATCAATAAAAAATTCCCAAAAGTTTTACAAAATATGAAATAGATAATAGAACAGATTCCAAATGTGGGCTTGCAGATGCCCATATTCCGGTAGAAACGTGCGTTATTCAAAATTCGATGGCTCTAGGTACCGTTGTTGTATCACAATGCGAGAAACATACATACATTTATGCAGATTCTTCGTTATTTAATTTCTTTAAATATAATACAGGGCGATGATATTTGGTGGCAGCAATTTGAAAAGTGAACCGACATTTATAGTGAACCAACACAAAATGCCAAAAATTAATAGTCCTTCTGCGCTACGCCCTTTGGGCTAATAAGTAGTTTTTGCACCCTAATTTAATAAGTAGCACGATATTGTAGAAAAAATTTTCATCTTCTTTTCTGCTTGCCTTTCTGATGTAAATGTAATACACTTGCTTGGCAATCGGGAAGTCTGGAGTTCGAATCCCGGCGTGTGCATTGCTAAGTTTTTCATGTTTTCGCTCCTTCAAGTAGCCTAATATAAATCAAATAAAATATGTTCTACAACTGTGTTTCGTATATTTTATATGTATACAAATGTATATTTTATGTGTGTACAAATGTATACATATAAAATATACGAAGTGTAAGATGAAAAATATGTATTCAGTTTGCTTTACCTGATTGGCTAATAATCAAGCTTTTGAAGTTTCTATTGGCTGAAGCCATATGTAAGAATTATATGACAGCTATTAATTTTGAAGCGACGCAGCTTAGAGAGGTTGATTATAAGCAGTTACTATTTTAGGACAAAAAGGGGAAACAGTAAAATTAAAATGGAGAGTTAAGGGACAATTTTGCAAACTAAATAAAATTTGTTTTATGTAATAAAAAAGCAAGCTCTCACTATAATGGAAGCAACAATTAGATGTAATGAATGCAAACTTAGAAATATTGATGGCATAGAAACTTAGGTAGCATTGAACGTAAAATGTTGAATTCATAATAAACAATAAACTGACAGTCGAGGCAGGTTAAATCTTCCTATTTATTTCAGTAAACATATTGCGGCCACAAACAGCTTGGCACACTACCTGTGCCTATTTCAAAATGTTTACATTTTTTACAGGTTTGCAATAAGAAGAGAGACAGTGGGCAGCAGTCCAGCTGGGCCGAATCGTAGAGACCAAGTGCGTTGTGTTCAGGATGAAATCCTAATGCAGAATGCGTTAATTTCGGTTCTCAATGCATTTTGATTAAATAATTAATACTGCTTTAAAATTATTATTGTCTGTTTTAGTTCCATTTACATCATATGCATGAGCCATATGATATGGAATTGTCGAAATGACGCTGAGCAGAAAGAGATTACTATTTTTCGAATAAAGAGAGAAAATAAATTTAATCGAAGCATTAAGAGAACTATAGTTTTCAGATTCAACTATATACTGAATTCAAGCTATAATTTTTTACTATAATTTAAAACTATAATATTTTAGCGTACATATTCCCGCTAGCAATAGCCCTTAATTTCCCTATCTATTCTAAAAATAGTAATGCTATTTTCTGAACTAATTCATTTCTACATCAATCCATTTCGTATGACTTGCTAACGTTGATGACAGATAATTCGGAACTCAACATTTCGAGAGCTGAAACTTTCTCTTAATAAGCAACTTAAGACGAAAACTTCTCTTGGTACGCATCTATATTGGATAACTGCGGACTTTTGCTTCAGCTCTCTTCTCGTTAAGACGCTAGTTCGTTCGCTTAGACTCTGTCAGCTCAGATTATGATATTGCAGAGAATCATCGTCAGTCCGTTGCAGCTTTCTCCAAGTCTTCCTATTGCACACAAACACGCACGCACACGTATGCATAATTTATGCAATTTAACCCCAATTGTATTATATTTGTCTCCATCCTTGTGCATGGAAAAAGGGCAAGGACTTCTCAGATTTCTTTCCTAAAATTTGAAACTTGTTTGAATCTCGCTCATCCGTTATGGTTACGCTCCCTAAATTATTAAATCACTGACTTATCGATGCATATCGACGGCGAATACCCCTTCTCTTGCCCTTCTCACCCTCTTGAAATCTCACTTCCACGTTTAAATTTATTGATCCTTAAACCTCTCTGCCCTGGGCACCCCATTCCACTTTATACCTTCACGCTTGTCTACACTTCAAACTGGGGTCGTAATTTAAAGGTGCAACTCGCTGGTGCTGGAGAGGAGTCATTCCAGAGATTTGTTCGGAAAATGCCTAAAGCGCAGTTTCTGGAAGACTGAGAAAACTCGAACGTGTCCGTTCCTGTAACGAAATCGATAAAGGATGATGTCCAGATTGATTTTGGGTGGATTTTGTCTTTGAGATAGCTATAAGCCATGGCGCGTTTATAGCCATAAAAACAATATAAAAGTATAGAGAAATGGACTTTTTTCCCAATCTTGTGCGTTGGAGATGCTATAAATTATCATCTGTTTGTAGATATTAAAATTTTTTTTATCTCAGATGCAGAATATTCCTAGAAAGTAGGAAATATTTAGCATTTTTTTTTAATAGTACTTCCTTAAGTAAATACTTAAGATTTTACTGGAATTACAGTTTCGTTCATTAAGGGCTTTTAGCGCATTGGTCATCACTGTGAAAAAGAAAGTAATTTAAGGTGTCATAGTAAGAATATAAAGATAAAATATATTGAAAATACAAAAAAATGAAACTTTAGACGCTTTAAAATATGAGATCACATGGGATCTTCATAGAGTTTAGAAATTATTTTTCCTAATTGGATGTCACAAATAACACCGGTGATCTCTTACCGATGATACATTTAAAGAGGGTATTTATACGTTTTTAGAACGATTTCGAGGCCTTTTGATTAATGTTTAAAATGTAAAGTTTATTTTTTTAAATGTTCAGTCTCATACACTTTTCTCTGGATTGTAAATCTGCATCATGATTTCCATGATAGAACGGTTTTTCACGAAATTTTCACTTTCGTTCCTCCTCCACTACATTTCAGCGTCCATGAATCTTGGTGGGTTTACGCTTAGAAAGAGTACTTTCTAAAGACTAAAACACAATAGTTCATAGACGAAACTTCAGATAACTTCGCAAGAATGCGTTGAAAAGATATATATGCAATACATATGTCAGTTTTCATTTTTTCAAGGAATATAGTAGTACTTTTCAAAGTATGACTTGTTGTTTTGTATTGATGAAATTTCACTGTTTGAAAGTCGATGGATAAAGAAATGAAATTTCTTCTGTAAATATCGAAAGTAAAACTTCCTATCGATAGTACGTTGATTTGATTTTAAAATTCTTTTTCACTCTTCTTACGTTTCATTTCCCATTGTAAACGATTCCTGCGACAGTTATAAACACCTTCGCGAAGTTTTCTTTGCATTAACGGAATTCAGTTTGTAGATTATTTGCCTTCGTTTTCTGTACTAAATAAACATTTTTTCCTGCAGTTATTTAGATAAAGCCATGCTTCATCAAGAGTCAAGTATTTCCATTTATCTCCTGCTAAATAGTTTTTGTTCAGGGTTCTACAAATTACTCTGCGTTAAGCACATGCCTCGACAAAAACTGGTGAACACTATATTTTTTAGCTTTCTTACTTTGTAAATCATAGTTTATTTTTTTTATATATTTTTGCCGCTGGTGTGTTTAAGGACGTCGCAATCGATTTCTGAGTCGGCGAATTTTCTTTTCTTACCAATCATTTAAGAAGCATTAGAGGCAGTACATATCTTTTTCGGGTATTCATTTGGAATCTTCTTTCCGTGTAGAAGTAATGGTAGACGGTTTTTCCCTTTACGATTGATAATATTGCTGCTTTTGCACTTAGAAATTTTAACACTATGCATTTCACGACGTTTTTGAATTATGGAACACGATGGTATTTCCCATCGTGAAGCACAAAAACTTATTCTTCAATCCACAGCTTTTTTACATGAGACTTTTTCAAAGAAGAATAAATAAAAAAAGTAGCAGACGGTATATCTAATTTCAAATAATAAGTTGTTTCCAGAAATTTTTATTCCAAAGCATTTGGTTTTTTAATATTCTTTATCAAAATCTTTCTAAAAATGTTTGCTGGCTGTGGTGCACTTTGGGCGCATTATTGATAAAGAGATGACTAAATGATTGATGGGTTTGACCATTCCTGACGAATGCTTCATGTGTAGTTGCCCAGTCATTGCTAAAAATCTATATTGTGAAAATTTTATTACAAAACTTTCCCAGTATTCTAAAATTAAATTATTAAAAATGTACAATATCTCGTAAATATTTCAAGATAATTTTTTAAATTTAAAGCCTTTATCCTAATGGAAATTTTATCATCTAATCATTTAATGTGAATTCTATTTTAATTTTAATTACAATAGTTTAATCTAAATTCATAATTAATATAATAAGTAATATGAATAAAAATTAATATAATTTAATCTAAATTCGGCTGTTAATCATACATGTTGTCTTTTATAATATTAGAACTATATCAAACTCATTCCGTTTTCAAAACTTCTGCAGTCTTTGCATTTATATGAAGTACCTTTGACACTTTTCTAATATTTCCAGTTGAAAGAAATCTATCCCATCGAATACATTTATTTACTTTTCAGTATCTTTATAATCAATACAATTTGTTTAGCCAGGTGTCCTTATCATCAATAACTGTATCCTTATTAGCAGTATCTTAACTAGTAGATGATATTCTTCAAAATTACTTTTTTTCCGTGCAGCATCGGTGCCATTCACTGTCATTGACACTCATCTCCGCCTTTTAAAAAATGTTGTTATCATCTGAAAAATATGATCCAACTTTCAAAGTAAATCTCCTTAATTACTGGTTTATTTTCTTTAGCTTCCGTTACTATTTTGTTGGTTAGTTTCAACAGTATATCTGCAATTAATTTTGTCTAATGTAGTAACTTTTAAAAAAGATTTTTTTTTCTAAACGCAACAAAATATTTTACCCCTTATTTTAAATGTGGATTCGAAACAGACAGAATTTGAAAGAAAATATAATTCTGACTGCTAGAATTTAAACAGGAAAATAACGCCTGCAGTCCGTATTATCTTTTGCTGATATGTATTCATTTACAAATATATTACAAGCGTTTATCGTTTTTATACTTAACGCTTCTTCCAGCATCGGTGAAATTGGTAGATGTAGGTAATTTAACACTAGCCAGTCAATCATATTATAATCCGCCATGGGATGGGATGATTCGTGTAATCAGTCGACAGTCCTAACGAAATAATGCAGTTCATTTTGTGTATTTTTATTTCTATATTACATGCACGTGCTCAAAATGCACCGCTTTTGCGGACGATGTAGCTTTCGTCATGAGTGGTAACTCCAGAGACGAGTTACAACGAAATGCAAACAACACATTAGAAATTTTGAACTCTCTTTGCAAACAACAAAAACTAATAATTTCTCAAGAAAATTCATGTGCCTTAATTATCCACAACCCTCACAAAAGATGACAAGACTTCCAAGATTCGAAATAGAAGAAATTAAAATAAAAATAATTGACTCCCTGAAATACCTGGATGTCATCATTTATAAAAAACTCAACTTTATAGACCATCTAGACTATATCAAAAGCAAGACCTCTAAAATAACAACCAATCTAAAGCGAATGAACGGAATAGGATGGGGGATGAGCAGACTAATCAAAAACCTCATCTACCATACAGTAATCGAGAAGATTGCCTTATACGGCGCAGCCATATGGGCAGAGCCAATGACAAAACGAAAGCAAAAAAAGCTTCAAACAATCCAGCGACCCTCAACTACACCGGAAGCTATGGAACAACATCAAATGCGGCCCTCTTCCAAATCGCTAACAGCACCCCACATTTTATACGCGCTGAACAAGAATTCCATAAGACAACAGTACTACAACTACGAAAGAAGAGCCATTACAAATCATTAGAACTTCTAGCAGAGAAATACGAGACACCGGCACACCCATATGAGCACCACCCAGGAAAGAAAAGTAATATCACATTAAGCATGAAAAAAGAAGTAAACGAAAAGAAATTCCCTCAACTCTATACAGACGGTTCCGGCCTAGAAGAAGGTAAAGGCAGTGCAATCAAAATCTACATAGATCCCAACTCGACAACAGAACAAAAGTTCCACCTAGATCGAGAACATAGTGTATTCCAAGCGAAATCAGTACCGCTTCTCCAAGCAATAAAATACAGCATCACAAACTCCCTAAAAACAGCATATATCTTTACAGACAGTCTTTCAGCGATGCATGCCATCGCAAACCCGCACCACCGATCAAAGTTAATCCAAGAGATTACAGAAAGAACTTCAGCATCACAAAATCAACACTTCTTTGTCACTTGGTTGAAGGTACACGCAGGAACAAAAGGCAACGAGGAGGCTGACATCCTAGCCAAAGAAGCAGCTAGGGGTCAAAACGCACAAAACTTATCAGTACCGTGGCCTGGCTCCCACCTTAAAAAAATCATAAGCAACAAATCTAAAACTGAATGGCAGAACTGGTGGGACAAAGCCCAACAAGGAAAAAGGACTTATCAATTGTTCCCAAAAGTAGGCACTGCACCCAGTTAAATAACAAGAGAAATAGCGTGGTTTTTATCGGGGCATGGCCCTTTTCGCACGTACTTTTATACAAAGAACTTAGGTAGATCGGACCAGTGTGTATGTGGAGAAAGAGGCAGTCCCGAACATTATTTATTTAAATGCTCCCTCACAGCTGAATCATTTAAAAGTCCCGAATTCAGAAAATGAAATGACTCCTTTCATAAGATATGCTACCAAGAATAACCATCTCAGGAAAAAAATCATAAATATAATGAACTTCTTGTCCACAAGACGCACTGAGTTATGCAACACAGCATAGAATAACATAACATAGCTATTACTTAAAACATTGTATGCAAGCAGACCTGGGGCTTTCCCCCATAGCAAGTAAGTACGAAAGGCACCAACTGTGAAAACATCAATGTATATTTAATGGAAAAAGAAAGGCACTACCTGCGGTATGGTACCAATACAAAGCATTGCAAGCAATGCCTGGCAAGGTCTTCTGTGAGTCCAGTGAGGTGTAATTATCTGGATAATTAGTGTGCCTGGATAACACCCACATTGCCAATGGTTAAACAATGGGTGTCCACCACAATTCATCATATCCATATCCGTGTACGTACTTTATACAGGGTTATTCGTAATATCTTAAAATGCACTTTTAAAATTCATCAAAAATCAACTAAGAAACAGATGATAAATTTTATTAAACTGAAAAGAAACAAATTAACCAAGCTTTGTGCTCTTCCAAAACATATTTGATAAACTTTCAGTATATGCACCTTTTTTGATACAGTGAACATTCATGTTGTAAAGCATTTCTTTCTACACGCGTGCCGGAATGGTCCGTCAGAGTCACAGTTTTGGTGATATGGATGCGAAGATTCTGGAGATTAGTGGAAGATAGAGGCATAAGATAGCATTCTGGACAAACTTCCGTACGAAAAGTCTCTAGTGTTAGATCCGGTGATTAGTGCGACCACCAATTTAAGCTTTAGATACTTATCCTGTGCGTTATATCTACCTTAATGGTAAATGTGATTGATATATTTCGCAAATTGTCACAATCTTGGAAATTTTTGAGTGAATTTCTCGTAGAAATTTTCGTAATAATTACTTCTCAGTTAATGAACTTGTTAACTGTCTTTTTGAAAGAGGTAATCATCAATGTTTTTATTCACTATTGACATCGACAGCTTTGTAGTAAATCATTCCAGTGACGCATAGGTGTCTGCCGTACCAGTAAAGATGAACACATTGAACGTTTGTGAATTAAGTAAAGGAACTTACACTTTCCATATAATGAAGTTTGATAATTAGATTACGTGCTAGTTTGATAATTAGATTACATTATGGTAATCAGATTTAATAGATTACATGCTATAAGTTTCTAAAATCTCTCACTGACTTATAAATACCCCGTATCTTGCAGTTCGGGCTAAAATTTTGACGTTGCATTTGGAAGTTAGAAACATAATTTCCATTGTGTTATATGTAACGCGAGTGTTTTAGTTTATAAATTTTCGCCCTGCAAAAATAATTATTTTTGAAGTTCAGTAAATGTATACATTGTTTGTATTGAATCGGAACGAAGACTTTTCTCTATATCTTCTTCTAATAAGATGATATAGAAACGCAATTCCTGTTAAGCAGATCACGGGAACTGACCATTTGAGCAATAAGAAAACAAGCCCATCGAAACATCATTATTTAGATCAATTCTGGAACATGATAAATCCTTCGGGCTTGGGCGTCATCAGTGTGTCCCGCAGGCAGCGCCAGAGTCTAATGAGCGCCTTGTTTGTTCAGCGCCTCTTGTCATAACGGATTTCTCATTTCATGCTTGGCCGATCGGATCAATTCTATACCGAGCATTCAGCTATATGAGCGAAAATCTGCGTAAAGGGTGGGAAAATGCTGCAGCTCTAAAAAGAATTCTGGCAAGGGTAATTTCTGTTACACGAAAGGGCTTTTCCTCTAGGGAAGGATGTTGCGAAACCTCTGAACCGGAACGCATAAGAATAATGAAGAGGGTTATCGGTGGGCGTTGTAATTAAAGCGGGAAATCTGCGATTTATTTGTAAAAGGTTTGGCAGAAAATGGGATATCTTTTCGAGCATCGAAGAGTTTTATGGTTAATGAAATCGAATATTTCGTCGATAAGTGTGAAGCTGTAACTTTGGATCGTAATTTTTGTGCCCATTTTGTCCTTAATCCTATGTATCCATAAAATTTAGATCCTTTGAATTTTTAAGATGTGCATCACAGTGAAAAATAGCCGATCGTTAAAGGAACTGTGTAATAGATAATATGCGTAAATTCTGTGTGATTTTAAGGCCGGTTAATTCTGTACCTTTTCCTAAAATTTCTGTGAAACTTTTTATTGCATTGTATTTCTCCGTTCTGAAATTAAGTACAATTTCTATCTGCCTTATTGCCAGAGAAGCTCATTTCTCCCCTATGTTTTACAAGAAAGTAATATATAATCCTTTATAAGTATTCTTCCTATTGTAATTGAAATTTAGGTGCAATTTATTATAGTTATTTTATTATTTGTTTCTGAAAATTTCTGCAATTTAGTATAGCTTTATTTTCTTCAAAGAAGTTTTCAAGAATTATGTAGGGCTATATTGTGTTAGTCTTTAAAACCTTTTTTTTTTCAGTTCGGATTGCTGATTGATTCATAAATTTTAGTTTTTTATTTAAGAAGGTCTCTGATCGCCTGAGATTATGAAAGTAATTTTTGAAAATGAAACATATTTAATAACCTCCTATAAGGGAGTAAATTAAATGCTAAAAACTTTTAATCTTGTTATATTATTGTTAATAAGCTATTGTTACTGTGATAAGAAACTGGTAAGTAATATTTCTAATGCAGTAAACTTATTTACATCCTTTTTAATCAGAAATGAATGCAGGGTTGAGTTAGAGAATTTCAAGTGAAAAGGAAAGTATATTTATTACATAAATTTCATTGTTTAAATGTAGTCTCTGTCATTTTCTGTGATTTCTGCCCGTCTACCAAGCAACTCGTACGTCTCTTTTTTGAAGAATTCATTTGGCTTTGGTGCGAGCATTTCCGATCTTTTGTTAACCGTAAAAGTTCTTGACATTAAGAAAATCCTCCGATGATCTGAATAGGTAATAATCTTGGAAAGTAATGGGCTCCTTTCACAAGGACACAAAGGCGGATTCAACGAGTCTTCAAAACTGGTCCTACGAAACGGTTTCTTTCAGATAACGAAGTATTATCGATAACTTGTCGAACAAAGCATAGGTTTTTTTTTATTATTTTTATTTCTCTCAGACCACGGCGAGTGGGAAAATTTACCGTTCAGATTCTTTTCGTTATTTATATCACTGTGCGCTACGTCTCAACAGCATAGCTGATTTAACTTATCCGCTTTATAGAATGGTAACGAAATCTTGTTTAAAATTTTGAAAGCAGAAATTATTCACAGAAATGTTAATGGGACTACCTGAGATAACATTTCTTTTCTTACAGAATTGCTACAAACAAATATATATATCGGGTTTTCACAAAAGTTTTCCGCCACCGCAAATATCGTCTGCGCAAACAGTTCACATTGGCGTTTTTAATCATATTTCGTCAAACAATTTTTGGCAATTGAAAGAAAGAAACTTGCGTTAGAACACTGTGTTGTGAACTTTGTAAAAAAATATCGTTATCATTAAGTACAAGGTGTCTGAAATGGAACTATCACGCGACCAGATTAGAATCATCATTTACTTCCAAATCTGTTGCAAAAGGCAAGCTACAGAATGTCCCAAAATTATGTGTGCAACTTTAGGTACTGTATGGTAATGTTGTATCACATGAAATTGTGAAGGTTTGATACGGAAAGTTCAATAACAAGAACTATGACATTTAAGAAGTAAAGCGTTCTGGCCGCCCTACTGATGTTGATAAGGCCCGCCTGGGAGAACGCGTGGAAGAAGATCAGTGTGCAACCACTCGAGAGTTTGCTAAAGTGTTAGACGTTAGTGCCATGTCTATTAATCGCGCTATGTGTCGCATGAACTCGGCGTACAAATTTTAATCTCTGGGTGCCGAATGAAATGACTCAGTCTGATAAGGACAGACGTGTTTGGGCCTGCACTAATCTGCCCGAATATCAACGAAGGACAATATTCTGGACTGGATCGTCATTTGTGATGAAAAATGGATTTTCGCCAACAACATAGGACGAAAATGGGTTAGTCTGCGACCGGTGAGCCCCTCGGCAGCGTCGCAAAGCGCTACTTTGTATCTGGTGGGATGGCCGTGGTATTATTCACGAAAAGTATCTGGGAAAAGGTTAATTCTCGAAAGTAAGGTGTACAGCGAGGTGATAGTCCTTATTGTCTATCAAGGAAAAACGTCGAACTGAGTTTGGACGCAAAAAAAAAAAGTAATTTTTCATCAAGATAATTCAAGATCACTTATGTCTGCATTCGCCGACTGGACTCTGTATAGGAATGGGATCTTTTGCCACACCCACCATATAGCCCCGACTTCGCTTCTTCGAATTTCTACCTTTTTCACACTCTTGGTGTTATATTCCATTCTGCGCAGAACATCCAAAATGAGTATGAACTGTTTTTGGACTCGCGTCCTCAAAATTTTTGAGCCGAAGGCTTTGACGAACTACCAAACGTTTGGCAGAAATTCATAGATTTGGGTGGTGATTACTACCCGCACTATACTGCTTTTCATGTTTTTTTTTTTTTGCTGACTTTACTAAGAACGTTTTTGGCGGAAAACGGTCTGTACAACCATATATATATATGCGTAGTTAAAGTGTAGCATTCATTATTTTAATTAACCAAATTATTTTTAGTTTGAACTTTCCTATCGATATCTCAAAGTTTCAGTTGCTGCCCGAATTTAGCGCGAGCGAGATATTTATGCAAATCGCATATATCTGTTAGCAGTTTAAAAGGCAGGAGTTAACGAGGGGAAAGACAGAGCCTTGGATTTATTGCCGTAAGGCTGTGCGCGCAGAGATTTCCTCTGTGTACTAAAAGTTCGCCTTCATAGGCATTTGCAATTTCCAGTGTTTGCTAGTGAAATTCGCATTATTGCATTTCACTAAGAGTTAAGCTTCCCTCGCCGTCCTACTTAAGCTAAATTAGGTATTTGAATTTGTTAACACACTTTATTTCATATTATTTTAGTTCAGCCCAAGTAGTGGCTTACTCTCAAATTGGAGAGTTGTAATTATCTGAATTAAAGGGTCACTTTTAAACCCTCCTTCTGACTTTGTAGTTCTTCAACACTAAAGGACATAGCCTAGATTATACATATAGATTTGCTCACTGTCCTCTACATAGGGTTTCACAGCGTATGCTCACAAAGAAAGTCAAGAGATTGAAGGAGAAACCTTATAAAAGCTGTAAATATTATAAAAATATAGTGTGCTTATTAAGTATTTCAAATACTAGAAACCGAAAAGGGCCCCCATAAAAACAAAAAAAAAGTAAATTAATAGCTTTAGAGATTTAAAAAAAAATTATGTGAAATTGTCTGTTGTTTTTAAAGTGTAGTGCAATAATTTTAAAGTAGAAACCATTTATAACTTAAATCACTTAACTTAATTTGTTGAAGTCTTTAAAATTAAACATTGCAGAAGACATTCTTTACGGAATACAAAAGAAAAATTCTGCATCGTGTAAGAAATTTTTAATGAAAGAACAATGTTTAAAGAAGAGTGTGCGGTTAAGTATCTTCTCCAACGGCTGATCACAAAGCCATCGCTCAAGTTTAAGAAATGAATCGAAAGATAGGCTGTCAGACTGCGGCAAATTAGTTTCGTAATAACGTTTATTAAAATATACAAAATTACATTTATTTGTGTTAAAGCTTATTTTTTATAAATTTACTAATGTACTAATGTGTTCAAGCTATTTTATTTTCCTTTTTAGATGAATTAATCAGTAATAAAATAAATTAATCACTTGGAAAACCAACAATTAACTTTTCATAATGTAATTCTTACAGATTTAATTCAGCAAACCAGTGATCTAAAATTTTCAATCTTTACTTATTTAAGTAATTTAGTAAATTAGTTCATTTGCAAAAATAAACATATTTTTAAACCCTTCAAAATATTAATTATTATTTAAATTGCTTGTAACCTAACAAGAATACTCTATTCTTTCATTCTAAGAAATATGAACCATAAGACGAACACTGTAATAGGTTGTGGTGAAGGTGATTCTGGTAAGCGGTTGGACTGCATTTATTTTACCAGAATCTAATTCAGATTCAGAATCTAATTCTTCTGAGCCGCGTATTTTTTATTTATTAATTAGCATATTGATTTTTAAGCCATAGACAGCATAATTTTTTCAATACTTTTCTGTAAAATCAAACCATAGATGTGCAGAAGGTCTGACAACTGCCTAAATCCTTAGGTTTCGGTGGATTCCAAGATCTTTTTTTTTTTTTCCCTCTTGATACAAACAAAGCAAATTAAGAAAACCTTTTATGTCATAAGAAGTTTCTGAACAGATGGGCCCCAGACTGCTTTGATCGAACCCATGTATATGTGCAAAGCGCAATGAAATCCAAAAAAGAATAAAGCTATTATTTGGACATAAACTCCGTTTTAAGAAGGCCTAATGAATATCTGCCTAAGGGAAGAGATGCATTTATGGGGAGAACTTTCTAAGTGAAACTGGCTTGTATTAACGTTACACATGGGGAAAATCACGAAAATCGACCACGCAACTAGACCTTTCGCTTGTGTTTGAATTTAGGTCACTTTACCAGAATTCAGCGGTCTTTAACAACTCCGCCTTTAGTGGAGCCTGCACATGGACAATGAAGCTTCGTGTTTAGAATTTTGCTTGTGAAGAAAATGTGCATGTTGGAAATGAAACTTCGTTTTTATTAGTTTACATGTGAAGAAAATGTAGACACTGAAAATGAAGAAAATATATTTTCGGCACTGAAATACGTTCATGTATATATAACATTTATGTTGACAAAATTTTACTCAGATCAGAAGTTTTAGATGAATGTTTTCCATTGTGTTCTCCTTTTCGTAACAAGAGCTTCCTCTTCTGATGGAGTGACAATTTAGAAATATTTTGAATAAAAGTTAGTTTTCATGCAATATTTTATAACCCTGTTGTTAAATATACATTTTTGTTCCTCTTTTAACATTTTTGTTTAAACATAGCTTATCCAAATTATAAACAACGTTATAATGTGTATATATGCGACTGTATTTTATCTGAGTAAGAATACCTTTATGCCTAGGAGAGGAAATTTTGCAAATAAACTAGAAATTTAGGACAAAAGGAATTTTCTGCATGAAATTTCTGATTTTTCTGAAGAATTACCACATACGTTTATTGTCAGGTTTTGGATGAAAAAATATCGTTTGCATGAAGTAAATTTGCAGATAGCTGTCCATTGGATAAAATTTTCAATCGCTCAACGGTTATGCGCAGTTAGGAGATGCATTGATATGTATTCAGTTCCAGCATTAGCTTTAAGAAATGCTATTCTTGTATTTAGTTGATTTTGTTTTTGTGAGAAGAAATGCGGTAAAATCCTGTTTAATATATCTTATATATATATATATATAAGAAAATACGACAACTGTTTGAAAAGCTAATTAGCGATCTTAAAATTAACATTCTAAATTTGGTGATCTCTCCTTTAATTCATCTGTTCTCCCGAATTCGAGATCTTTCGAGTTACCTAACGCTGCTGGAAAAGTGCAAACCAAAACTAATATTAACCAATCATAGCTGTCTCTAGAATCGCACCTACTCTGGTGAGCTAATTACGTCATTTTCTCTTCTGCTGCCTTCCACCTTGCGAATAACTCCTCCTCGCTTTGCTTTCCCGTCTAAAATGCCTGCGTCTTAATTCTAAGAACCAATGTAAATAGCAGTTTATCATCTTTCATTATGCTTGAATCATAGAAATTTATCGGATTTCATTATGATTGGATAAACATCTATGGAGATAATTTTATATGTGAAAATAAAGACTGGAAGTTCTTCAAATTCATGTTTTGTAATCTTCATCTGTAAGCTTTCACGCTCAGCTATGACGACTGCAATCTAATTTCTCCTTCTATGCTCATCGAAATCATATATATATATAACAAGATAGATATATGTATGTAATAATTTTCTTTCTGTAATTCGAATCCTGTCGACTTTTATAAATATTGTCATGTTTTCGGAACACAGTCAGGATGGCAGAGTAGAAAGTAAAAAAAAGATGGGACTGAAGAATTTAAAGCTTCATATCTTTATTCAATTCAGATAGCCGATCATTTTTTCTTTTAGACGAAGAGCACCAAAATCATGACTCATGATCTTTCTCATATAATTAGAAAATACTTAATTATGTAAATTTACAATAAAACTTATAAATATACATATAATTTATAGCTAAACATCCAATTTAGAATTATAAGACAATAATATATGTAAGAAGAATATCAAATAATAAATTAGAATTATAAAAGTTCTCAATGTTCTTCAAAATGTCCATTGAGAAATGAAATTTTGTATTAAAGTTCTTTTCACAAAAATAGTTGAAATTGAATGGACTGTTTGTTAAAATCTATTGATGGGGAACATCTTTTATTTAAAAATTAGAAGATGTGCAATTAATGAGTAAATTACTATAATTGCATTCATTCTTCTCATTGCGGGTAAGTAACAATATATTGACATATTTTTAAAGCAATATAAAAATTCAATACAAAACATTATAATATAATGCCTTAAGAAAACTATTAAAAAAATACGATAACTTTGCTCTACGCGAACAGGCAACCTCTAATTAACTTTCCGCTAGACCAGTACTTTCGAGAACACTCTGGCACAACCGTCACTATAAATAGCTGTACGTTTTTCGTCAGACCGCTGCCCGCGAACTCTGCTATTAGAACGCTCGCTGCTTGGTCTTTTTCTTATCTTTGTTCAATAACTTATGACGCAAAAATCTTAAATTGGATATTACCTAATTTAAATCCCTACGGATATGTAATTCGGTGCGCTTCGTCTAAAAGGAAAAATGATCGGCCATTTGAATAAAGATATGGAACGTTCAATTCTTCAGTCTCATCTTTTTTCTATTTTTCACTCTGCCATCCCGACTGTGTTCCGAAAACATGACATATATATAGATAAATAGTTATAGATATAGGTAGATAGATTGATAGAAATAGATATACTGGGTGACCTAGAAGTCCGTTAACATTTGAAAATTCAATAACTCACTGAATAATGCAGGTAGAGAGGTAAAAACTGCCACACGTGTTTGAAATGTTATGGGGTTTTACTGAAAGAAAAAAGTGCTTAGAACGGTCACAAATAGCGCTTAAATAAAAAAAAAAAAAAAAAAAAAAAAAAAAAAAAAAAAACCAGTAATTAACATAACAATTGATTTTTAGCAAATACTATGTTCTTTATAACAAATTTTCAACATGTCAGCCGTCATCATCATCAATAGCTGTAGTCGAGGGGAGAATGTTGTGAACAGCACATCTGAAGGTATGGTGAAGAACTCAGTAGGATGTTGTCTTTTAGCATCCCTAATGAGGTCGGACGATCGCGGTAGGCTTGCGATTTCAGGTAACCCTACAATCAATAATCACACGAATTGAGATCTGGGAACATGAGAAGCCAAGCATGACAGAAGTGGCGGGTCAACACGCGATCCTCACCAAACGATGTGTGCAAGAAATCTTTCACACGCATAGCAATGTGGGGTGGAGCGCCATCTTGCATAAAAGACATACCTTCCAACAGATGTTTATCAGCCTTGAATAGGGATGAGGCTATTCTGTAACCTATCAGCCTACCTCCCACCCGACACACTGACCGTTTGAATAGCAGAACTGCACATTTCCTCGAAGAAAAGGGCTCCGATCACGATCGATGTGATAAATTCACATCACACAGCGACCAACAGCCGGAGGCAAGGGTAGAAAAGTAAAAAGGTCATGAAGAGAGACTGATTCCCTCTCACACTACAGCTCATTTCATACACGATTCTCATAGGGCGTCACTGACATTTTGCTGCTCAGCGCCATATATTGGCCTCTTTTTTTTCTTTTTCTTGCTTGGGGGGGCTTTCAATAAAACCCCATGGCATTTCAAGCATATATGTCAATTTTTACCTCTCTACCTACGTTATTTCGTTAATTTTTGAATTTTCAAATATTAACAGACTTTTGGGTCACCCGTTATATTAAGTAAAATATATACTTAAAATAATTACATCGATTTAGTTGTTAAATTGTTTGAATCATGCCATTGGTCATACTTTGCTTTTTATGTAGGGAGTTTTTAACTAAAGTAGCAGAAATTATATAAAATATATATATATTAAGCAAAATATATATGTATATATATTTTAATTAAAATAATTGCACCGATTTAGTTGTTTGAATCATGCCATTGGTAACATTCTGCTTTTTATGTAGCGAATTTTTAATTAAAGTAGCAGATATAATGTAAGAAAATTCGTAACATTAAGTATCTAGAAAAAATTGTAAAGAACGACGATCTTTCATCTTCGATATCAGTGGGAAGGGAATTCAGCGCCCTTCTGAACACGTGGTAAAGAAATGCCTACTTCCAGACCACTGTACTGTACAGCGTATACTGAATACTGTACAGAGTATATACAACTGAATTTTGTACAGAGTATACTGAATACTGTATAGAGTATATATAAATAAATATTGTACAAAGAAATTATGCGTGTGAACGGGGCCTGAATGGTGAATAATAATGAGTCACACCTTTAATATCCCACCATATACAGAGCAAAGCCCTTCTTTAGATGCAGTCTTAGTTTCTCTTGGGTTTAATGATTGTATTTTCCGAATAACCTTAGCATAAATTATGAATTTTTCAGTAGCACTTTTCATTTCTGATAAGCTGCTACCAACTACCAAGTGTTAAATGTTCAAACATTTCAGGTGAAATTAATTAATGCAGTTTGTCGACAGGGATAAGATCTTTAATATAAATTGAATTCTTAGGTAGAGAAAATCTCCTATCGTCCGAATCAAATTTTTCTTTTCATTTCATTTTACTTTCGCCATGTAATAATACCGTCTTTGGATCCATTAATTTTTTACGTCGGAAAGTAATGGACTTTCTATATAAGATTTTTTTCGTCGCTTTCTGTTCTGTAGCACAGCCTACGTATTCTGGCATAAAAGCATTGGTTGGGTGATCACTTTAACGGAGAAGAAAGTTGTCTTTCTCTTGCTTTCTTGCTGATTGCGAATATCCGGTCCGAATAGTTCGTACTGCCCCTCTTCCACCCAAAATGAGATTAATGTTCCTGGCCTTTCATTCTAGCCAATCCTTCGAGAGCTATCTAGTCGTGGTGAAGTAACATTTTAAAGCTCCTCTGAGTCTACTGTCGACATTTTTGTTGCTCAGTGACGTTCCAGTTTTGAGTTTGATCAAATTCTCCTGGGAAACGTATTTGCTGTAGCTATTTCCTATTTCGAGAAGAAAACTTTCGGTAGAGATGATGGCAGTTTTTATGTCTTACCGGTGCGGCGTATTTTGTTGGTTTTAGAGATTCTTTAATATGCACTGTATACTTGATTTTATTTTTCCCATGTGAACAACAAGTAGGTGTCATGAGTCCATTAAACTGTTCTTTGTATATTATTCATTTTGAAAGACGTTGCTTGGATACTGGAGCCCTTAAAATTAAAATTAAACTTTATATTCATACTTTATTTACTATGAGTGCATTGCAGGGAATGCGGATATAAAACATTTCAAAAGTTATATTTCTTCTTTTTTATCTATTTATTTATTTATGAACTTATTGTTATTTCTTTTGGCAATCAAATGACCTGATAGCTTGCAATATATATAACAGCGCGTATTCACCACTTTGCGTCATGTGAAAAAGTATGTAGGCACGGCTCTTAAATCATCCCTTTGTAACCTAAGGATACGCGTGTGTATGGTATATTGTTTGTAAGTTTATAATATGTTGGAAATTATATTTTTATTATTTAATTAGCTTCGGACATGGTTTAGTTGCCAATTTATTTCAATAATATGAAACTGTATTTTTTATAATATTTTTCCCTATACTTACTTTTAATTTCTTGACTTCCAATTTTTTTCCTTCTCTCTTTGAGTGAAATAATAAGATTCTTTCTTTTGATTAATTTTTTTCTATTTTATTTATGTACCTAATCTCTTGCAGACACTTATAAAAACATGGTAAACAATACTAATAACAAAGCAAAGAAAAAATTTCAAACTTGTTACGTTTTATCTGAAACCTAAATTTTGATACTTGCAAGAAATTACTCCTGGTTACACTTCAGTTCAAACTTAATTCCGTAATAACGTGGTTACACTTCAGTTCAAGTAGATTGGCAGCTAAATGGCAGCACACTCAGTATTTTCTGTGTTGATGGTATTATTTCATGTTTAAAGTTATGTGTAAAGCATGTAGAGCATCTCCAGGTCCGTGATATTAACCAATACTGACTGATGGATTCAGTGAGCTGCGCATATGTAAATTTGGATTAGGTGGGTCTTGTAGTGTTGATTTTAGAGAGTATTTAATTATACTTCAGTCAAGTGAAAGGCGCAGTATGTTGCAAATAAGCGTAGTAGCTATAACTGCTGTCAGCGGTTTTATTTGGCCAGACCTCTTATGTTGAACTGATTCTTTCCTATGATATCCAAAAAAATTTTATTTTTGGTCCAGAGAAATCCCTGAAGTTATTTTTTCTCACAACAATTATGAAATAATCCAATTCAGCAATTTTTCATTAAAATCGCCAAGGAGGGTTTGCGCGAAAGTTGTCCGTCGTGGTAATAAATCGTTCAAAAAAACTTCAGCTAAATAGAAAGAAATTTTATAAAAACTCGAAATTTTAGAAAACCATTTGCTGTGGGATAAAACCAAATGATAAATAATTACAACCCTCTTTCTTTTTTTTTATTAAATTTTTCTTCAACACATATAGGAGCACAAATTATATATAATTTTGTACAAGCAGTTACAAACTTTATTTCTTACAACTTGATACATTACTACTTGGAACTGCTTTACTATTAAAAGCTTTTTTTACTGCTTGAAACTTCAGAGTTAATGGCATTTCGACTATGATAAAGGTGGCAAAAGTTATTAGCTGAGGGGAGGGAATTATAGAAGTATAGCAGAAAATCTTACCAATGACACATTAATAATATTATAATATGAAACAAATGGCCACAGAAATTTTAAAGTAATGGAAAAGAGATTTGCTTTGTTACTTCACAGTAAAACTGTAATTTTTATTTTTACTTAATAAGGAAAAAATATAGGATCGAATTGATGAATTCCCAATTCAATGATGATTAGAAATATGGCTTCTTCAGAAGATTTCCGTTCAAGTTCTAGAATGCTTTCAAAATTTCTGCTGTTGAAAATATGTGAACAACTTTGATTGACAACTATTGCCTTTATTCCAGCTAATTCTTTTTACAGTTCCATTCCATGCAGCTTTTCTTTGGTCATTGTTTCGCGTTTCAAGATAATGTAAGATGGAAATTTTTGTCCATCAACAGTAACAGCAAGCATAATAGTAATTCTGGACTTATCGTAACCAGTGTACTTCAGTAAGACTGTTTTTTCCACCTCTCTTATTTACCTTAAGTTTCGAAGACATATCAAAATAGGTCTTTGGTCTTCATTTCCTACATTTCCAAGATTGTAGCTATGTTTTTTTGCGTAATGATATAACATGCTTCTGAAAATTCAAAATGTTTTATTAAAATCGACAGGGCGTTTTTGCGCGAGAGTTGCCACCATCGTAGTGATAAACCGTTCCGTTTTATCATTTTTCTACACCAACCCATACTTTCTTTAAAGTCCTTTTTATAAATGCTTAAATGAGCAACCTCTTGTAATCCTTTCAGTTTTTATAACTTCACGGGATATTGGGGCACGCTTCATTTCGCGTTTCTATTACGGATTTGAACATTCACTGCTTAACTTCATTAAACCTTTCTTTTTGGGCTCACTAAAAGATTTTCTTGAGAAATTTACATTCTTGTATTTTGTTAAATCTTCTCTTCAGAAACGGATGTTTACTTCCTGAGCTCCGTATTTCCTTGAAGCTCTCAAATTAACAATTTTAAAAATATCGTAAATTCTCCTAAATATCTTCATTTATTTGTATCTTTGATGAGCCTTTTTCCTCAACGCTAGTATTATTAATCGCATCCTCTTCTTTATGGGCAATAAAGAATAAAATAAGTATCCTTCGCGAGAGAAAACATGCAAGACATAACAGTTGCGAAAGAAATGGAACACGCTTATGTGAATCTCAGACGCAGTATACAAAATGGGACTTCCCCAACTTGACTTGTTTAGAGGGTATGGCCGTCGCGTTATTCCGAGCCTCTGCGCGGATCGGGCGTAGGCATGGGCAAACCAGTAAGAAGAGTTGTTACATAACATTACCTAAACCTCGAATTTAGTTCGAGTCATATTTTTTTTTATTTACCTAAACCTCGAATTTAGCGCGAGTCATATTTAAAGGGAAATTATAAGTAAAAATATATCGCGTTATATTCGAGCTAATGGCGTATTTGATTATTTTTAATATAAAATTATTGAATTAAGTTATTTTCTTCATTTTACTTATATTGCGCTAGTACCACAGTCTCAGAAAGTGACCACTTAGATGTATATACGTATAACAGATTGTTAATTAAGTATTTAAATAGCTATTCATAGCTTATTTAATTCTTTCATCGTTTTATAGTGAAAGGATGTAGCGAAAAATTCATCAAAATTGTGGTTGTAGACTTTTTTTTAATCTACTATATCAGAGGTGCACTGTTATATTTGTTTCTAGTGCATGAATTAACTCCTTAGTGTTGTATATACACTATTATAGAAACCTTAAGCAATAGATTCATTTTTCAACATACAACCATGATATAGTTGAAAAGGCATTTTTCGATCAGTACAGTGTAAAGCCAACACAGTAGAAAGGTGATGCATATGCAAATATCAGCACCATGGCATCATAAGGTTCGTCAAGGCATGCAAAACGTGAGGAGTCAGCGTGTTGTGCAAGGCAACTTAAACGGAAGCAAGGATGGCGCATCTTCAGCCATGTTCTTGCAAGTGAAAATGAGATTGTATGCGCAGTCTGGCTATAATAAAACATCAGGGTGCTTTTACAGGTGGTAGAACGATCGGCAAACTTGACCTCTGTTGCCCAAGAGTTTGAAACTAAAAAAAATCTTTTTTTACGAACCTGGGAAGCCTTTCAAACGAGAGATACAGCTGTAAGAATGGTTGGTAATGGTCAGCCAAGAATAACAACGGTGTCTGATGCCCGTTATTTAGCCATTCAAGCGAAAAAATGATCGAAACAAAACTGCGATTGAAACAAACAACTTAGCAATGCTATTTGCTCAGCACTTGCGCACGGCAACCGTACGACAAGTGTTTGTGGCTGCCATCTGAAAACTGCATACCATCGACAACAACACATCAGCAGCGCTGTTTACATTAGTGTAGAGAACGCTAAGATTAGATACCTCAAAATGGAATTACGTCCACTTTACCGATTAGAGTCGTTTCAGTCTGACAAATCATCCTTGCCACCAGCTGATATGGAGATAGTAGGGACACGCTTTCATCCCACTAAGATGGGGGAACGAAACCGTTGTGGTGGTCCTGGCATGCTCGTATGCAGAGGCATTATGGTGAACGGACGGATAGAACTCGACATTTTCTACCAGATTCAATTACTGGAAATCGTTGCCGTGATGAAGGTATCCTTCCCTACGTGCGTTTTTCCGGGGTGCTATTGGTCCCGACGTTTATGGATGACAGTGCACAGTTACACAGGACTGATGCTATTGAGGTGCTCTTGTCAAATGAAGTATCCACAGAATGGGTTGGCCAGTGTGCTTCCCTGATTTAAATTCCATTGAACAGGTGCGGGATACTTTACGAATACGCCTGGCTGCACAATCGTACTCTCTGGAGAACTCCAGCAACTAAAACAAATGCTCCTTGAAAAATAGAAAATCATACTCCGAGAAGTATTACAAAATCTGGTATTGAGTATCGATAGACTTTGCAAGGTAACCATTGCAGTTAAAGGAGGTTAGACCCCTTACTAAGTCTCTTTGGTTTATTGGTCTCCCTCTTGGCCAGACAGTTTTTGATAGCAACACCATTCTGTTAATACAGCTTTTTTCTGTTCTTTCCGTACTGTATTCTTCCTATTCATTCCCCCTATGATACTTTCCTCATCTTGTAGTTACTTCTTTATGCCTCTCTAGTATGAATTTCATGTCTCTCATGTTTTTTTTTTCGGATTTACGGTCAAAATCAGGAAAATTTCATTAGTGTGTATAAAATAAAAAGTCTATATTGGATGAGTGAAATAATTTGTTAATCCTGCAGGCAAGATTTTGAAATAAAGTTTATTAATATAATTAAAATGATTAATTTATTATGCATTTGTTTCTCTTTCCGGAAAAGTTCTTAATTTAGCTGTCACTATTCTACTTTATGAAATTAAATAACTTAAAAATGTATTCTTTTAAAACTAACTGTTTGTGAGACCATAATGAAGCAGGAGAAAAATTTCGTCTCATAATTAATATAATTTTATTTCTTAAGCCATGCCATTGTCATATTACATAAACGAAAAAAAGGGGGAGCTTTATTTCACGCATGAGAAAAAGTTATGTTTAATATTTTTAAGGTGGTATGGAAATGATTAAATGATATCCCTATGGTGGTGGTTCTAAAAATTTTGCGAAGTTATAAAAAATAATGAAAAAACTACAAATTTTAAAATGCGCCAGTGTTTTAAATATGTCGAAGAGAGGAGATGAAAAATCTCTCGTCGTATGCAAGTGAAACTAATACAGAATTTTTCGCTAAAAGGTACTAATAATAAAGAACTCTTTTAAGTATGCTACTATTACGGTTGAAATAGTTCAATTATAGTTTAATATTTTTCTAATTTTACAAAATCCTTTAATAATTTGTTTCTGGACATGCTGTATTTTATGGAAGGTTTTAATTTTTGAAATTTAAACTGAAATTTCAGAATTTCTATCATTCATAGTTTTCTATCTTTATGCTTCAGAAAAGGAAAAAAATATCTCTGTTAGAATCAGTATTGCTTAACAGTAAATCGCCATCTTGCATTTTTATTTGACATTAATGCGTTTACATATCATTTAATTTTCAAGAAATGCAACATGAACTTGAAAGAGCTTTAAAATATTACACGATGGATCTGAATAAATTTTATTGTTTGCATTTTATATGCATTACTTTGCCTTTCACGACATCCCATATTCATTTATACTTTCAAATATCTTTTTATCCTTTCAGATACCCAACATTTATTCTGTTGGACGTCTTTCAAGTATCCAACATCATTTATACATTCATACTTTTTAAATTATTTGTTTTTCAAAATTTTATTCATTGATCGTTTTTCGCAGATTTTATTATGTCTGTTTTTCTTCCTTTGTTTATGTATATGAATTCTCTGTTAAAACCGATTTTAAATATATTAAAGAGTTTCTAAATATTATGGAAAAAGAAGACTAATATTGATGCATTTTGAGTATATTACAAAGGGAAGAATAGACTTTGTTAAAATGATTATTATTAAAAGGGAAAAATTATTCTTATGGATTTTATATATTATTAGAAAGAAAAGAATTCTACTCTTGAGTTTTAAATATGATTGAAGTAGGAAGAATACTTCTTATTTATTCCCTTCAACATAATAAATAGTACTTGTCTGGGAAGTTTGTAGAGCTATTGTGTTGATTTCGAAGCAAGAACATTAAAAATGAGCAATCCCATTGCCCAGATTCGAACTCGGGATCTCCCTGACTGCTAGCCGGACGTATTCCCAATTACTCCACGAAGGCACACTATAAGGAAGGAGAACATCCCTTACATTCTTCTTTATTTACAGGGTTATCACAGGCTAGAAGAAACTTCTCCGAGAAATGAGCTTGTCCATCGCCTACTGCACTGATTATCATAAATTAAAGAAAAATCACAAAAATAGCGATACTCCCTCAAAAATAAACCAAACCGTGTAAAATTTTAATATGTTGCCAAGTAAGAGTAGCTGAGTAAAACTGCAATATGTAAATTAGTGGCGCTGCACTCGGAATACGTCATCTGCGAGGAGCATAAAAGTCAATGCTTGAGAGCAAGCCCTATATTATTTTTAGTTAATGTATAGTTCTGCTTTGTCTCCCAAGGTCTGACAGTTGTTTATTTAATTAAATTGCGAAATTGCGTTTTGACTAAAAATATTATATTAGTATATTTATATATATATTTAAAATATTAAGTATAGTTTTTATCGGACTAAGGTCTACTTTATTGAAGGGAACTGTAACCAGACAAATTTCGCTGCGCTTTCTTTATTCATTTAGAGGTTATTCTTAGAAATGGGCACTTCTATGAAAGCTCTGTCTGTTACAAGTCCAACATAATGTATATGAATTATTACGCAAAATTCTCGTTTCTGAAGTCGACTCATCCCTGAGTTTCATCTCTGATGTATCGTATAAATATCTTCAGATCGTGATAAATGGATATTTGTAATCTTTATGTTTGATATTTTTTGTAACGTTTTGCTAGGTTTAGTTTGTCTTTCTGGTTTTTTTTTTGATATGATTGGTAGGATACATGGTTATTTAACTTTATCTCATTTTTTTTTAATTTTTAGAGCACTGAAAGATCTTTCTTGAATAACACATTCAAAGAAACAGATTCTGCCTTACAAATGAATATGCATTTATATGTATTCGCTTTACTTATACTATTATTGTGAACTTTTTTCTTCAGTATTTCAGCGCGAGAATTTTTATTGATTGAATCTTTTAGGGCGAGAATATTTATAGATGAGAATTGATTCTTTTAGCAGTTTTAAGTCTAAAGGCACTCTATTTCACTTATTCCATTGTTTAGAAACCAGGACAGTGTGATGAACCAGAAAAAGTGTAAATGAGAATCCAGCCTTTTTTTCTCTTTCTTATAACTGTGCTTTAGTCATCAGGCAATCACTTATTAAAGCCATCGACACGCGATAGCTAAGTGACACATTTTACGTAATCTAAATTATAGCAGAATAAATTAAACTCAACATTAAATTTACAGGTTTTTACAGCATGAAGAAATAGGTAGAAAGAAACGATGATGCGTGGGATTATGTAGATTTTGGTTACAAGAGAAGGTAATCGAAAAAGTGAAATTCAATCAAAAAACGGAAGACGCCTTTATAATATTAGTATTTTTTACATTTGAATTTGTTTTACATTACTTTTCCAGATTTCTACTCAGTTAAGAATACGCATTAGTTGCATTTCACATGCAACTAATACATATTCTAAATTGAGTTGACATCTCTTTCTTTATTTTAAAAACTTTGTTTTGAATTATTTGCAAGTTTCATTGCGCATGTAATCACACAAAAGAACTGAAGAAAATGGTCTTATTTTTTCTCACCCAGTTAACTTTATGTCTCTCCCCTTTACTTATAACATCTGGCGGTCAGTGTTGTATAGGCCTCTCTGCTCGATAGACTAAATTTTATCACTAGGGGAATGTAGAGTTCGTTAATTTCCTGGAGACCCTAATGGGCTTCATCTATTATGCGCCGTTGAGTGCAGCTCCAAATGTGCCTCCCGCTTTATATGGCACGAAAAGTTGGCCTTAATTGGTTTTGGAATTAAGGAAGGAATTACTTTAAATTTATGGGCGTTTTTTCTATTTCTTCAACCGTACTCGCTAAATGTGTTAGGATTCACTTTTTTTCTTTCCTTTGATTTCTTTCTTTCTCGTACCAGTAAATAATTGTTTAAAAGGAATTAGTTTGTAATGCGGATTTAGTTTAAAATAGTTTTAATTTTTCTAAGTTTTGAACTTATTTATTTTTCATATTTAACAATCTTTAGAAACGAGTTCATAGGCTTTGGGGTCTTTTCTTCAAAAAGAATTGCTACCGATCTAAGTGCAGAAAAATAAACTCTTCGTTGATTAAGAAATTCTTGTTACTTTAGATTTTATGACAATAAATAAAATACGAATTATTAAAATATGATATTAATATAAAATGAAATAATATGTAAGATATAAAAATTTAAAGCAAAATAATATTACATAAAAAGGGAATTATTAATAAAACCATAGAAATAATAGTTACTATTTGCTACGTGCTTTGTCTGTTAACAAATACCGCTCTATAATCCGTTTCGAGCAGCTCTTCAGAAACGCTCAATTATTCCAGTTATTTTTAATAAAGACAATACTTTGACACATGTTGGTTTACTTATTATCCGAGTCTAAAATCTTCCAGAAATATGTGTTTCACTTGAGCGATTCGATTTCCTTTGTTTTTCGTTGCTTGTTTTCTACTGAAATTGAAAGTCTGGAAATGTTCTTCCTCTTTCACACTTTTTGTTCAGTTCGATTGCCCGTTGTTTTTCATATTGTCTGTGTTTTTGATAGATATATCTGCGTGTAACTTTGTTATGCCTTTTGTAAACCGTATTGTTTTTCCTCTTGGCCATGTATCAGTAAGCTATCTTTTGTACTTTTTCTTCTTTTGTTTTACTCTCTCTTTTTTAAATGTCTTGGATACAGAGGCTATTCGCACATGGTTTAGACGAATTTCATTGTATTTACAGAAATATTTTACCTAATATTTTTGTGTTTTAAATTGTAAGATCTGTCTCTGTTATTCCACACACACTAAGAATCGATCCTAAAATGAACCTGGCGAATTTTAGCACAGGCCTAAATGGATTACCAGCGCAGAAGAAGGGTGAAAAGTAACCCTTTATTAATTCAAAGTTTAACAGAAAGGCACGATCTTCGTGCATTACAAAAACACCGTCAACTTGCAGTGAAACATAAGTGCAGAATATAAATTCAAGTGGAATCTAAAATAAAATAGTGCTCGATTATTACGTTAAATTACACCTAACAGGTTGACTCGGTTCAATAAAGGTATCTAACTTACAATAAATTTCGATTCATCTATCATGACAACAGTTTTCCTTTTTTGTCCAGGTAAATGTTTCTCATAAAGAATTTCCTGCAGCGCGTTCTGCGTTCGGCGATATATCGTGGAGAAAGATGATGTACATTATGTTGTTTTCGCCTTTTTAAGATTCAAACCAGCATTAATCACTTTATTTATAGTTGACACTAAGCACTGCAAGGATTTTGCAATTGTCCTTTGATTGGCGGACTTTCTTTTAACATTAAATATTTTACCTTTGCAACATTCGAAACATTGGGTTTTTCCTTGGATATGCATTTGGAACAATTTTTACATTTGAACTAAATTTTGACTTTTCTTTTCCTTTCTTGCTGACAATATTACCTACCGTAGCTTTAGATATCCGAAAACGATGGCCTTTACACCGTTTTGTAGTAGCCAGATATAAATAATTTCCTTCGAAAAGAGCACAAATGTAGCCTTCCATCCGTTGTTTCTTTAAAAACGCCGTTTTGCATGAAAGCAAAACTGTCAAGTAGCAGACTATAATTTATTTTTTCGAAAATTGAAATTATAATAATAAATAAATTTCGAATTTCGAAAATAGTTGCCGTTGAAAAAGATTTCCGAGCGGTTTTTTTATAGCAAAGCAAAAACGTCTAAAAAGTATGCGAAAAGCCTCTGTATTTAGCAACTCTTTTCAAGCCTGATATGTAGCACCTTTGCGCAGATTTGAACGTCAGACCGGCAACACTCCTTATTCATCACAACGTAAGAAATTAATTAATTATTCATTAAACATATCTTTTATTATCAGCTGAATTGTAGCAACTAGCAATGCATATATTATTATCTACTGTGAAACTTTCTGTTTTAGTACGTAGCTCTACTATGTAATGATAAATAAAGCTAGTCGAGGAAAATCAACATACCGAGATATTACACTAAATACCGAAAATTAAATATTTCGTTTGATTTCTTTAACGTCTGTTTAAATTTCCCTTTTTTTTGTAAACTTTGCTAATAAGTAAAATCTTTTATTTTGTGATTATGTCTTTTTCATTTCCGTTAGATTAAGCCTTTTTTTCATCTGCATGTTTTAAAAATATGGGAAGTGTATTCTAATATTTAAATTCTTCCGTCAACTGTGAAAC
Source organism: Stegodyphus mimosarum (assembly GCA_000611955.2). Classification (NCBI taxonomy): domain Eukaryota; kingdom Metazoa; phylum Arthropoda; class Arachnida; order Araneae; family Eresidae; genus Stegodyphus; species Stegodyphus mimosarum. The sequence continues at coordinate 136,736 of KK120439.1, forward strand.
ATTTTAGAAAAAATGGACGCGAACGCATTAATCACCAATTCAAAATTTTACTTTTAATTTGAGAAGGTTTACCTATTCAAAATCAAAACATGATGATGTAAAGGATTTTCCAAGCAAAAATATAGAAGAATCTAAATATATGAATAACTGAGGCCAAAGTCCTTAAAAAATCCAAATAACTGCAATGTCCTTTTTTTTCTGTAGAACAAATATATATTTTTATTCATGCATGTAAAGAGGTTTTATTCTTTCGTTTGTCATTTATTATTTCAAAAAATATTAAATACAAACAGTAAAGGATTTTTACAAATGTTTTAGAGTCATGAAATGTGCTTATACCAAGAGAGCACGCACGAAGGAGGGAGATAATTTCTTTCAAACAACTGTATAAACTGTAGAAATAACATTTCAAAATTTATTTACAAAGATATAGATAAAATATATTGCTTCCATAAGCTAAAATATAAAAATCACTTTTTGGTAAAATTAAACAAGAATTTACTTTTTATTAACTTAAACCTTTAACCTATTTCTTTGTATAAGAAATTTGTAAAATTATTATTATTATTGTTTTTGTTATTCTTACTTTGCATAAGCTTTAAAAACCTAAACACTTAACCTTGTTTTTACTTTTACTGAGAGTAAACTAGGAAATTCTTTATCTTTATCTAAACGCAAAGTTTATTTATATTTGAATTAATATTGAACAAAAACATATCTTTAAGACAGAAGACAAACACTCGTCAAATAAATCATAAAAGTGGAGCAACAGTCTGTGTTAGGCGTAGAAAAATCTACGCTTAACACTGGTTTTTGCTTCACTTTTATGAAAAACAAATCTTTTTTACTGTCATGAAGCATTCAATGAATAAAACTCAAAAGCATTTAAATAAATTAAAAACAGATTTAATTTCATTGATGCAGAAAGAATAAGGGATTCGGATAATTTGAAAATTCTGTGTATTCGGAGTACCGATAACTTAGAACTCTATTATACTGTATAAGTAATTTTTAATGGAGATGCTGCTAATTAGCTATGCTGCTGAAATATAACTCCTTCAAGAAGAGTAATTTAATTTAATTTTTGCCTTTTTTGTAAACGTATAAGCTATTTCTCCCGCCTTCTTAGCATGCCATTGTGGTGCAGTGGTCAGCACACTCGACGCGTATTCCAGAGATCCGTGGTTCGAGTCTCGGCGAGGGCATTGCTCATTTTTCATCACCCCTGCTTTCAAAATGTATCTAATGTCTCTATACAAACTCACTTCTCCAATTCTACGCTTATATCGGCTGTACTGTCATTTTTGTTGATTTAATTGTTTTAAATGTTCAATCAGTTCTTGGTCTTCGTATTTGTTGGTTTTTTACTTCCTTGTACGAAGTAAAGGGAGCATTGTAATCGCGAAAGTTTTCGGTATCATATTTCACCGAAAATATCCATTTCCTCAAATCCATTTGAACGATGTTTTTGCATGACATCTGTACGTGTGGAAAGAATAGAGGACTCTTCTTTTTTTCCAAAACGGGATGTAAAGTGGAATCAAAATGGATTCATTTCTCAGTATGGAATTCAATATTCTCAATATCAGCATGAAAGATATTTTTGCATGACGTCTGTGCATTCGTACGTGTATATGTATGCATTTCGCATAATCAAAAACGAGTAGCCGCAGAACGTTGAAATTTTGTATGTGGGACTACTATAACATGTAGTTCTGCATCTCCCTTTTTGTTCGCAATCGGCCAATCAGAGTGTACCCACTCTGTTAACCAGCACGGTGAGCTCAGTTTTCAATGCTTATAGTTCGATAAATTGTACACTTTTTGCTCTAAAAGTGACTGAATTATGCTGTTCTTATGTTCTGGTTATGGATTTTATTCCTTTAGTTAATCTGCATGCGATGGTTGTAGAATTATCAAAAATTTAAAAGTTTAAGGGTGCTAAGCCTCACGAGACAACCATTTGTTTACATTTGAAATTTAGAATAATGAATTAAGTCAGTTCTGCACTAACTCCAGTGTCTTTTTGCCGAGTGGGACCAAAAGTAAACTTTCAGTTTGTATAGCAAAAAATCTGTCTTCCTGCCAGCGGGCCGAATTACTTGTTTTTCCATAGAAACTCTAGTTTTTATTGAAAAAAAAATTTTTTTAATTGTTTGTTTTGGTTTATTTGGTTAAATATTTGGTGTTTTATTAGTTTCTGTATTTTACAATTTTTAATGAAAATGTATTGTGTTTTTATGTATTTTTGCCTTGTCGCGAAATTATAACTGAATTAATTGAAATAGAAATATATCTCTAATGAAATTCGAGGGAATAAGTTTAAGTGAAATGCAGCAAAAAATATGTGTAATTTCATAGACGTACAGGGAATTCATGTTGTGTACATAGATATTTTGTTTTAAATATAAAGTCTTATATAAGCTGCTTTCTGCATATGTTTTCTTGTCAATTAGAAACTTCAGTTCAAGGATTTTCTATTAGGGGCTAATATGGAGTTAAATTCGAACGGTGTGTGGTTTTAAATTAATTTTTAAATAACAGTTAATACGTTTCTTTTCATTGCTTTTTTTAATTATAATAATTCTCAGCCCTCAAATATTGTTCATATCTTCAGGTTTACTAAATAGCTGAATTTTTTTTTCTGAGAACTGAATTCCTAGATGCGTAATTTAAGTACTCGCATCTATGAAGAATTTTTTTCCTGTTAATACCGGTTATTCTTACAATATTACCTAAACTCAATAGTTTGTACTCTTCGTCAGTGAAACAAGAGTCACAAATCCTTATTAAGCTCAGAATTGAAAGTATAATTTTTGTGGTTGATTTTTTAATTAATAAAGGAAAGCATACGAAAGCCATGTGTTTCGCGGGGATGCTTTCGAAGAAGACTGAGAATCTGGCTCGTATTTGTACGTTAAGAACGTATTTGTACGGGAAGCTCTATATTGGTATTTCGAACCGGGTTCAAGTCTAGATTTGAACCCGGTTCGAAATACCAATATAGAACTGCTAGACGCTGGCGTTTCGTCCCTGGCTTAAATTTTGGTAAACGTGCCCACCTGCGTATGGTTTCGGTGATTTTTGTCATTTGATCTCCTTACTCGATGTTTCCTACTCAGCTAGTTACATGCAGTTTTTTTGGTTTTATTTCCGAGGTCATCCTTAGGCTGAGTTTTGTATTCTGACTGCTTCGGCTATGGGAATGCGAAATATGCAAACTAGTATCTAATTAACACCTCTCCAGGTGGGTAGCTGGGTGGATAGTCTATAGACGTCGATATCATTTATCTCCTTCTCAGAGGTGACAATTAGTAAAGCTTGGCTTACCCAAGCTGGGCTTAGAACGCCAAGGCTTCGCGACACATTTAACGTTGCGTTTGAACACCTTTCGTGAACTGCTTACGCTGAGCGATCAGAGCCTATACGCGTCGTGGCATTGAATCAAACAGGCTCTGAATGTAATCCTGTGGAATGACATTCCATATGGCTTCGAGTTGACGTCAAAGTTTAGTTTTAGTGCGTGCCCCACCAGCTGTAACAGCGAGCCGCCGACCGATGAAATCCTAGACATGTTCAATCAGCAACATATTCGGGGAATAAGCAGGCCATGGAAGAAGCGAAACCTGTTGTGCCCTAAAGAAGGCTTGTGCAGTCTGAGAAACATGTTCACGGGCATTATCCTTCTGAAATACGTGGAAGAATGGGGAGGACTTCTGGCTCCACAACTTCCCTTATATATCGATCACGTTTGAGGTTGCCTCCAACCTGCAGCAGATGAGATCGAGAATTATAACCAATAACTCCCCACACCATGACTCTGGCTAACACGTGGGAAGAGACGCTCCGCTCTGTAACGTCTGACGGGTTTTTTTCCATCATTGTACTCCAGACTGTAACGAGATTCACCGGAGAAAACAAATTATTGCCACAGAGCACGCCATGTACTGTTTTGCCGTGCCCATTGGAGTCGGAGGCGTCTGTGAGGCAGCAAAAGGGGAATCCTGCGTAAAGGAACTCTTGCACGTAGTTCAAGATGCAGTAGACGGCGGTGAATCGTGGAGTTACACAACACCTGTAGCCGTTCTTTAACGTTTGCTGACAGACAAAAAGACGCTCTACAATCCGTCACAGCCACGCGGATGAGGTGTGTGTCGCCCCGTGCCGTTGTGGTTTTCGTGACCCACTGCCATGATTTCGTCTTGTTTGGTTCTCCTTTGTCGATTTCTTCCAAACAGGCATCACTGTTGTGGCATTACGCAGCGTGCGGGCTGCGATTGCTCGATACGAAAGTCTTCCCACTCGCATACTGACGATATGGCCTCGTTGGAATTCCTTAATTTGTTGGTATGGCACCCTCCTTCGTTGACTAGACATATTGATCACTAAATAAACGTTCACTGCAGAAACAGGACGATAAACAGATCGCAACACTACTTTACAGACCTTTGCATGCATGGAACAAGCGGCCGGTTCTCATTCCATGCATGCACAATCGCTTTGTAATTCTAATAATTTGCATGTCTTATCTCACTTTACATTTTCTGTAAGTTTGGTTCAATTTGTTTAATTCCTTCATGGGATTGGACATTAGGGTATTACGCGTCTTTGTGCGCTGTAAAATAAAATATGAACCTGTTTGGTAGGAATATATGAGTTGGAATTCTTAGAATACCACTTTTGAGACTGCACATTGAGGTTTCAGTATGTTGGTTGTTTAACTCACAGCTCTAATAATAAAAATATTTCAATATATTTTGAGCGTAAAATTTCAAGGTGAGTGGATCTAAAGAGAGGCAAATGATTTAGCCAATAAGATAATTTGATACTTTATTATTAAATCTCAGAAAATTAGTGAACGGCACCAATAATAGCTCGGAGATCTAATAGCAAATTTTTTTGGATGGATTCAAGAATAGATAGCGGCACCGTTTGAGATGAGCCACGCCTTCTAAAAAGCTACAGATTCTACGAGACGGTGTTGGGTGAGCTAAGAAATTAATTGTTGAGAGGGAAAATTCTTTTACTACCGACATGCCTGAGTTTCGAATTTCTTTAATTCGCCTAAACTGAAGATTAGCCATTTAAATGATACAATTTTGCAGTTGCGTGCACATTTTTTAGCTATCTCTTTTGTTTCATTCGAGTCGCAAATTAATTTTATTTTCGTATAGATTGTTATTTCTTACGCTTTTATGAAAATCTACGTAGCTGTTGTCAGACTGAATCAGGATTTATTTTTTTATCTTCCTCCCGTCTTTTTTCCTTCAAATCTAACCTCCAAGCAAAGAAAATAGCATAATTCGTTAAAAAATAATGTTTTGATGAAGAATGACGGAAATTTTCATTTCAGCATAGTTGTGTTCCTACTCAAATGGTTTGAGAAGCGTTTATAACCAGAAGATAAGTTTTTATCAAGCTGCACAGAAATATTTCACTTTTCTTCAATCATTCCTGTTTTCATTAAGGGGCTTTTAATGCTGTAAAAATAATAAATAATATAATAATAAAATATTAATAATCAAAAATCGTAATATTTAATTACTTTTCCATTTAAAATAGGAGATAAAACGACATTTTGCTTTATGTGTAGGGCAAAGTACTTAAGGTGAATGATAACTTAATAGAGGAATTTCTTAAGCAAACTGGTTCGTATTTTCGTTTTAGATAGGGAAACCAAGTTTAATATAAGTTTTGCTTTTTCGTCACGACACTTCATTCATAGTCTTCTCAAAAATACTATTCCTTTCTCTGTTTACGTCTTCCTTTTCTCAAGTTCTGTACGTCGAGAGAAGTCATTGTACTTGAGTCTTGAAAAGAGAGTAACCCTGTTTTTCTACTGACTTTGGGCGAGACCACGAAAATACATATCCAACTAGCCAGTTCGCCGAAATGCGAAACTAGATTAAACTACCTTTATTCAATGTTTTTATTCTCTAAACCTCTTGTGCATCGATTCAGTGAATCTGAAATTCATCGTACTTCACTTGCTGTGCTTTTTATTAAATTTTAAGTTATTATTTTCATTTTATATGTAATTTCCATTCCCTAATATTTATTTTGAACAAAGAATCAGAAATGACAGCCCAAACTTTCTAAAATGATCACCATAATTCCAGAAGATTAGAGTTTATGAAGATGGTCTCATTAACAAATATAGGTTTCGGTGATGTTCAGTACCGTTATTTCATTATGTTTCCAAAAATATTGGTCTGTTTCAAAGGTGGTCATTTTAGGAAAGTAGTCTCCCTGAGAGATTTCATTGTTACAGTATGTGAAATGTTCCATGAATATCCGTTAACAAGCCATATGTATGCTACTTCACGAACCGAGCATTGTCTCTTTCTATTCTGTAATCTGAAACCGAATAATGGTTTTACCATGTCTGATAAAAAGACAATATAAAAGATGAATCATTTATTTCATTTCTTATACAAAATGCCGTCTTATAACAGATTGTTTATTAAAAATTCAATAGAGTTTTCATCTTGTCTATCTTAAAATCCAGCCGAAATCTTCGAAGTACGTACACTAGCTTGAAAACGTTGGCCGTGGTGCTTGCTCTCGCCTGTGATAAATCTTTCTCCTTCTACGAAGGTATATTGAACAAACTTTCCTATCCGATATACTTGCGAGTAGGAATACCTGATTATGATTTAAAGCAAAGATGGGAAGGGAAGAGGCACAGGCAAAACCCATCACGTCACTTGTCTTGGCGTTGCATGAAATATTCATGCAAACATGATATGAGTTTGGGTGGGCAGCGCAGTATATGTGAAGAAATAATGGAGAAAAAAGACTGTGTATCTAAACATGAGGTTTAGTATAGCATATATTGTTATTCTAGTATGCTGCACTGTTTTAAATTCAGTAAGGCTATTTTCTAAGAGGCTGCTATGTCTTTTAGTTTAAAGCATGCGCTTATTTTCTTTTATATCACAATGATCTTGGCGAAAACACATTATTTTTTTAATTAGGCGTGTTAAGTGTATTTTGTTTTGGCGTGCTAAGTGTATGTACTCATATATATGAACAACAAAACTAAAACGAACGCTATATTTCACTAATATATCTGAAAGAAATAGATTGACAGAAAATTCTTTGTAGTTTTTATTTAAATCAAACCACGAATAACTTTTGATAATATTTATTATTAGTAGATAATTAGAAGACATTTAAAAAATTTGTAAACAAGCTTATAAATAATTTATTACTAAATATGAATTTCGATCATACTTGAGTTATTTTTAACGGCACGACAAGTATCGCTGCAGTGCTGACTAAGTTTCGAATTGATTATTCCCTGATATTCAAGCTAATATTTAGCCTCAGTTTTTATTAAGGTTGAATATCAAGGAAATTAGAATCATGCATTGGCAACAGAATTTACAATCGTGTATAAATTTAATGCTAAATATTACTGTATCGAGAATAATATGCAGCTGCAATAAAAAATGAAATTAAGTTTAATTAATTAAGGCTAATGTAAAAATTATGATGCTATTTTTGAGATCAGTATAAGACAGTTTTAAAAGTAATCCAATTACTCAAATTCAAAGAATATCCTCTCTTAAATTGAAAAATGTTTTTTATATTATCTTACATTTTTAATTTCACTGAAATATAAATATGAATGAAAAATGCCTTTCTTTTTAAACATACGTATGTTTCATACTTTTTAAACATACGTTTAATTTGTATTTACGTGTTTGTCACAAGTATAAAATAATTTTTCTTTCCTAAGCCTAAATAATTGTTAATCCTTGTATAATTCGGAAGTTTGAAACATCGACTCTCTGCCAACGTTCTATTGTTAGCCTGCTATCGATTGGAATTTTTAGAATATTATAGAGTATTTTTTCCCTCCTTTCCGCGTGTCTTCTTGATGTAACTGAAATTGTGTCCGGAGTTCGGGTATAGGCGAGAGCATTGAGCTATTTTCGTCTCTCGCATCGATAAATATAATGGCCCTACAGCATAATCTGTTGATTAACAATTTTATATGATTTAAAAGAATTTGCTTAAGCATTTTTAGAAAGATGTAAAGGGTAAAAAGATTTAATGAATCAGAATTTAAAATTTTAAACGAATTATTTGGCAATAACCTATCATTTTTATATTAATTGCTGTCTCACAGAGAAAAATATCGTCTGTTTAAGAAATGGCCCCCAAAACGGCAAATTTTGGACGGCAGGCAGTTTTTTAATTTTTTTTAACTGAGGAATATTGTTATTTCATTGCTAAAAGTGCTGTAAAATCAGTGTAATTAACATTTCTAAACACAAAATAAGTGATATTAAATGTAATAGAGATAAAATGATCAAGTATTGCTTTCACGTGAAAACAAAGAATCTCTCAAGGAAATACGTATTTCTACAGTTGTAGAAGAAATTGAAAATACGTGATTCCTAAGCAAACTTAACACCTAAGCGAAGGTGTAATATATTAAGTTCTAGAGTCATTAGGATTTTTTTTGAAGCAGGAGTTATGAAAAATGAGCAATGCCCTCGCTGGGACTGACTCGAACCTTGGACCTCTCCAGTACTCGCCGAGTGTGCTAACCGTTGCACAACGAAGACATGCCGAAAGGAGAAAGAAAATAAAGTTATTAAAACCTTGAAATTTCGTAAGGCATTCGGCAATATAGATTTATACTACCCTGGCATCATATAATAGCATTTTTCAGCCATTTTATTTCAGCTTAAGAAATGATTCTTTAAATGTGGAAAGTTCAACGTTCTCAAAAGTGTGTATATTAATAGCCTAATTTATTATTAATTGCAGCTTAAAATATTAATTGCGGACTATTTTAAAATTTATACTTTTGTTGCCCTAATATAATTTGTATAACAAATTAGATTTGTTTGTTTAATATCCATAATCGGTTGTTTGAAACCCAAAGTTGGGATATTTAATCCCATTCTTCTGAAAGGACATGATTATAGGGATAAAATAGCCTCATGAACAACGTCCATGTAATAAGGACATAATTACGTTGATTTTAAACTATACTATATCAAGTTTTTTATAAAATTAAACCTCCATAATATATAGACACATATAATGAATATGGAACAAAATTAATGGAATTTTGATGGAATGCTTGGATATGAATGATTTTGTTATTTCTAGATTTTTAACGAAAGGAGATTCGTTCCTTATTTGAGTCAAATAGAATTTAGTCAAAGATTGGATTTTCCAATATAACACATTAATAAAATGATATATTCTATCAGAAATGATTTTAATAATATGGATATAAAAATATTTGGTAATGATTATTTTTATCATTTTTTAAAATTTCAAGATCAGTTATATTTCTTAAATGTCACCTTTCGTATATGTCAACTTCCAGCAAAGAAAACAAAAATTAAAAACTGTGCAAAGAGAACTATCATTCCAACTCTTCTGTCTCAAAAGAAAAGTTTCTGATGCCGCTTTTTTTCTAATTCTAGAATTAAAAAGAAATGATTAGTCAGAATTTTTTAAATCGCTTTATATCAAAGTAATCAAAATTATGAAAAAATAAATCTTACAATGAAACAAAAAAAGTAACATTCATCGGTATTTGTCTAAAATGGGTCGTTTAATAGAGAATATGTTTTAGAATTTCTCGTCACTGCTACAGACGGTTCTTCTGCGTGATATACAAATACTCGCAAATTTCCAATAAAATCTCCAATGCATTTACTTTAAATAATCCGTTTTAAAATGGAGCTTTCTAGTTCAAAATACCATCTATTAAAAGTAAAAGATATAATATTTTTGGTACTCTGCGTTAAGTATTTACTGATGTTCGTATTCCTATTGCTTGTAACAACACACTGATGACGATAAATCGTTGTTTTCTATAACTTAAATCTGGAGCACAGTTTTCCCATTCTTGATCTCTGATTAAGACACAAGAGAAATGAATCCTCTATTCCATCTCGTTACATAATCTTCAAGCGTAACATCTTGCTGAGCCTGACCATCCATCCCGGGTGTTTAGAAATGCATTCCGGACGAAATTTTCCCAATGGAGCGAACCGCCTTCAGAGTTCCTGGTCGCTGCTTCCTTCCGGCTCATTGGATTCGAATAGAAGCTGCGGAGCAACTCTTGCCATCTTTGAAGATGGATGAAATATTCATGCGGATGTAATATGAGCCCGAGTGGGCCGCAGAGTATGTATTAAGGGACTGTGGTAGGGGGAGGGAGTATCTAATCACTGGGTACTGAAGAGCACCCAGTTTTCCTGTGGGACATCGGATAGCTTGCACATGCGGTGGAGAAGATTCCGAAACCACGCCTTTTTTGTTAGCTTTAGAGCAAACTCTGTTTCTTTCTGTCCTTCTCTCTCTCTCTTTCGCTCTGTATGTGTTCTTATTAAAATATTGCTCTGCAAAGAATTTTGATTTTCCATGCGTTGCGGTTTGAGTTTCCGTTGCTTTATATGATTATATTCCATCAGCCATGTTTCACTTCATTAGGCTGATGAAAGCATTAAATGAAATTATATGTTACATATACCTAGGTCTTTGCTGCCGCTCTAGGTTACTTGTCCGCAAATTTAATGTCTTTAAATAATTAAATTGTGACATCAGCAAGGTTATCGGAAATTAAAATCAATCACAGTATTTCCGTTTCTGGGCATAGACATATTAGTTATTTGGTATTTAATAACTGCTTCTAAGGGAGAAGAGGATCTTGTAGATTATTCTGTGTAATTATTGCAATCTTTTTCGAGCATATTAAGCAACAATAAAAATTCATTGTATATTGAATTTCACTTTTTCCTTGCTTCAATATTTATAATGTTTATTAGCTGTAGGCAAACGATTGTATTTGTTAAATTACGTTTCGCATCGAGTGCACTAGCTGTATTTTAATAACTAACTAATTCATTAACTCTTCTTTCATTCCCATACTGATTTCGTAACATATTGTTTGAAAGTTATTTTATTTTCTGTTATATATATATGGAGAGAGATAATAGTCTTCAAGGTGTTTACGAAGCTTTAGTTTAGCCTTCCCGTATAAAGACAGGTAAACGGATAAGAGGGGGCACCAAATTAAATGCGAAATTTTAGAACTGCATTTAAAATATTTCAGTTTTGAAACGTTTCGAGACGTACCTTTTGAGATGGCAGATTTATAGCATTAAAAACGGTGCTGTATTCTTCTGCATTTGCGATCGAAAATTCCATGCTTAATACAGTGATTGATCTTATATCAAATCCCAACAAGTGGTATGGTTTCTTCCTATGTGTAACATAAATAAGAGATACTTTTCTCTAAAAGTTCTCCAGGAAGGAGCTTTTCTAGTTAGACAAATAGACCTTGTATATTTTGCATATTTAATCAAATAAACAAACTAAATAAAAGGAATTTTTTTCTTTGTGAAATGTGAATATTCAACGTTAAAGGAACATATATCAGTAAAATTTGGAAAGAAGTGAAATGAAATGTTTATAAATCAGACTCCCAATAGTCAATTAATAAGTTTTCATTTTGTCACTAAACTGTTTTTTTTGCAACTAAAATAGAGGCATCAAAAGGTAAGGAAAATAATTTCCGATTTCCATTTTATAACTGATCAAAAATTAATGTCACTGGATTTGAATATTTTAAAAACGAAGGACTCATTTAAATAACCGGATAATGAAAATGCTTCAGATATTCCATCAGAAATATCTAGTTTTAAAAATCATGCTTTGCCAGTAATTCTGGTAGCTAATGCGAAATCATAGTCTTTAAGCATTATTCAAGATTGCAATCTAGTTCAGTCGTATTTGAAATTCGGAAGTTGTGTTGAGAATATTTGTAACGGTGGGAGTTACTTATGATAGAGTGGAAGGAGCTTCAGGAAATTTAACATAAAATTAAAAAATAAATAAATGAAATCTCTTCCCCCCAAATAAACGTTCAAATATCCCTGTGTAGAACATAAATTAAATAATTAAGTGTATTTTTGAAAGTAACTATTGTTAATTTTATTTCATTAAAAGCAAGAAAAATTAAAAAGGCAGCTTGATTATTAGTGTAATACTTTTTCATTAATTTTAGTACTACTTACATTATTTAAATGTTATCTTCAATTTATAAAAAAGTTTATTTATTTATTTATACAAATGCCAGATATTTGATTACTAATCTGTTAGCCTTGATCTTGCTTCCCAATACTTAAGAACAATAGAATTAAAAAAAATAAAAGTGCAACTGTCCAGTGTTACAAAGACTACAGACTGAAAAGTCCTCAAGTCGAATTCTAAAAAGATGAGCATTCAGACAATCGTACCCAGTCAAAAGACGAAACAATGCCACGGCTACAGGACGAGGAAAATCTGAAATAACTGGCTTTGAACACGTGAGACATCCCAGGCCTTTCCTTTGCTTCATTTGATAGGTCGAAGGCAAACCTGCTTCTAACTTAATTAGGAGTTTTCCAGAATTAAAAGTCATATGGTTATTAGTGGTTTGTAGAATAGTCGTTCCTTTCTTTGGCAAGAAATCGGCTCTTTCATTTCCCTCGATGCCACAATGAGCAAGAATCCACTGCAAGATAATTGAGTCAGCCAAAGTGTTGAGAATCTTCCTACATTCGTAAATTCGTTCTGAAGTGCAAAACTATTGTTGGAAATAGCCTGCAAAGCGGCTTTGCTATCGGACAAAATAACAGCCTGAGGGCAATTATTCTTCCGAGCGCTTAATTGATTCAGAGCAATAAATATAGCCTTAAGTTCACCATCAAAATTGGTATGTAATTGGTAGGAAACTGGTAACATTGGTATGAAAAAAGTAATTTTTAATGTTTTTATTTAAAAATTCTAAGTTACTACCTGTATTAATTTCCTGAATATATTAAGATATTATTAAAATATTGTAAAAGTTATGGTATGGTTTTTTGTAATCATTATTGAATGTAGACGTGTACAGATATAGTTAATTTGATTTTATATAAGGATGCGCATTTACTTCTTTGCCTCACGCGAAAAAAATATTTAGAGGCGGATCTGGTCCCAGGTATTACTATTTTTTAACTTTGATTTTGAAAAATACGGATTTTCGCCTGCCTGCTAAATGGCATTTCTGGTTTATAAATCACCGTATGTATCAAAAATGTTTTTGTAATCATTATTAATGTGCGCTAGTCCAGTCAAATAAGTTTCCTACTTCGGTATTTATACTAAAAATGCGAAAACTGTACTGTCAAAAGAGGCCATTCTCATCCACATTACTTTGAGATGGATAATGTTTGAAAGTTGCAAAACATTTTGTTTTAAGTAAATGATCATAATCGTAAGGTGAAATTACTTCAGTGAACCTTTTTATCTCTCTGATGTTTCATTTGTGCACCAACTACAGAATTTGCTTATAACTGTGCAATAGTCACGTTTAGGATTTAATTGCCATAAATTATTCGATGACTGCTTATATGAATTTATCGCGTGGAAACTTTTAACAGAAATTAGCGTGTGTTTATATTAGATTGAGGAGGGGGGTTGATATTATACTTCACAAAATGGATGAGGAGCAGGACTTCACAAACGAAAATCGTAGTAGAACGACGTTATTAATATTTGGTAATTTACTTATTCTTATAGTGATAAATTAATGTATCTACCGCTATAAGTTCTGATGCACGTAATTAAAGTTTATTTTTAATAGCATTTTTTCAGAATTTTTTTTTGTTTCGATGAACTAAAGAACCGCTTGCTTTAGAACAAATGAGCAGGTAATTTATTTTAGAAAAGCAATCGACGAAAATCTGCTTTCCTGCGAAAGCAGCCGGGAAGTACTTTCTAAAGAATCTGCTTTGTAATTATACGTTATACAAATTTGGTACGTTATACAAGGGCAGAAAATATGAATATTCTTAACAAACTATTGGATTCAATAGCAAAGAACCAGGCTCACAAAGAACAATCAGTGTTCAGAAGATTTTTATCCTTAGGTGTATAACTTGTAGCAGAAAATTTATTCATTAGCATCTGATTTTTATATCGGCTTCTCGCAAAACGTTTTAAATTACGTTTAGTTATTACTATGTGTTATGTAGAAACGTGAAGTATTTAAAATTATGCACTATTTTTCTTTTCATTGTCTTTCTTTTTCGCCAGTTCTTTGAATACGCGATCAAAATAACATTTGTAGTCATATTCTTTTATTAAGGATCTATCAATGGCCAAGGAAATGGAACCACTAAATAATAACAGTTCACATCGTGTTTTGTTCCAGCGACGGTACGAGTTCATGGAAACATCATTCGTGATACACATAAGAAAGCCAGAAACTCCATGGAAATTTTCTGGCTTTCTTATATGTATCACGAATATAACCCTACTCTGCTTAGAAGGCTTTCCTTTAATGGCATAGATTCCTCGATTGTTTTGCTGTGATAAATAATTGAATCTTATCTAATGTATTTTAGAATTGTATTGTTACGATTTTCATCTTAATTGTCACTTAATTAAGTGTACTATGTTTTTGGCTACTTTGAATTGGCTTGTAGTTAAGGAATATGAGTGATCCTTATATTTAGTGTATACTGCACTTTACTGTCGTCAAAAAAGCTATGGAATTACTCGTGCGTTGATCTGATAAATAAGTATTCATCGCCATTTGAAATTATTTATTATCTTTCAAACGGCAAGATTTCTCCATCATCATTATGCATTCGGTAGTTGAAGTGTATGAAATATAAATGCATTTATAGTGACGGTTCTGGATGTTTCAATAAAGGCATGTGAAAGATATACCTATTGAGTGGTACTGACAGTGATAGAGTTAGAATTAAAGCAGCTGGCTGATTGTCATTTCCTACATGGTCTCCAACTCAATAATTCGAAGATCATCTCAGACTCTCCAATTCTAACCACAGCATTTCTGCTTCTTTTTCTATTCTTTTTCCTTCTTCAGTAGAGGAGATTAAAGAGAAAAAAAAATGTGAAGGAGGATAGAAACCAGCCCCTCTAAGAAAAAAAATGGCGAATCTCTGGATGCATTTTCTTTTCTCTCCGATACTCTTCGCCTTATGCCTTCCGCTTAGACAGAAAAAACATTAAACGTAGCGCTTGGAAAAAGAAGGTCACAGGCGCCACGTCATCATTTTGTTCCTCTTTCCTTTCAGATTTCCGATTTTTCTGCTTTCTTTTCGTTCGAATGTCCTCGTTTTAGGATGTTTAATGGATTTTCTGCTTTAAGATTTTCTAGAGAGATATTGTTTTTCCAGAGATTTGGAAGAGCTACCCGATGGAAGAAAAAGCGTATAAAGAAAACGCTCTGTGTTTGGTTCGATGCAATTAAATGCAATTAAAAGTTTTTGATAGCTGTGATTACTTTGCTTGATAACAAAGAATTTTTCTTCTCCTTTTAATCAAATTCCGTATCGGATTCTAACAGAAAAGCTCAGTTTTACATATCTGAAGCAGAGAGAAATGTGATAGCTTTTTGATTTGGCATTCGAAATTTAGGAATACTCTCTAATTTATTTGTTCTCTTAATTATTTTTTTCTTTGAAGCAAAGTGCAGTAACGATATAAAATGTTTTGAATCTGATACTGAACGACTTCTATTGAAAGTATTTTTGAAATTGCTTAGATTATTACGATATCTGACCCATTCTGGCCATCGAAAGAAAATTACAAATTTCAATGCAAATACTAACTAAAAGTTGTACATTCCACACTCAAGCATTTATTTTTTAGATTATACAGCGAACCCGATAATGTATATGCATTAAATAAGTGCTTAAATTCTCTCAATAGTTTTACTTTTATTTATTTACTAGCGGAAGTACCCGATGCCAGTTGAGTTAAATTGAGACTAATGTATCGAACTATAGAGAGAACGATACCGCTGTAGTCCTTTTGTAATAAAGATGCAAAAAATACGATTCATAGTCATACATTTTTCAGTCTGGTGCAATATGGAACTCACATAAAAAATTTCGATAAAAAAATAAACTAATTCTCTCTTGTTATATCAGCAACAATGGCACAGTTTTCAATGATTTTCGTCTTTCTAATCAAATGGTCGCAAAAGCTCAAGTTCCATCCAGTACTTCACCTATATTTAACTTTAGTCGATTAAATGTGGCAAAAAATGAGATTTTGTAAAACTTACAAATTTTTGATTAACAAACTCTACGATTTGTAAGCCAGCAGTAGCAACACTTTACGAAATAAAGCATTTTTATCTTCAACGGGACAGACTGTTGGCACTCGGGAAAATGAGCGCGAAAATTAGTGTTTTCAGAGTTTTTAATTAATGTTTCGGCTACTTAAAGTCGTACAAAGATGAAAACAGTCGAAATAACTTCCTAATAATTTTTGGAATCGGGAATAATGTATTTAGTATTTGGCAATGATATTTTTATTTCATTGTAAAACTTAGAAATTTTTTATTAACAAACTGGGCGAAATTAGTGTTTTCAGTTTTTAATTAATATCTTTGATTTTAGCAATTCCTGTTTAAAAAAAGTGGACATCGACCTATTCCAGGACCCAGAAAAGAATTGTAGAAAGTTTTGTGACGATAGCTATAGTAGTGACTGAGCTAATCGCAAACAAACAAACGCACAGACATTCTTCTTTATATAGAGAGATTTACTGTTTCTTAGAGTTAACACTCGTATGCTGTCATTTTATTTATTCATAAATATTTTGGGAGCATTAGATTTTTTATATTTCCCCCTTTTATTCTGCATAATTGTTGAAAGATTAATCTGCAGTTTAGTTTGTTTTATCATATGTTAAAATTGTTTGCTTTCTGAAGTTCACAAATTTTTGTAGAATACGGAAAGAAAAGTTTAGAAGGACAAAAATTAAATATACTCTTCACGGGCGTCGAATAGTTGATTTTAGGATTTCTGTATGGGCTTGTTTCCGGTAGGAGAGCATATGGTAGAGATGTTTTGATTCTTTACATTTTAGAAAAAGTACTAACCTATTCTATCAGTTGAAAACTGGTAACGAGTTGTTATCCGCCATTTTAGATGGAGCTCCGTATGTAATTGAAGAATGGAGTTTGGGAGAAGAAATGCTTGAAAGTGAACAGTGCCGTTGTCGCGGTTCGAATCTTTGGCTAACTATCGCAACCGTTAAATCACAAGAACATATGGGTAAAACGTCTTGATTTCTTATAAGTCTACGCACATATTTTCTCTTGAGTTCGAACTATTTCCTCACACCCTTCGTTATTCATACGTCATTATGAATAACGAAGGCTTATGATCTCAATTATACTTTGTTAATGTTATTAAAGGCATATCAAACGCATTTACAGTTTTGCCTTTATTATACATATTAATCTTTTAATAGCTATGCAGAATAAAATGGGGAAATATCAAAAATTTAATGCTCCCCAAATATTTATGAATAAGTAAAATGACAGAATGCGAGTTTCTATTTTTCGGGATGATATAAAATGTTTTAAATGGAGATTGTTGTGGATTTTTTTAACCACATTAAAAACATTTTAATTTTTTATTTTTCTAGATCAGGTAAATAATGCTTTTGGGTAATAAAATATAAACTGATTAACATTCTTCTTTTTAATTATAAAGCAAAAAATTTCATTTGCCGAAAATAATAATATATTACACTCTAATTAAAAACAAATCACGTAACTAAATGAAGCATGCTTATTTTTGTGATTAGAGTCTTTAAAACGTCTTCAAAATATTTCTTTATTAATATCAATAATTTTAAATCCGATATTCAGATGTTAATGTATTCTTTTCTTGACCTTTCGATAAATGTGATACCTGTATACTGTATCCTTTGATTAAAATATTGATATTTCTATTTACAGTATTCGTTAATACAATATAAATCAAAGTTAAATATCTTTCTCCATTTCTTCTTTAAATGCTTAAAGCTAAGATACCGTGCATCCTGTTGCCTAGGTTACGTCTTTAGTATCTACACTCCAGCATTGTCACCTACATGTAAGATAAAATGCATAAATTAATTTTGAAGATGTAACCTTATAACATTATATTTAAATTAACGTCTTACGTTTCGACAGGAGCTCGAGAGTGAATACGAAGATGAGGTATTTAATCTTCTCCTCTCTTCGGAGATATATTTCATTAAGTTACGGAAAATTTCGCTATTCGGGAGCAAAAACTTAAATAGGTTCTAGAAGCTTTCGATGTGATTTCGTGTGCTCGCTTCAAATTACTTAATTTAGTTCTGGAGAATTCCTGATTCCCCTTCTTTATCTCATAAATGAATCATTAAATTTGAGAGGTACACCTTTCCGACTTTAAAGAACTTCTGTTTTAGTTCTTGAGCCATTTCTGAAAGGATGCAGAAATAAGGTATTAAAATTGCATTTCCAAGTTGAAGGAGGAATTTATTTTTTCATTATTATTATTTAAGCAAAGACCGAGAAAATATTTTGTTTTTTTTTATCCTTAAAAATTTATTTTACGCAATCTCTTCCATGCAGCTAGCGAGGCCTTATTATTTTAAAGGCACTGAAGAAGAAATTTGATCCCAGGAGGATTTGAGCAGCTTGGTGATGGTAATCTAATCTTACATTTTGCAATTCCGAGTAATGAGGCGTATTTCCGTTGCATGGCATATTAATTATGATATGGTCAGAAGTTGTTTATTCCAAGTGAAAAGAAAGCGGCATTTTTTTTTAAACATAAATTTGCAATATGCGTAGCTCTTTTGGTATTGGGACAGATTTGATTGTTTTAACGTATTTTACTATTTTAATTATTTAGGAAAGACTCGGTGCAAAAGTTCATAAATGAACACTACGTGATATTTCGTATGTATTATGGTTAGCTAAATGTAAAATCCTTGCTAGTAAGTTTAGTTTTTAGTTAAAATTCAGCATTTAAAAAGAGCTATTTTATCTTTTTCAATATATTTTCCCAGTAGTTGACATTTGAGATATTTGGATTGTTTTCAGCAAATTATTTTATTGATATGGAAAGTTATGCGGGAATGAGATGTAAAACTTCAAACAAAAGTCAGATGATATTGGGAAAATTTAATTATTAATATAGAGTCTGCAATTTTTTATGATTTTTATCTGTGTTTCTGTCAACTTTCCAAATCTCTTTTCAAAAACTTTTTCTTTACTGCAATAATTATTAGATCGAACTAAGTCATGATAAAGCACGTGAGAGCCGTCTGGTTAAGGGGAGGGTCTTTTAAAAAAAAGTGTGACTCTTTTTAAAAAATGTGTATTTACGTTACGTGTGAAAAAACCACAGAATCTATATTTCGGCTAGCGCTCTCCCCGATATTTAAGTCGAAATACTAGTATTCAGCGGTTTTAACTCTCAAACACTAGTGGACAATAATGATTGTAGGCGGTAGTATGTAACTCATAAGCGGATGTGCAAGAATTTCCTATCCAGGAACATTAAACATTTGTGAAACTGTTCTTGCCGCATGTAATTTAGCGTTATTCTACTACTATCAACATACATCTGTTGATCGGTGTAGGGGAATTCATGGTTAAAACCTGTTTCAGATTACCTAACCGTTACTGGTAATAAAGTAATACTACCATATGCGGAGAAAAACGTTTTCGATTTCTCTGACTTTTTTTCTTTAAAGATTTTCTTCCCGCTCCCTGAGCTCAAGCAATGTATTTTTCGAATCTCAGTCAGCAGAAATGCAATAAGATATTTTCTCTCTGCGTTATACATGCCTTCGGGGTGTAACGGTAGCACATTCGACGCGTATTCGAGAGGTCCAGGTTCGAGTCCCGGCGAGGGCATTGCTACTTTTCATGTATTTTTGCGCCAAAGAAACCTGATGACTTTACAGTGTTGCTATATTCAGTCTGTTCTTTATGGGTGGTCTCTCCTTAGAATTTAATTATAGCTTATTAGAGTATTTAAATTATATATCTTTAAAGAACAAATAGTGAATTATTAAAAATCGTCCTTTGTGAGATCTTTATATAAAATGAAATGAACGATTAATAGTACTTATTGAAGTAAGTTTTAATCGAAAGCGATTAAAAGAAAAGTAGCGAATACAAAAACAAGCATAAAATATTACTATAAACCTGCTTTTTAATGCTTAATATTTACGTAGGAAATTTCGAGATTTTTAAGTGAAAAACGAAACGAAAATATTAAACGAAAGTCATAAATATGTATAAAGATATAAAAAAAATAAAAAGTACTTATTGAAGTAAGTTTTAATCGAAAGCGATTAAAAGAAAAGTAGCGAATACAAAAACAAGCATAAAATATTACTATAAACCTGCTTTTTAATGCTTAATATTTACGTAGGAAATTTCGAGATTTTTAAGTGAAAAACGAAACGAAAATATTAAACGAAAGTCATAAATATGTATAAAGATATAAAAAAAATAAAAAAAATTAAAATTTTTTTAAAAATCTTTTTCAAATTAAGAATAAATGAAGCAATTTATTTGTAAAAGAGAAAATTTTTTATATTTCTTTGATCTCAAAATAAAAATGAAAAAGATGAGATGGCGATTGAACATTATTTTTTAAAATTATTATATTAATTAGTTTTAAAACAATCGATTACGATCAAAGGTCGGAGAAAATTTTTCCTACCTACGAGTAATGATATTTTAAACACTAAAAGCCTTGCATTATTCATCATATTTTTTTTCTTCTATCAAAGGCAAATGAAAGCTGTCTGAAGAAATTATTTCGTATTTTATCGCTATTATTTAAAAAAAGTACCTTTCTTTTTCTTTTTTTTGTGCTTAATTAATCCAATTTTAATTGGTCGTAGAAATATACGAACCAACAATGCTTCCTTCTTTTGTTATGTTTTGAAATACTGTTTTATGCTTTGTACTACTGGACAATTATAATAACTGTAGAAAAATATTGCATTTTTCTTTCATCAATGATTGCAATTTATGTTAAATAAGAGCTGTAATTAGCAGTAGAATTTTTTTTTTAAATAACGCACTAAACATTTTGGGTAAGTATTTTGGGTATATTAAACTAACCAGTTATTATCATTTGGATCTGTGCTTGTCCTTTCCCTGTCCTCACCAGAATGCAAATGAGATAGCCAACATTTAAGTTTGAATCTTTTGGAAGTTTAAGACAAAGCTTGCTTCTGGTTTCGCGTACACGTTACATGTAGTTTCTGCCAGATCCAATAGTTGTAATTATTCACATCGCTGCTGACAGTTTGATTTTGACGCTCCAGAAGTACTAAGCCGCAGCTTCGTGTAATATTAAATTGTGTTATAAGGTATTTCTTCCGACTTTTAGCATGCTTTCGTGGTGTAATGGTCAGCATACTCGGCGCGTCTTCGAGAGGTCCTAGGTCCCAGTCCCATCGAGGCATTGCTCATTTTTCATGCTTTCTGCTTCAAAAATCATATTGACTCTACATTGTGATCTTTGGCTACTGTTCCACGTTTTAACTTGAAATTGACTATTCTGTTTAGTTACAGCACCATGAACTGTTGCTGAATATTTTTTAAAGAATACCTTTTTTTCTTGAGGAAGAGAGGTCATTACCTTATTTTCTTGAAATCAGCAGAACGTTCTATAAATAACGTATAAACCACAATCAGTTTTCCCTAGTTTTATATTTGATGCTGACAGATTGTTTAAGTTACGACTGAAATCTTCAGCATGTCTGGGCTGTGATGAATTCTTGGATACGTCAGTCTTTGGTAAGTTTTTCAAATGAATATCACTCCAGGTAATGAATGTTGATAATTCATTGAAAAATGGTCCAGAGAGGGAAGAGATGAAGCAAAATTTTCGTATTTTCAAATGGCGTATCTGCTGCGATCTTTTTATCATCATATGGGATTTGGCATTGTCTTGACGCATTAGATCTTATGCTAATACTTAACATAATTTTTAACCATCTACTTCATATTCTGTTAAGTAGTACTAACCACGGTTTAGCGCCGAGGCAGAAAGCGATAGTAAGCAACACTTGAGGATGATCGACATACAGTAAGTATTACATTATAGGTACACTGCACACACACACACACAATAAAGGACAGTTCTATACCTCCCATTCTACTGGGTCGATTGACGAAATTCAAACTGCATTTTCCATGTCTCGAAAGCTCGACTTAGGATATATATTAGATTTATATGTAGCATTGTTCTAATATAGGTATTTTGACGCAAAATCGGACTTTTTCTGATATGGCATGTCAATTTCTTTCCATATTTCGGTTCTACGACTCAGAATATACGTAAATAATAATTTTGTAATTTTTGGTGAGATATTTTTGAAGAAATTTTAATATATATCTTGGCGCATTACTTTCAGTTTGCGCCAAGAATAATTCACTCCATGAACTTCTTAATTTATAGGAACATATTTTCCTTTGCCTTTTTTCTTCGTGCACGAGTGGAAAGAAAAGGTCTATCGTTAATACTTTCAAATAACTTTAATAAATTGTGTTAACTACATTTGGCGTCATTATCGCTTATAATAAACATGCCAAATTTCAAAGCACTCTAATATATAATTTCACGTTTATCTTTGGAAATTTTTAATAAAAAAATTTCCAAATTCCATTCTAACTTTTTTCAGGAATG